>CM077086.1:89921332-90509094 GCA_039513925.1 Platanthera zijinensis
GTACTTCTGGGCTGAAGCTATCAACACTGCATGCCACGTGCAAAATCGAGCACTCATAAACAAGAATCACAATAAGACACCTTACAAACTTCTAAAGGGCAGAAAGCCGACTGTCTCATAGTTTAGAATCTTTTGCTATAAATTCTTCGTTCTTAACAATGACAAGTATCATTCTACTAAATTTAGTGAAAAGAGTTTTGAAGGTATTTTTCTAGGGTATAGTAGCCATAGTAAGGCATATAGGGTATTTAATAAGAAAACCCTGGTGGTTGAAGAATCTATTCACGTTGTATTTAATGAGATGAGCTTGTTGCAAGGCATCTCTTCTAGTGTGTTTGTTGAAGATGTAGGTTCAAATATGAAAGAACTCAACTTGAGTGAGCCGATGGAATAAAAAGGTGAAAAGTTCATCAAGATCACCACTCCAACCCCGATTAGAGAGGTTGATGATCAAGATGAAGAAGTGAATCAAGTTGATGAAGTCACTCTTGTGGTTGAAGACACTCCCGATGTAAGGATTCTAGAGATAAGACATCTGAAGGATCATCCAATGGATCAAATCATAGGAGATCCCCGAGATGGTGTCAGAACTCATAGAGGTACAACTAACCAAAATTTATATTTGAGTTTTCTCTCACAGGTTGATCCGAAGAAGTTTTAGAAAACAAACTCAGACGTGTCATGGATAATGTCTATGGAAGAAGAGCTAAATCAATTCAAGATTTGTAAAGTCTAGAAACTGATTCCAAGACCCAAAAGCAAGAACGTCATCGGGACAAAATGGGTCTACAAGAACAAGATGGACGATGATGGAACTATCACAAAGAACAAGGCCAGACTCGTCGTCAAAGGATACAGGCAAGAATAAGGAATCGACTTCGACCAGACGTATGATCCAGTGGCCAAGCTGGAGGCAATCAGGTTGTTCCTAGCATATGCTGCACTATAGGGCTTCACCGTCTATAAGATGGATGTGAAGTCTGCCTTCCTTAATGGTGACATAAAAAAAGTGGTGTATGTGGAACAACCTCCAGGTTTTGTTGACTCTAACGTTCCTGATTATGTTTATCTTCTATCTAAAGCTTTGTATGGTTTGAAGCAAGCTCCTCGAGCTTGGTATGAGAAGTTGTCTAGCATTCTTCTTGAGAACAAGTTCACAAGGAGAAAGATAGATAAGACATTATTTCTTAGGGAAATTAAAGGCAAGATTTTGCTAGTGTAAATCTATGTCGACGATATTATTTTTGGCTCTACTGACGACAACCTCTGCAAGATGTTTTCAAAACTTATGCAAGGGAAGTTTGAAATGAGCAGTATGGGAGAGCTGAAGTATTTCTTAGGACTTCAGGTGAAACAATCTGAAGATGGAATTTTCATCTCGTAGACTAAGTTCACCAAGGAGTTGATTAAGAAATTCGGAATGGAGAATGCAACCTCTATGAGGACTCCAATGGGTTCAGCTGTGTCTCTGGACAAGGATAAGAAAACGAATCTTTTGATGAAACCAAGTACAGAAGCATAATTGGATCCTTGCTCTACCTTACTGCCAGTAGACCAAACATAATGTTCTCTACATGTGTCTGTGATAGATTTCAAGTGAACTGTCAGGAATCTCATTATGCTGCTGCAAAGCAGATTTTGAGATACCTTAAAGGTATACTGAATCTTGGCTTATGGTACCCAAGAAGTAATGACATCGAACTAATTGGTTTTTAGATGCAGATTTTGCAGGTAGTAAAGATGATAGAAAGAGCACTTCCGGGACTTGCCAATTCCTTGAAAGGAGACTCATTTCCTGGAGCAGCAAAAAGCAAAATTGTGTCGCAATCTCAATGACTGAGTCAGAATATTTTTTTTCGGCAGTTGTTGTGCACAATTGCTTTGGATAAAGAATCAACTGGAAGATTACAAGCTAGGATACCACTTCATCCGGTAGCATGTGGAGCATGGGGACATAGATCTATAGTATGTCCCAACTGATAGGCAAATTGCAGACATATTCATGAAGCCGCTGCACGAGACCAAGTTCTTTTTCTTGAAAACTGAACTTGGTATGCTCAAAAAAGAGGAATAGATAAGGAGGACTCATTACACAGCTCAAAAATCAAGGATAAGTCAAAAAGTTGGAATTTCTCTAAAGTAGAACTTTATTTCTCGAGAAAGGGTTTGACTACTCGAGTACTTGGCGAAGACTACTCGAGTACTATCTTGAATTCTCGAGAACTAAGTAAGCCACTCGAGTGCTACCACTCGAGTGCAGAACTTCCTCTCGAGAAGTAAAAAGATGTCACTCGATTACTGTTATACCGCCACTCGAGTACCGTCATTCCTTCACTCGAGTAATAAATTTCCACTCGAGAAATGACCCGACATTTTCTGTATTTCTTTCAAATTTTCATTTACGCAACCCGAAGTTCAAACAGCGATTATCTAAGGTATGTTTAAGCTTAATTACTCTTAATCATCATTACTAGGGTTATATAAATAGGAAAAAATCGCATTTGAAGGTTCTACACGAATTCAAATCCTCTATTTCTCGAAAGACTCTTCGTATTCCGCCGCTGTGACAGAGCATGTCATCGTCGTTGTTTTCTTCCAGTCTATCTCTCGCAGTTCTCTAAAGGATATGGCGCCGCCGTCAAAGGTCAGGATAGGCAGTGAGTTAGTCATCGCCGGGATAACAGAAATTTCAGATGACTTCAAGAATTTGCTCATTCTACTCAACACAACCGGTCTCACTTTTGTTCTACAGCAACCGTGCAAGATTTTATTTCCAGAGGTAGAATAATTTTTCAAGAATGTTAAAGTAAAGAGGAATGGGAAGATCCTTAAGTCCAATGTTAAAGGGATCAAAATCAAGCTTACCAAGAACTCTGTCTCTCAACTCCTTCAGATGCCCTTGGTTGATGAGGAAGATGATATCACAGATGAAGATTATGATCGGGTATATAGCTTTTGTGGAATATATGAGGTAATCAAGAACATTCGTCATCCAGATCTCAATGCCGAGGGAAAGCTACTAGTTGACATTGTGGTAAAAGTTATACTGTGCAAAACCACTTCCATAAGTTTCATTTCTACAGATCTCTTCTGCATGATAACTACCATCATTTCAAGAAAGAAGTTCCAATTTGGTATGCTAATTCTGGACAAGATAAGGGAGAGAATTAAGGCTCCAAATTATGCTAGGATTATCTCTTTGATGTTGCATGAGATAAATCTAGAGGTGTTTGATTTCTCTAAGGGAAAACCCCTCCATCACATGAAGAAAGTATCAATCTCCTCCATCCAAAGATGGGAATTGAAGTTGCTGAACCCAGCCCAGGCTGCAAAAGCTTATTGAGCAACCAGCTGTAGATGAAAGGACCCCATCTCCCTCTCTATATAATATTGATGGCACATCTGGTGCAACAGCTAAGGGTGAGCCTGCTCTTTCTATTCAGCATGTCAGAATGCATACTCCTCCTCCTTATACATCTATCCATCCACTTTAGAAGAACTCAAGTCAGATACTCAGGTACTTGAGACAATCCACTCTACTACAGAAGATATTAATAAGATGATTGAAGATCTCAGCTCAGATGAGCCTCTACCTCCCTTCTAAAAGGACCAAGCTGCAGAACCTTTCAAGGAACCAACTCTAGTACAATCACCATATCCTATAGCATCTCCAGAGTCCCCTGCTGCTTAGGAAGTATAAGAAGAGACTATATTGATTTCAGATGAGAATGAACAGTCACTAGAACTAGCTGAAGCTCCCTTGAGGAGGCTGGATTTCACTCTTCCCACCATCCTTGGTGAGGAAGGAGATTTCATGATTCACACAATAAGAGCTCAGAGCTCAGTAGTTATTGAAGAAATTGTTCCTTGGACTGCACCTCCTCCTCCAGTTACTCCTTCTTCTGCTACAGTTACTGCTACTGCTTTTGCTACACATGCTGCTTCTGATATACTTGGTAAGATAGAGCAAATGCTCATGGATCAAAGGAAATATTTTGATGATTCACTAAAAGTTGTTCAAGAGAAATTCACTGCATTGGAAAAAGAAATGAGCAGAGGTTTTGCTGAGATTCAACATAATTCTGATCAACTGAAGAATTTATTCAAGATAGGTGGCAAAGCACTAGACCATACCATCAACGGTGTTGGTCAGGTAATGGACCAATCTGTTACTCTAGCAAATAATCAGATCTATCTTGAGAAGAAAGCCCAAGAGCAACTAATGAAGATATGTGAAGAAGTAGGTACTTTCAAAGAAGAAGCCACAGAGAAACTTTGTGTAGAAGCCAGAAAGGGGGAGGGACTTGTAAAATAACATTTAGAAAAATATTTAGACATCTCTGATACTAATGTCAAGACTCTATGGACTGCAAAAAAGGATGAAATAAATAAAGATGTACTAGCCCAGATTCAATCTGTAAAATTCCATACCTAAGACACTGCTGTCTGGATGCACAACTAGATTTTCCCAGATTTCCAGGCTGAAGCTAACATCATTCCACATCATCTAAATCCTCTTGCAGAAGTTCAGCCTGCTCCTCAACCTACCTTTTCTCCTAGGCATGAGGGAAAGCTCCTCCTCCTCTAGAATCTTATGCACAGGTATGGGAATCTTATATACCTCAAGACCTACCTAAAATACAGATCCCAAAGAAAAGAAAATATAGAGATGGAGCTTCTGCTAGTAGATCAATTCCAAATCCAGAGGCAGAGAAAAGGAAAGCCCAAGAATTTGCTGAAATCTGGAGCCCAACTTCAAAACTTTGATTTTTGATACACTGAAGATTGTTTTGGACTTTAATAAAAATAGACATGACCATTACAGCTCCCATGAGTGGGACATGTATGAAAAGTCTATAACCAAAAGAAGAAATATGACAGAGAATATGGGAGGAAAAATCCAAATGCACCACCAAGACCCCTAAAGTATTATACCAAGCCATTCAGTTATCAATGAAGGAAACAGAAAAAGAAGGACATGCAGCATCAGCAACAGCAATAGAAACATCAAGGCTAAGAATGATCATAGTAATACGATTGAGGATTGAATTTGTGTAGAGTTAAAATCTTGAAACATTTCTAGTTATATAAATCCTTAGTTTTGATGATTCATTTCCTTATCTTTAATTTTAATGCTTATCATTCCGTGCTTATGTTCAATATCTAGTTCTTTTTATTTATGATATAATTCACCTTAGTGTAGAGGGTTCTGACTTCTACAAATAGGGGGAGATTATTGGGTATTGTATCCACAATAACCTAGATTTATATGAAGTCACCCTTGAACTAAGATGAATTAAGTTGTATTTGATATCCTGTTCTAGTTATGTGTTTGCAGGACTTATTGCCCACTGTAGACCAATGTCAGTCTACAGTGGGTCACCAAACACAGGACCATACAATGTAATCCCTCATTATATGATCCATGGTGTTGACTCATGTGCAGCCTCTCTAATGGGATACACTTTATTTTCAAGCACTAGGTTTGATGAAGGAAGTCATGTTGCTGTTTGGTTTGAAGAAGTAAAATTTTCATAAAGCTGAAAGTTTTCCAAGTGTTTTACTCGAGTGGAATTATAGTACTCGAGTAGAAACCTTAGAAGTACTCGAGTAGGTGTTGTCTGAAACTCGAGTAAGGAAGTGGTTCTCGAGTAGCTTTAATCTAGCTCTCAAGAAGCCAAGCCCAGTACTCGAGTATACCTTCTCTCTTTTTCGAGTAATCAACTTTTATGTCTCAGAAATTTTCTAAGTAAATCACTCGAGTAGTCAAGTCTAGTACTCGAGTAAGTTAGCAGCTTCTTTCGAGTGACAAAAGAAAAGTTCTCGAGAAGATTCTAACACCACTCAAGTAGCAAATCCTTGTACTCCAGTAGTTTGTTTAATACTCGAGTAGTCCACTTTCAATACTCGAGTGATCAACTTTTATTCCAGAATTTTCTCTAAGTCAAGCTCTCGAGAAGTCAAGTTTCACCTCTCGAGTAGTATCTCTAGCACTCGAGTGATATTTACCCCACTCGAGTGGTTTCTTATTCTATCAAAAATTTCCAGAAATACTTCTTCTCGAGTAATCATTGTTATCCACTCAAGAGCTAGTCATAGCACTCGAGTAGTATTATCCTTACTCGAGAAATGCTGTCTCATTTTCTGAAATTTTCTCCAAGTCACTGTTAGATCGATTTTTGAATTCTTTGATATGACTGATCCACGTGGCCGTCATTAATGAAAAATCTAACCGTTAGGGTGATCTTATAAAAGGTCCTATCATTATGACTAACCCTAAGCGTGTAATATTCTGTCATTCTAAGATTTCTGGATCGGCCGACTATTTCCATTTTCTACAGAAGTCGTCGCTCATCTTAAAGATCGCTAAGGCTCCTTTTGATCCAGATCGACTTATAGATCAAGATATTTTTCAATCTTCATCTTCTCCTTGATCGTGTGAGTCAAAGTTTCTCAGAACAGATCTAGCCAAGAGTCTTCTTCTACAAATTATGATAAAGCTGAAAGTTCAAGAAAGAAGACCTAGGGAGAGATTTCCAGATCTTAGAATAATTAATTGTTTGTATTTTCAGATTTAATTTTATTATAGTAGGAGATTATTCTCCGAGTGTAGGAGCCTCATTTTCTGAGTTGTAGGAAGTTTTCATCTTCAGAGTGTAGATCCCTTTTTGGTCGAGTTGTAGGAACGTTGTTCTGAGTGGTAGGATTGTTTTCAATCCGAGATTAGTGGAGTAGCCGAGTCTAGCGTATTGGTAGATCGGTGAGTGGAAAGTCGGCATACCTAAGATTGGGGAACCACTATAATTCTTGGTGTCCTTTGTGAATGCTTAGTTATTTCTTGTGCATTAGATCGCTAAAATTTTTATTCCGCAAAAATACGCAAAACTCACCTATTCACCCCCTCTAGGTGATTTTGGTAGACAACCTGAACACTTTTCCACTGGCCAAGCTCCCATTAGTAATGAAGAGGAGGGCCTGCCTCATGTCATCATGAAGGCCCTTGTAGAACCTCTTCACATAGCCTGCATCATCTACCTGGTATGAGTCCACAAAGCGGGCTAGATGTGTGAACTCCCGGTAGTATTCCAACACCATATTGTTACCCTGCCTAAACAGCAGGAACCTGTCCTCCAACTCATCCCACGCTGATTGTGGTATAAAATGCTCCAATAGAGCTGTATTGAACTCCTCCCATTAAATGACCGCGCAATACACTCCAGCAAAGGTGGTGTCTAACAGTGACTTCCACCATCTCTTCACATGCGACTCCAAGCAGGAAACTGCCAAGGCTACTGCCTCCTCCGTCGAGCATCAAATACCAGCCAACATCTCATAAATATTATCTAGCCACTCCTCTATACGGACTGCTGACTCCATCCCAAGGTAGGATGGAGGAGAAAGCCCCCGAAAGACGCTCGATCAGTTAGCCCCGAGATTTGGCTGTGGAACCGGAGCCTGCTAAGCCCTAAAGGCCTCCAGAATGGACGTCAGTGTCTGTCCCATCTCCGTCTACTGGAATGGAGTCGGATCTGGCGGGGGTGGAACCGTGTTCTATACCTGAGGTCTACCCTGTTGAGGGTTAGGGTTCGCTGAAGGCTACAAGGAAAATTCCAATTGTTAGTTGATTTATAAATGGAACTAATGATGAAGTGGACGTTTGAATGTGATTCCCCTTTTGGCCACACCATTGATTCCGCTTCTAGATTGTCCTCTAACTAAGCTCGCATGGTGTGGCCAAGGGTTTTGTGGGCTTCTTTTCTTCGGATCGAGGTTACCTCTGATACCAGTTTGTAAGACCCCATTTTTTTTGCTACACTAGCGGGTTTTACGCCCAGAATCATCGTTTTGCAGTGACGCCAACACTCGGGGAGGTCGTCACTACAAAATGTCGATCCTGCCAGCATTAGTGATCACCAAAGAAGTAGAAATAACAATTAAGACAATATAATCAAGTCCACAAAAATCACAAAAAATATATAAATGAGCATGAAAATCACAGCCAAGTCCATATGATATAGAAGTACTGAAATCAAACGAAAGTGTATAATTATAAACAGGCTCATTCCCTCTACAACATGACCTCATTACAACACTCTCGCAAAAACAAAGTAAAACTAACACTCACGGAGGCAGAGGCTAGTTCTCCTGTGCTAGACTGGAACACCTCTATGTGCACCGTACTCCACCGGTGCTGTATCTCCTGCTGTTACTCCCTGTCTCTCCTCCAGAGCCCCTGAAATGTTTGGTCCACCTACAGTTCGTCAAAAATACTAATCCTTAAGTCCCACACCCCTCCTCGAGTGGCTCCTAGGCACCGTGAGGGAGGAATGAAAGGAAAGCTTATGATGGTGGAGAGTAAAAACAAGGAAGGTGACGATTAACCTAGCAGGAGTATGAGTAAAAAAAACTAAACAAGGAAGTGGTAAAGTAGCAGTGGTGAAGAAAAAGAAGTAAGTATAGGCTAACCAAGTAAGCAGTATAATACAAGAGAAGAGCTATATCTATCATCTGCCATAGATAATGTAAGTAAAGTAACCTTGATTTATCAGATTGCCCATACAGACTTATAAATCAGGGGATAGTTTTACAAGGCCTATCGTATAAAAAGGCTCATAACAATTTATACGATAGGGGTAGGGGTTTAAATGCAATAATGGCATGCTATGCTATGTTTTACAGATTTAATGATATGTTCATACAAGTGCAACACACACGACTCTATGCGCACAGACCTTTAGTTCCCCAATTTTGGAAGTTAGTTTCACTCCCAGGAGCCTCCGTAGTCGCCAACCGAGATAGTGGGTTGGGCCACCCCACTCCTAGGAGGGTATCAACACTACCAGGTCTAGCCCTTACGTACACCTTTGAAGGATACACCAGAGTCACCACATACTAATGCTGACAAACCTGCCAGTCTTTTCTTTGGCTAAGTGTAAACCACACCCGTCGAGTCATCTCAGCAACGTCGGTGTGAATGACCGTAAAATATCGAAGACCCACCACCTTATGCACATACAGCCATGAATTTCCGAACCATCGGCTCCCCGAACTAACCTGTCTGTTACAACTACCTTTCGAGCCTTCGGCTCGCCGACTAACTTGCCCATCACCATAACCACCGAGCCTACTACTCAGATAACCCAACCAAGCTAACCTCTTGAGTCATTAGGGTAAGTAAAAGTGAAGTACTAATATTTACTAATTGCTCTTTTATCATTTTAGTCTTATAGTTTAGGGTTAGCCTTAGACTGCCCAGAGTATTCCCTTTGAAGGGCTCTCGGGTGTACTATGAACTATGATGGTAGCTAAAGCCCATCACTCCCTTTCACAAGGCACTTACTATTGTTGCTATCTACTCTTATCCCGACTCTACTGATCTTACACTTGATCTAACCCTAAGTGTATTTAGACTTTTCTCCTAGGGGAAAGACGATCCATCGTCGATCCCAAGCACGACCTTTCCCCTAGTCAACAAAGGCTCTCACAACCTGCCTTCCAATGGTGACCTTATATATTCCAACCAAACCAGGTACACCAACTACCCTTTCTCATACAAGTTCCACATACTTCCCTACTTTTACAATTTTTAGTATGTGCAGACCAAATATCCTACATGATGTGTATGAATGGTGACCCTTCAAATATTCATACAAATGATCTAATATTATTATTTGGTGTCTTCCATGATGTTTTAGGAATGAATCCAGAAGTTTATGATTTTTCTACGTTATTGGGTATTTATTATAATTTCTACAAAATCAGGCTTCATGAGCCTTTGAACACCAAGTGCACTTTTCTGACTATGTATGGCCTTAAAAAAATTATGATAAACTAATAACATCAAAATAACAGAAATACTAAAATTCCCATTTTTACAAGATGGATTTGTCCATCAACAAATTATGGAATAAATAACTACAATATTAAGATAAATATGGGAAAATTAGAATCCGCCTTCCAAACCAAGTTTCATCATTTTCCAGCAAGCAAATAACCCTAAAACAATTTTCTTATAAGTACTTCAAAATTAGGGTTTATGAATGAAATACCATGATTACTAATCCAATATTCATAATAAAATTTCTTGGTAATAATATCAACTAATCAAGTTCACTGCCTAAGTTTCATAAGAATCCAAATTCATTTGAGCATGTAATTAAATATTGGACCAAAGTGCCCTAAACTATCCATATCTATTTTAAGAGGGTATATGTTCCTAAAAATCCTACAACCACTCTTATAAAGCTTAGTTGTACCCTAGGAACTCACCAACCAAGTTCCAAGACTATCCAAGGGCATATATCCCCACATCCTTCACTAGGCCCCAACTTTAACCCTAAGGCCTATACTAGGGTCTTTGGGCTTCTCCACACCAAACAACTCAAAATTTCTTGAGGGGGTCCTTTATAGGATTTTGAGGCAGTGTCCAAAGTGTCAACCCTTTTGAACTAGGGTTGGCCACTCAACCCACAAATTTTACTCTTGCCCTAATTTACCCCTAAAGGACCAAGTTTTGGTTACACCAATACCTACTCAAACCAACCCCACATGGGCTATGATTTTTATCAGAGTCATGACATGACCTTAATGGTCACCCACCAAAATATTGGGTGGCTTTGAGGTCATTAGGCCTCTTAATAAAATCATACATGATTTATTTAATGTTTTCTAAAACTATAGAAAAATTATTCCAAAAATTTCCATTTTTGGATATGTCTGAGATATAGTTGAGACTAACTTATGATCCAAATTTCAAAGCATTTGGATTAGTAGTTTAGTTGGGGCACACAAATTTGTGTCTGGTTAACCCTAGGTATTGGTTGCACCATTTGGTGTGCTGTGGTCAGACCAGTGAGTCAAATTGGTCGAAACCAATTTTAAATTGAACTAGACTTCACGAACTAAAATTTTCATGTTGGACATATTCTCTGCAAACCAATCAAGGTATTTTAAAAATTAAAACTAATAGTAGCAACATAGTGTTACAGAAAATTCAATAATGAATTAATAAAAATCTATATTATTTATAGGCAGTGCACGAATCTTAAAGCAGGAATGGACGGGATCTGGTCGTCTTCCTCCTTGAGCCAACGACTCAGATTCACCCGACCTATAGCTTCTTCATGCTTGTTTTCCCGGCCACCTAAGCACCTCCTCGGCCGGCAAGTGCCACCACCACCTCCGTTGAGGTGGTGGTCAGCGATTGACGGTGGTTGGCCGGTCGAGTTGAACGGAATAGGGAATTAGAGTTGGAATTTAAAGCTCCTAAATGGAGTTTTCGGCCTACCCGATCTAGGGCCAATTGGCCCCAAACCTTGCAGCCAATGGATAGAGATCTATCCACAGAGGAAGAGGAGAAGAACCGCATCTGTGTGGGGAGTTATTGCTTTGCCGATCTCCTAGTCGTCATGGCCAGATTTGAAGCTTTGGGTTCCATTGCCTTCTCATATCCAGTGCACTCAATTTATTCTGGGAAAAAGTGGAAACGACTCCTCATTGCCTGGTAAAGCTTTTAAGAGAATCAGAAGTGGAAGGGGAGAGGTCATTCTTCAATGGCCATTGAAAGCCATTTTTGAGAATTTCGGCCAACTAAATTCTCTTCACCTTGCCACTGTTATGGTCGGGACAGACCTTTGATGTCCTCCTAATCAACCAGGAAGATGTATACAGCAAATGGGGAGGCCCTTGGCCATGAATGGCCTTCACTCCTCACTTTCTCTCTCTTACATTAAAGGGAAACATGAAGTTTCTCTCTCCTAGTCACCATTCCCGCAAATGAATGGCAAATTGGATAATTATAAACCTCATGAGGCTAGTGGGCCACCTCAATTGGGCCTAGCCCAAGTGGATTGTGCTTGAGCTAGCCTTTTCTCTTCTTTTTGTGCTTGGCTAACCCTAGACATTTAATCCCAGCCCTAGGTCTTTTAGGGTGATGTGACTGACCCCATGGGGCATAGATGATCCCATTGACACCACCCTAGTCCACTTGTGGCTTGGTGTAGCCCAATTAGGTCAACTTTGGGCAATTTTACCTAATTAGGGTTTGGGTTGACCCTTTGTCAACTTGACCTCTTTGGTTGACCACAATGGGTGGTTAGTGACCTAATAGACCTCTTAAAGGGTTAAGGATATTATGGTGGGGTCATGGAGTCAAGTTGAAGCCCTAAAGTAAAACCCTAGGGTGGGTAATTGGAAATTACTATTTACAGAACTAGGTGCTTTTCACCTTCATGCCTAAGTTCACTTGTTCTCTTGAGCTTCCTAGGGTTTTGTCATGACCTAGTCATGATAAAACCACTCTTAGGGGTCTAGTTATTTGTAGGATGTTACAGCAGATGCCTTGAGTCGATGGACTCCGGTAAGGGCAAATTGGTTGCAGAGGCATGATGAGCGCCTGATCCAGGAGTTGGAGGCCTTAGAAATTTCTTGTGTTTATAAGAATTCTACTACAAATGCGTGCCTGAACTGGATGGAGGTATAGTATAACATTGCAGACATGGTTTGGCGAGCAACAGAACTCGATGAGAGTATGAAATGTTATGCAGTGGATGAGTCAAATTCCCAATTCTCCATGGAAGATGGCCTTTTGAGAAAAGATGGTTGTTTGTGCATCCCAAATGTGGGAAAACAATGGGAGGAAATCATGTATGAGGCACACTTCACAAAGTACTCAATTCACCCAGGGAGCATAAAGATGTACAAGGACATTAAAAAGATATTCTAGTGGTCGGGTTTGAAGAAAGACATAGCTCTTTATATGGCAAAGTGCCAAACTTGTGCCTTAGTAAAAGCTGAAGGTTAAAAGCCTGAAGGCTTCCTGAAGTCGTTACAAATTCAGGTATGGAAGTTCGATGATATCTCTATGGATTTTGTGCATGGACTGACTAGATCACAAAGCGAAAATGATGTCGTGTGGTCTATCGTTGGCCGATTGACAAAGGTATCACACTTCATACCGAACAAGAAGGACGATTCAGTGGAAAAACTAGCTAAGTTGTATGTGGACAACATAGTACGATTGCACAGTGTGCCCCATAGCATCGTCAGTGATCGAGATGGGTGCTTTACTTATGCTGATTGGAGGCTAATCCACCAATTATTGGGTACTCAACTCAAGTTCAGTACGACCTTTCATTCGCAAACAAATGGTGACACCGAGAGGACCAACAAAACAATGGAGGATATGCTTCGAATGTGCGCCTTGGATTTTAGAAATAGGTGGGAAGACCATCTCTATATGATTGAGTTTGCCTATAATAATAGCTATCAAGCTAGCATTCAGATGGCACCCTTCGAAGCTTTATACGGTAGGAAGTGTCATACTCCTTTAGCTTGGGAGGAAACAGATGATTCAAAGTTATTCAAGCATAAAGAGGTCGAAGATGCAAATTCGATGATACATACTATACGAGGGCGACTATTGGTAGCCCAAGATAGGCAGGCAAAGTACTATAAATCCAAGCATCGAAATGTGGAGTTTGTAGTTGGTGATTAGGTATATTTGAAGATTAAGCAATTCAAAGGCGTGTCCAGGATTCGGCGCTTGAAAAAGTTGAGTCTGAGGCATCTTGGTTCGTTTGAAGTGGTTGAGCGGATTAGAGAAGCTGCCTATCGATTTGCTCTTTCAGCATAGCTGAGTGGTTTGCATGATGTGTTTTATATATCGGTGTTGCGGAAAGCTTTGAATGTCCCAACACAAGTAATCGTTTATAATCAAGTACCAATCGATAGTAGGCTGATGACAAAGGTTAGACCAATTCAGATCGAGGATACGAAGATCAGGCAACTATAGAACAAAGCAATCGGGATGGTCAAAGTCTATTGGGGCAATTGTGGTAGTGAAGAACTGACATTGGAGCGTGAGTAAACCATGTGAGGGGAATTCCCCGAGTTATTTTTGTAAATTAATGTTGTAAGCTGATGTACTGATTTCCTTTGAATAAATAAAACTTCGGGACAAAATTTTTTAAATGAGGGGATAATTGTAATGCCCCAAAAATCTAAGGATTGGAAGTTAACGCGCGGCGGTAGAGTTAACGTCGGCGTTAGCTATAGAATTAAATCATTTGAGGGCTAGGGAATCTACCGTGCGGCGGTAGTAAGATATGACGTGGCGATATCACTCAACGCTCTCAACACCTTCGGCAAAGCGTTGAGTGACTACCACGCGATAGTTGTGATCTAACTTACGACGATAGCTCGAGTTAATGTACCGCTTGGCGATAACTCTATGTGTGGCGGTAGCCTGCCACGTGGTAGTAAGGTTGAGGCTGTTTTGGACCGACAGCGTGATGCCGATTGGGCCAAGCAGCATCCGCCTTTGATACCGCGCAACGGTAGCCTCCAGATATAAGCTGTATTAGAGAATGAATTCTCATTGTTCTTTCTCTTAGATCTTGAGATTCATGAGAGCAAGAGTTTGGGACTGAGCCTTGCAAGCTAGGGGAAGGAGATCCTGTGATCAGATTCAAGAGCCAAAATATGATCCATGAAGAGGAAAGAGAGGAACTCCTTTCCATCCAGATAGAAGACTTATTTATGGCTCCAAAAAGATCTACAAGGGTAACAATCTTCCTTCTTGGACAAGTGAAGTCCTCCCTTTTGCATATGCTTGGAATCCCCCACCAAAAGGTGGAAAATAGAGGGAATTCTGATGGGTCGATACATGGTATCCCCGGGTTTAGTTTTGCATATAGATACGGGAATCACAATAAGAAATAGGCATGTTGTGTGAAGCCCATCCAGACAAGTTGGTCTGTATTGGTGATGTTTTATTTTGCGTGCCGGAGAACACTCTGAGTATAAACGGGGAATTTATGGCGTCTTATGGGTTATGCCTATGAAGTGGGAGTAGCAAGAAATACTTGAGATGCTCTCCAGGAAAATACGAAAATACCACAGTTCGCATAACTGTTGGATATCGCCAACGACAGCGAGTATCGTCGGCAATAGCTCATGATGAGTTGTGATTGATGTGAAAGTCTAGTGTTTCTGGAACTGTAGGATGCTGCATGTTTTTTTCGACAGATGTTCCAGTTATGATTGAGTTAGGAGACAGAAGAGAAAGTTTGTCGCTAACGCCAGACGATAGTGCCTATCACTGGTGATAACTTCCAAATAAGATTGTGCTTTAGCAGGTGAGCTATGTGCCTGGGTGCCCAGATTTGATGGTCGTAAGAGCCGTTATACATAACATTGGTTATGTTTCAATTACGGGAAAGGGGAGGCCGACCCGCGTTATGTGTATTTGAAGGCTTAAGCTTTCGGCGATGGCACGGTGATATGAGCAATGGGAAAAGGCTGAGCTATACACGCTCGATGTCGATCGGTTAAACAGACCTAAAGTACATGGGAGTTACTGGTGGCAAGAGATAGAGGAAGTATTTGGATATAAGTCAGAAAGAGTAAAATGCTCATAAATTGACCATCACGTCCGATACCTTTTAACAGTGGTGGGACTAGGCATTGCCAGTGCACCAAGAATGTGCCTTGAGTGCACGGAATGTTTGGTAGTGATGTAAACGTTTGTGATATATTGAAGGGTGCTTAAGTGTACCTTCTTGTGATATACATATATGATTGTTATTCATGTAGGGAAGGAATACCGCTCCCCCAAAAATGTGGTAGGGTCGTTATAAATTGGTCAGCTAAAGCTGACCGTTGTCTTGTTTGCCACCTTCGTGGTGGATTGTCCCTGTGCAGGTGTTGGAGAGCCGAGCGGGAAGTAACGGATTGAAGCTCTTGATGCAATGCCGACCCTTGAAGGCCAAGTGAGGGATTTTATTGTTTCATGTGTGGCCAGTCTGCGCGCCGATGTTTGTAAACCACACTTTTGAAGTATAACTGTAAGGCCTTAAGGTCGTAACATTTTGTGTATTTTGTAAACATTCCTAATATTTATATATAGTGGACATTCGTGTGTACTTGAGTTCAAACGTTAACCCTTAAAGCTTTCGCTAGAATGCTCTGAGTTAGGATTCGTGTAGTTTTGATATTAATACGTACCTCCGCCGACTGTCTGTGGAATATGGTGTAAGACCCACTTTTTTTTCAACCACCGGGGTCTTAGCCCAGAATTGCCGCTTTGCGGTGGCACCGACTCACGGAAAGGCCGCCACTACAAAATGCCAATTCTGCCGGCCCTTTTCGATCACAAAGAGAGAGAAGTAAGCATTATACTGAATGTAAACATGTCCACAGAAACACATATGAATAAAATCACAATAAGTCCATCAATATATAGAAAGTACTACAAAGAACAGTTCAGATGAAATAAAGAAACGGGCTCGAGCCCGGTACATCAGAGTCCTCACTATAAATCACTCATCGCGGAAGCTATAAAAATACTAAACACTCATAAAGCTGGTCACAGGCGCTCCGGTGCTAGACTGGCCCACCTCCATGCATACCGTACTCCACTGGTGCTGGTCCCTGGACTGCTGGTCCCTGTCTCCCATCCGGAGCTCCTATAATGTTGTGGTTCGAAAACCATTAGTCATAAAGACTAAGCCCTATCATACCCTACCCCTACCCCCACGGATCCTAAGCATCGAGCGGAGAGGAGGAAAGAGAAGCTACAATGGTGGAGAATAATCAAACGGATGACAGTGGAACTAGTCTAACAATTGTTCATGGTGTATAAACAACTAATTAAAATAGAGTACATCTAGCAGTTCTACGGTAGTGAGTTTTAAAGTAGACATGTAGTAAGTAGAAAATTTATAAGGAGACAAATAGAAAACAAGTAAGTAAGTAAGTAAGTAACCTTAACTTATATGAATGCCCATACAAACTTATAAGTTAAAGGGTCTTTTGCAAGGCTCCCATGGTATAAAAAGTCCCATACCGATTTATACGTTGGGGTGTCGGTTGTATGCAAATATGAGTGTAGTGATATGCTATGCCATGATTCATGCAAGTGCAACTCACACATACGACTCTATGCGCACATACCTTTAGTTCCCCCTGTTCGGGCAGCTAGCTTCACTCCCAGGAACTCCGTAGTGTCAAACGGAGACAGTGGGTCGGGCCCCCCACTCCTAGGCGGGTATCCACACTACCGGGCCTAGCCCTTCCGTACGTCCCTAGAAGAACACAACCTAGAGTATCCGCGTACTAGTGCTGGCTATATCCACCAAACTTTCTTTGTCTAAGTGTCCCACACTGCCAAGTCAACGTACCGATGTCGGTGTGAATGACAATCAAATACCGAAGACCCACCACCTTATTCTGCATTCAAAACCCTCGAGCCCTCGGCTCCCCGGACTGTCCGTCAGTGCATCTACCTTCAGAAGATACCGTCTGAATGGCAATCAAACCAACCTGTTCTACCTCCCTAACTACCGGGGTGTGTGAATGTGCAACCCTAGTTATACTAGTTGCTCTTTTAGTTTATTATTCCTATGGTTTACGTTAGCCCAGGACTGCCCTCGGTATTCCCTGTGAAGGGCTCTCAAAGGGCACTAGGAACTATGATGGTAGCTGAAGCCCATCGTTCCCTTTCGCAAGGCACTTACTTTTATTAATTATTACCCATTACCCGATCCCATTCAAATTACTTTGGATCTAACCCTAGTGTATTAAGATTCTTCCTCTCCCACCGGGAAGGACGATCTTTCGTCGGTCCCGAGCACCTCTGATGACTCGACAACCTACCAACCTATCCTCATCTTGGTTATTGAGGATGCATTCATACACATTTCCAATCCACTAACCCATACCCAAATCCCTTAGTTCATCTAGTAGCCTTATATGATTTCAGTTGTTTTACTAAACGCAGACCATCCGAAGCTATATAAGGTATACAAGGGGAGGTACTCCAAATTGTCTTCCAAATCGCCTATAAAATTTACTGGAGGTCTATCGTGACATAATTAACCTAAATCCAGAATTTTACAATTTTCCTAATTAATCTGATATTTATTTAATCTTCCCAAAAGATTGGCCATGGGTAATTTTAAACATGAACTACATGATTTTCTCAAGTAATGGCCACCCAAAAATTATGATCACTAAATAACAGCAAGGTATCATCAAATACTAATTTTCATGATTTTACATAAAGTATTTAGCCTCTAATTAATTTATCCATTATAATCTCATTAATCCTATGTAAAGAAGGAAGTATTGAAATTACTCATCATAAAATTATAGATAAATTACTGAATATTAATATGGTACAGAGAAGGTCATTGTGCAAAGATCATAATTTTACAGGCTTGCTAGACACAAAAATAGATTTAATTAAGTTTTCGTGGGAAACAACACTTAATGAAGCAAGCCTTAGAATTAAACTTCTGAAAATCCCATAATAATTCACAGAGCTTTAAAACATAATAAAAAGTCTTCTGACTAAAGTTCATCAATTTTAAGAAAGTATTTTCTCCATAATAAATTTCTAAGTAAATAATACAAACTACCAAATTATTAATGAAGTATCCAAAATAATGATCCTAAATTCAAAATAAAATCTCCAGAGCTTGTACTAACCTTAAAAACTACTGTACCCAAATCCCATCACTGTTCAGTGAGTTTTAGTGATATTTTCTATCTCTAAATATTTTGTGCCCTAAACTAGGGTTAGGGTTTTGAGGGACTTATTTACTTTAAAATTCATTTAAATTTCTACAAGACGATTCTAGCTACCCTAGAATTCTATCTACCAAGTTTCAGATCATAACCAGGTCATTTGACCACTTGCCCTTCACAAACCACCAAGAACCATCCTTAGGGTTTGACCTTGGGTCCTAGGGCAAATTTATTCAATTCCACCTCAAAATCCATGAGAGGGTGCTAGGCATCATGCCTAGTCAGTGGCCAAAATCTCAGCCTCTGTTGAGGTGATCTGGTCACTCCAATCTCAAAGTGCACTTTTGACCTAAAAACCCCTTAATAGGGCAAAGCTTAGGATTGTCCATTTCCAATCTAAAACATCTCAAAATGAGATGAAAAATTATACAGAGCCTCATGATGAACCCAGGGACCACTCACCAAAATTTGGGAGGGTTTGGAAGTCATTACGCCATCTAATTAATTTACTCTAAGATTATCAAATTTTTCTACAAACTTTAGAAAAACATTCTCCAAAAATTCCCATTTTTGTACAGGCCCTAGGTATAGCTAGGGTAGACTCCTTGCCCAAATTTCAGATCATTTGGTCAAGGGATGAAGAGTGGGCACACCTTTTAGTCTCTGCCTAGCTCTAGGTATAGATCCCACCAAAAGAGGTTCCCTGGTCAAACCAGTTGACCAAATTAACAAAAATCAATTTTAAAATACAATAGACCCATAGGGCTACAAATTACATGTTGACCATTTCTTCATATAGAGCCTCTAAGTATTTTTAATAAATTTGCTTAAGTGACTGATATTATTGTACAATAAATTCATATAAAAGAAAAAGATTAATTAAACAACACAAATCTTGAAGCAAATCCAACAGTGCTCGGTCTTCTTATTCCTCTAGCCAAGGGCCGAGATTATCCCGACCTGGAGTGCATTCCAGACACTGCCGCCAGCTATCCAGCCTCCTCCCTGGCCGGCCACCGCCACCACAACCTCCGTTGATGTGGTGGCCATTGCCGGGCGGCGGCGCGACCGCCAGAGAGGCGGAATCCTGCGAACCCGAGCATTAAAATTTTGCGGGAAAAATTAGGAAGAGGAGCTCTTCCCGATCGGGCTCAGTTGAGCCCGATTCTTAATCCTAAAGAAGGCTAAGATCTACCCGTAGAGAGAGAGGAGGGGAGGACCTTGTTCGCGGACTGGAGGCGTGCTGATCGACGGAAGGCCATTTTCGATGGTGGCGTCGCTCAGCTTCTGCAATAGCACGGTGGGAGGGCTCTAAAGCTTAAGGTAAAGGCTGGGAAACCTTCCTCTTGGGCCTCTGATGGTGTTTAAGAGCTCGGTTAAGGAGGGGAAAGGCAAAAACTTCAATGGCCATTAATGGTCCATTAAAGCTTTGCTCGGCCATGGTGGTGGGGGCTATAAACGGCTCTGTCCAGCAAGATAATGGCTGGAAACTCCTCCTCTTCCCTGGAGGAGTTGAATCCAGTCGTAAAAGGGGAGGGGAAGGGCTGCCAAGGCGTCAAGTGCCATAAACGGCCATGATAGCGGGTTCTCGGCCATGGCCGTAACCGCTCTTCTTTGCAAAACCGTCGGTCCACGTGGCTTACTTGACCGGTCAACATTTAAATTAAGGATTAACTAAGTCTTAATAAGAGAAAACGGACCACTTCCTAGACCGGCCCGGTTCAGCTGAACCAGCACCTAGCCAGAATCTGCCAGAAAAATACTAAGTAAAATGGCATTGAGTGAGCTTAGCTCACTCAATGCCATCCAAGCTACGACATTGAGTGATCTCTGCTCACTCAACGCCATCCATGCTGCGGCATTGAGTGAGTTCTTCTCACTCAACACCATCCAGGATACGGCGTTGAGTGAGCTCTGGTCAATCAACGCCATCCAAAATACAGCCCTTCCAGACTATGGCGTTGAGTGAGCTCAGCTCACTCAACGCCATCCAGATTATGGCGTTGAGTGATCTCAGTTCACTCAACGCCATCCAGCCTACTCAAGGTAGCGTTGAGTGCAGTTTGTGCACTCAACGCCATCTCGCTTATGGCGTTGAGTGAGCTCTTCTCACTTAACGCCATCCAACCTACTCAAGATGTCGTTGAGTGCAGTCTATGCACTCAACGTCGTCTAGCTTAGGGAGTTGAGTGAGCTCTGCTCACTCAATGCCATCAAGCCTACTCAAGATGGCGTTGAGTGCAGTCTGTGCACTCAACGCCGTCTAGCTTATGGCGTTGAGTGAGCTCTGCTCACTCAACGCCGTCCACCCTACTTAAGATGGCGTTGAGTGCAGTCTATGCACTAAACACCGTCTAGCTATTGGCATTGAGTGAGCAAAGCTCACTCAATGCCATCCAGACTATGGCGTTGAGTGAGCTCAGCTCACTCAACGTCATTCCAAGGTCACGGGCGTGACAGATCGGTCACAGGCGTGCCAGGCCCATGTTGAAATTTCTGAGCTCGCCGATCGTCTTTCTGAGGTCAACGATCGTCGAAGGGGTCACGCTCTAGGTCACGGGCGTGACGGGTCGGTCACGGGCGTGACCAACCCATGACTCGAAATCTTGGTCGATATACTTCAATTCTTGGGTTTCTTAGGGTTCTGTTATGACAAAACCACTTCTAGGGGTCTAGTTGGAAATTGGATGTTACAAATCCCAATAAACCAAACAAAGATTTCATCCCCGAAATCAAGGTTAAGACTACAGGGGCTCCTATCGGGGAGAAAGAAACTTGTAACATCCCATGAGAGTCGAAAGATTTACATCTCGACGCCATGTTTGCTATGAGAGGTTTAAAGGCGATTGTCAAATCTAAGACTTGTTCGCCCAATTGGCAAAGTCTAGACCCCAATAAACAAAAGATTAGCCCATATTCTTGAAATTTCAGTCCTACTGGTTTAAGTAAATTGAACATCTTGAGAGGTTGTGAGGTATACCTGACTGAACAGCTCCGGATACTTTTGTCGTATCAGGTCCTGTTATTCCCAGGTATGCTCCTCCTGACCGTGGTTCCTCCACAAAACCTTGACTAACGGAACCTTCTTACGTCGCAAGACCCGCACTGCCGTGTCATCGATCCTGATAGGCTCCAAGTTGATTGATCAATCCAAGGCCACCAGGCCGTCTGCTGTGGAAATCAGCTGCTCTGGCCGTAGCAGAGCCCTCCGAAGTGAGGAGACATGGAAGATGTCATGCAATCCCGCTAACTCTGGCGGTAGCTCCAGTATATAAACCAAGGGGTCTATCCGCTCTAGGATCCTGTAAGGCCCCATATATCTCGGACTGAGCTTCTTCCGCCCGCGAACCCGCGAGACTCCGTGCATCGGCCGTATCTTCAAGAAAACTCGGTATCCTACCTGGAACTCTACCTGATGATGCCTCGCATCGTTATATTTGGCCTGCCTTCTCTGGGCTTCAAACATCCTGTCCCGGATCAATCTAACCTGAGCATCTATATCTCCCACAAACTCCGAGCCTAGTGCCTGCGGATCTTCATCCTGAACCCATGATAGTGGGGTCCTGCACCTTCGTCCATACAATGCCTTATATGGAGCCATGCCTATGCTGTACTGGTAGATGTTGTTATAGGAGAACTCGACCAGTGGTAAGAGCCTCTCCCAAGGTTCCCCATGGTCCAATATGCATAGCCTCAGGAGGTCCTCCAACGTCCGATTGGTGCGTTCTGTCTACCCATCCGTCTGGGGATGAAATGCGGTGCTGAAGGTCAATCACGTGCCTAAGTAAGCCTGCAAGGATCTCCACTCCCTGGAAGTGAACCGACCATCCCAATCCGAAACGATAGTCTTGGGCACCCCATGATAATGCACAAACTGCTCAATGAACCTCCGTACTAATACGCCAACTGGGGTGTCTTTCGCCACTGGAATGAATCTGGCCACCTTTGTTAGCCTGTCCACTATTACCCAGATCGAGTCATTTACCGCACAGGATCGAGGTAGCCCATATATGAAGTCTATGGCTATATCCTCAAATTTCCACTCCGGCACCGTAAGTGGCTGCAGCAAGCCTGCCGGGTTCCTACACTCTACCTTTACGAGGTGGCAGGCCTCGCAATGCGTCACAAAGTACGTAATGTCCTTATTCATACTCGGCCAGTACATCGTCCTCTTCAAATCTTTTACTATCTTCGTGATTCCCGGGTACACCGAGTATCGGCTGTAGTGAGCTTCTGTCATAATGTCCTCCCAAATCTGGCCTCCTACCGGTATGTAGACCCTGCCTCTGAAACACAGGAGACCGTCCCTCAAAGAGTAATCTCCTGTCGTGCCTTCCTCTAAGGCTCGGAATATCGGCTCATCTCTCACATCCAGCTTCTGCCCATCTCTGATGCGGTCCCGAATATCATCAGTAGTAACCATCGATCCTAGGTACTCCATGTATAACTCCGGGTCATCCTCGGACACTAGTGATATCTGCATCTCCTCGAATGATTTAACCAACTCCAAGGCCATCAGCTGCGGGCCTACTCCTGACGTACACACTCTCCGACTCAAAGCGTTTGCGACCACGTTTGCCTTCCCTTGATTGTAGTGCATGGTATACTGGTAGTCCGACAGAAACTCCACCCAGCGTCTCTGCCTGATGTTTAACTCCTTCTGGGTGTCTACGTACTTCAAGTTCTTGTGGTCTGAGAAGATATCGCAATGTACTCCGTAGAGATAGTGTCGCCAGATCTTGAGAGAAAAAACGACTGCCCCATCTCCAAATCATTCACGGGGTAGTTCTGCTAATGCTGCTTCAACTGACGGGAGGTATATGCTATTACGTGCTCGTTCTGCATCAGAACGGCACCCATCCCCTGATAGGAAGAATCTGTGTACACCTAGAATCCTTCCTTCCCTAATGGAAGAGCAAGGATGGGAGCCGAGGTAAGACGATCCTTCAGCTCCAGAAAAGCAGATTCGCATCATGGTGTTGAAATAAAAGGGGACTCCTTCTTCGTCAGAGAGGTAAGAGGGAGGGCAATCTGAGAGAACCCCTTTACAAACTTCCTGTAATAACCGACAAGTCCTAAGAAACTTCGAACATCCGAGGCTGACTTCAGTGGTGGCCAATCCCATACTGCCTGGACCTTCGTCGAATCCACTACAAGACTTGCTCCACTGATGACATGGCCCAAAAAGGCAACCTCCTTTAGCCAGAACTTGCACTTGCTGTATTTGGCATACATCTTATGCTCTCGCAGCTGCTCCAAAGTCAAGGCCAGATGTCTCGCGTGTTCCTCCTCCGTCCTTGAATAGATAAGGATGTCGTCGATGAATACGATAACGAAGACATCCAGATACTCTTCGAACACCCTATTCATCAAATTCATGAATGCGGAGGGTGCATTCGTGAGCCCGAAAGGCATCACGGTAAACTCGTACAAACCATATCTGCTGCTGAAGGCCGTCTTCGGGATGTCCTCGTCCCGAATGCGAAGCTGGTAGTACCCCGATCTCAGATCCAGCTTTGAGAACCAATGGGCTCCCTCCAGCTGGTCAAATAGCTCGTCTATCCTTGGCAAGGGATAAGTATTTTGGACTGTAAACCTGTTCAGGGCCCGGTAATCTATACACAGTCGAAGAGTCCTGTCCTTCTTGACGAATAACACCGGAGCTCCCCATGTTCAAGAGCAAGGCCGAACGAACCCGGCCTCCACTAACTCCTGCAGCTGGCTTCAAAATTCCACCAACTCCTTTGGGGCAATTCGATAGGGAGCTCTGGATACCGACTTAGCCCCCAGTATAAGCTGAATCTGGAAGTCCTTCTCTTGTTGCGGGGGTAGCCCTGGTAGATTCTCCGAAAATACGTCGGAAAAGTCTCGCACTACTGGAATATCTGAAATGGAGTCCTTGGCCACGACCGCCTCAAAAAGGACCTGATAAACCTCTTCCCCCTACAGATGGGCCTTAATGGCCTGCACAGGTGATAATAATATGCAGGGTGTTGGTATAATACCTTCGATAACAATAAAGGTGTCCCCGTGCCTCACGGTGATCCTCTTCGCCACGCAGTCAATCTAAGCATAATTCCAGCACAGCCAAGTCATGCCCAGGATCAGATCGTAATCTGGAATCTTCAGAATTGTCACTGGTGCCTCAAACGCCTTCTTGCCGATCTCCGCTTCCATATTGCAATGAGCAGAGGTCATTAGCTCGGATCCATTGGGTAGGCGCACCCTCATCATCTTTCCGGTGAACGGCTCCATGCCTGCCAATCCTTTCACGAAATCTTCCGACACAAACGAGTGCGAAGCACCGGTGTCGAAGAGCGTGTGAGCGGGCTTGCCGCTAATGAAAACTATGCCTGAGGTAATTAAATGTCTTTGTATTCTTGTTATAGTTGTCTTCTCTTAATTTCTAACTAGGTTATGTCTAGAAAAACTAGTTCCTAGGAAGAAAACTTTAAAAGTACTGGCATACCTACGATAACCTGCTCCTATTTCCGGGACTGTGTCAGGTCTAGAGCATACACTTGCTCCCTCTCTGGCCTGTGGCCTCGGTCCTTAAATCCTCGTCCTCGATCATGTCCTCGGCCACCAAACTGTCGGGGAGGTGGGGGCCCTGATTTGCTGGTGGAGGTGCTCGCCTCATAGGGCAGTTCCTCTTGATATGCCCCGGCTGATTGCACTGAAAGCATACCAGTGCCTGCTCTGCTGTCCTTGGCATCTCTAGCATCTGTAAGGGCTGGGGAGACAATACCCCCTGACTCCTCTGCTCCTGCCCAATCTCCTGACGAGGTTGATCCCCGTTCCTTCTCTCCCAAATAACCTGACCTCAAGGACGGTCTCTACGACCTCCAATCACTGTATCATCGGCCGGTATCTTCCGGCTCTTGACTATAAGATGATCCGCTTCTCTCTTTTTAGCCATCTCAAGAATCCTGGCCAAACACCCCTCTGAGATGAAGAGGAGGGCCTGTCTCATGTCGTCTTGTAGCCCCTTGTAAAACCTCCTGGCATAGCCAGTGTCATCCAACTAGTAAGCGTCCGCATAGCGGGCCAGGTGAGTAAACTCCTTATAATACTCCAGCACCGTCCTGTTCCCCTGCCTCAACCGCAGGAACCTATCCTCCAGCTCGTCCCTCACTGACTGAGGTACGAAATGTCCCAGGAGTGTTGCTCTGAACTCTTCCCAAGTAATATCTGCGCAATCCATACCCGCAAAGGTGGTGTCCAGCTGTGACTTCCACCACCACTTTCCATGTGACTCCAGGCAGGAGACCGCCAAAGCAACTGCCTCCTCAGTGGGGCATCGGAGCCCCGCAAGAATCTCGTAAATGGTATCTAACCACTCCTCAGTGCGTACTGCCGATTCCGTCCCCAGGTAGGATGGAGGGGAAAGTCCCCAGAAGACGCTCATCCAGTTGGCCCCGGGGTTTGGCTGTGGAGTCGGGGCTTGCTGAGCTCTGAAGGCCTCCAGAATGGTCGTCAGTGTTTGCCCCTTCTTCGTCTGCTAGAATGGAGCTTGAGCCAGCGGAGGCGGGACCACATTCAGAGCCTGAGGTGTCCCCTGCTGTGGTGTAGGGTTCGTCGCAGGCTACAAGAAACATTCCATTTGTTAGAGAACGTTTGAATGGAATATAAGAAAGGGGTAGGATGGACTTTCACATGTGATTCCCCTTATGGGCACACCACTGCTTTCTCTGCTAGTTTGTCCGCAAACTAAGCTCGCACGGGGGTGTCCCAAGGTTTGTGGACTACTTCTCTTCCGATCGAGGTCTGCTCCGATACAACTTGTAAGACCCCCCTTTTTTTTCAACCTCCGGGGTCTTAGCCCAGAATTGCCGCTTTGCGGTGGTACCGACTCACGGGAAGGCCTCCACTACAAAATGCCAATTCTACCGGCCCTTTTCGATCACAAAGAGAGAGAAGTAAGTATTACACTGAATGTAAACATGTCCATAGAAACACATATGAATAAAATCACAACAAGTCAATCAATATATAGAAAGTACTGCAAAGAACAGTTCAGATGAAATAAAGAAACGGGCTCGAGCCCGGTACATCAGAGTCCTCACTGCAAATCACTCTTCGCGGAAGCTATAAAAATACTAAACACTAACGGAGCTGGTCATAGGAGCTCCGGTGCTAGACTGGCCCACCTCCGCACCGTACTCCGCTGGTGGTGGTCCTTGGACTACTGGTCCCTGTCTCCCATCTGGAGCTCCTGTAATGTTGTGGTTCGAAAACCATTAGTCATAAAGACTAAGCCCTATCATCCCCTACCCATCCCCCCACGACTCCTAAGCACCGAGCGGAGAGGAGGAAAGGGAAGCTACAATGGTGGAGAATAATCAAACGGATGACGGTGGAACTAGTCTAACAATTGTTCATGGTGTATAAACAACTAAATAAAATAGAGTACATCTAGCAGTTCTACGGTAGTGAGTAGTAAAGCAGACATATAGTAAGTAGCAAATTTATAAGGAGACAAATAGAAAACAAGTAAGTAAGTAAGTAAGTAATCTTAACTTATATGAATTCCCATACAAACTTATAAGTTAAGGGGTCTTTTGCAAGGCTCCCATCGTATAAAAAGTCTCATACCGATTTATAAGTTGGGGTGTCTGTTGTATGCAAATATGAGTGTAGTGATATGGTATGCCATGATTCATGCAAGTGCAACTCACACACACGACTCTATACGCACAGACCTTAAGTTCCCCCTATTCGGGCAGCTAGCTTCACTCCCAGGAACCTCCATAGTGGCAAACGGAGACAGTGGGTCGGGCCCCCCACTCCTAGGCGGCTATCCACACTACCGGGCCTAGCCCTCTCGTACGCACCTAGAAGAACACAACCTAGAGTATCCGCGTATTAGTGCTGGTTATATCCACCAGACTTTCTTTGGCTAAGTGTCTCACACCGCCGAGTCAACGTACCAATGTCGGTGTGAACGATAATCAAATACCAAAGACCCACCACCTTATTCTGTATTCAAAACCCTCGAGCCCTCGGCTCCCCAGACTGTCCGTCTGTGCATCTACCTTCAGAAGCTACCGTCTGACGAGCAATCAAACCAACCTGTTCTACCTCCCTAACTACCGGGGTGTGTGAATGTGCAACCCTAGTTATACTAGTTGCTCTTTTAGTTTATTATTCCTACGGTTTACGTTATCCTAGGACTGCCCCCGGTATTCCCTGTGAAGGGCTCTCAAAGGGCACTAGGAACTATGATGGTAGCTGAATCCCATCGTTCCCTTTCGCAAGGAACTTACTTTTATTGGTTATTACCCATTTCCCGATCCCATTCAAATTACTTTGGATCTAACCCTTCTGTATTAAGATTCTTTCTCTCCCACCGGGAAGGACGATCTTTCGTCGGTCCCGAGCACCTCTAATTACTCGACAACCTACCAACCTATCCTCATCTTGATTACTGAGGATGTATTTATACACATTTCCAAACCACTAACCCAATACAAAAGTCCTCTAGTTCATTATGTAGCCTTATATGATTTCAGCTATTTTACTAAATGCAGACCATCCTAAGCTATATGAGGTATACAAGGGGAGGTACTCCAAATTGTCTTCCAAATCTCCTATAAAATTTACTCAAGGTCTATCGTGACATAATTAGCCTAAATCCAGAAATTTACAATTTTCCTAATTAATCGTATATTTATTTAATCTTCCCAAAAGATTGGTCATGGGTAATTTTAAAATTACCTGCACAATTAAACAAACACAGCACAGAAAAGCACACAAGCAATTATAGTGGTTCCCCGATTTGGGTACGTCCAGTCTCCCCCTTCGACCTATCTCCCACCAAGGGATGACTCAGTCACTTCACCAAACGGATTGAAATTCAATCCTCACACTACGGAAGGAACCCTTCCAACAGAAGGAGTCACTACTCCTCCACCACGGGTTGCACCCAACCCTTACAACTAGGAATCAATATTCCTTTAAAACAAAACAAAATTATAATGTACAAGAAATACAAACTACACTTGTGGAGAATCTGATATCCCTCTTCGTTCGTTGAAGCTTTCTTGAAGAAGACGAATAGTCCACGACCGGAGTACTCTCTTGGAGAGGATCTTGCCAAGATCGGCGGCAGCAAGCGATTGCGCCGGCGATGCTTTTAGATCCAAACTTCTTGATGAAGCAAGCAAGGTCTACGAACGATCTCAATCGGATCGGTCGTATCAATCGATTCGGAATGAAGAACTAACCTCACTCAACAAATCAAGAGACAAGAGATCTCGAGAGAGAAGCGTGAGATGCTAGACTTGCCTCGGTTCTGTCGCTGGAAGATCAAAGATGATCTGAGATCTGCGGCGGCGACAACTTTGCGAGCGGCAACGGCGAGCGGTGGAGTTCCGCAATCGGCTAGGTCACGCACGCCTGCTTTTATTTCTCGTGAATGATTACTGCGTAAGTTCAAAATACACGAGTATAAATACTGTAGAACAACCCTAAATGACCGTTGTGGGGCCCACAAGAATAAGCCCTAGTTCAGGTCAAAACAGCGCACAACATCTTGGTTCGGTCCAGCGAACAGAGCAAATTTGCCTAAGGCAAATTCGGCGAGAATCATTGGTGATTCCCATTGAAGTCGGCGGGAATCACTTGTGATTCCCGTCTAATTTGCCTTGGCAGGATTCCAGTTGAAACTCTAGTCATCCGGAGGGAATCGGCGGAAATGCAACGTCATTCTCGACGAATCGGCGAGAATCAGTTAGTGATTCCCGTCGATTTTACCTTAGCAGAATTCTTGTAGGAGGACAGTCAGCCGGATGAAGTCGGCGGGAATCACTGACTGATTCTCGACGATTCTGCGAGAATCACTAATGATTCCCGTCAAATCGGCGAGAATCACTTAGTGATTCCCGTCGATTTTGACTTAGACGATTTCTTTCTTCCTTCCTATGAACTTGGTCTTTGACCCATCTTTGCTCCTCTTCTGCTCTTGATCTACCTCGACCCTGTACTTGAAAATAAGTACACTCCAATAGAGAGAGCACATGTGAGTCAAAACACTGATCTGTTCAACGAGGGATTACGTTCCGCAAACCCGTGTATATTGACCCACTGCACCCTGACATTGGTGTGTACTTAGCATGGAATAGCTGCAAGCACAACTTAATATAAGATTGTCAAATACATTGTGAATCCATCTTATCTTGACTGGAGGCTTCTTAAAATCCAGGTAATTATGGATACAATACCCAATAATTTCCCCCTATTTGAAGAAGCCAAAATCCTACTAGCGAAGATGAATTACACCAACCAGAAAGATATACATAACAAATGTGCGAGACAAAAATTCAAAATAATAAAATTTCACGCATTCAGAACAACAAATGAATCAGCATGTGATCATATATATATATATATATATATATATATATATATATATATATATATATATATCCAAAGATTGTTCATTTAAATACAAGAAATGATATACACGCATACAGAAAGAAAATCTATTCCTTTGCCTGAGCATCCTTTAGTTGTTCAGCCTGGAAATTCTTGCTTTGTCTTTCAAAGTACTCCTTAGGCTTCGGGTAGTACCTGGGTGGAGGAGATTTATGTTCCACAGTGTTAGACCTGAAGAATATGTTTCTTTTAGCCTCATACTCCTTGTGCATCTCCCACTCATACTGAATGTATACTTCATTTCTATTCAGCTCTCCCCGCTGTTGTAGCATGAAAGTATCCAGTATGATGCTCCTCGATGTAGGACTCCATCGTTCATTCTTCACTTCACTTTCCTTCAATCTTACTTTCCTCTCAGCTGGAGTCTCTTTGGAAGTTCCTTCTTGAAGTTTTCGTTTTCCTTTTGTGATGGCCTCCTGATCAAACATGGCCCTGTGAGCAGCCTTGGCAGCGGCCCTAGCAGCCTTTCTGGCATTAGCTTCACTCAAGGGAACCTCCTCAACACTTGCAACCTCATCAGCAATAGTGGTAACCTCATCAGGAGGAGGAATCGGAATTGGAATTTGTATACCGGATGCTTGTTGAACTAGCCAGTGACAGCTTTCAAAAACATACTTATTTGACTGCATGAAGTTGTCGACCATGATTTGTTCTAGCCCTGCCATCTTAGCTGTATATTCATTCTCCCCCTTTTGGCTTCTAGGGCAATGGAGTTTGCATAGGTATGCAGTGACTCATCTATATGCTTAACAGTCGTAGTGAACTCGTTCAGCAGGGATGTCTGATTTGTGTTGAGTGTCACCATGCTGACATCGAACAACTTGATTTTGGTTGCCACAACATGTGTATTTTTGTTTACCACTACCAGATAAGCTATGTTCTTCTGAAGCCCTTACATTAGAAGATTGACGACAGTGCCAGCCTCTACATACTTAGCTTTAAACTTTTGTTCCATCATATCCAAGTTATGATTTATCTCAACAACATTTTTAAGCATCAGATCATCAGATTGCTTAATTCGTTTCAGCACCTTGTTTTGAGATCGTTCAAAAGAGGCCTTCAGTTCATCCACTATACCTTGAATGATATTTACCGTGTGATTTGCCAGGCTAGTTCCTAGCGGATGAACTTGATGAATGGCCTGGTCATGCTCAGGGGGGATAGGACTCTGGGAGTCAGGATTTTCATCTACAGATACACTGGTGGAGCTGGATAGATTCACAGTCTCTTGAGAGGGGATTGGGGAAGCCTCTGTCATTTTTTCTATACTCATCATCCCCTGTCAGGAGGTCTCCGCCTCAATTGTTGCACCAGATACATCAGGAACTGCTACCTGAACCTGTTCCACAGAGGGGAGATCAACATCAATTTCCCTCAGGTCCATCTCATTTCCAGCTTGGTCATTGTTCACATCATCAGTGGCCGCATTCTCCACATCATCCTCATCAGTAGCATCATCCTCCATGTCATCCTCCACTTCCTCCTCGTCAGCTTGATCGGTAGCGAGGGTATCCACAGCATCCTTCGCGATCAGGGTAATATTAGCAACGTCGTCTGCTTGATCTGAAACTGAGACCTCCATCCCGAGGGCATCCGAAGGAATGGTGAAAGACTCCCCCTAAGTTCCTGCATGCAGTAGATCAGGAACTTCACTGGGCTCGTCCAAAGGATTTCTGAACTCCGGAGCTCTGTCTTCTTCATCACCATGTGCTTCAGCTGCACCTCCTTAGCCAATTCTCCTCTCCCATCTATCAAAAACGCTGGAGTCCATCTTCTTTAAGTAGTGAAGAGGAACTCCCTTGCTCATATCAAACCTGTCTCCGTCCATCTGATTCAGGTATAGGCTGATGATTCTCCCAAAGTTAGGAGTTCGTAGGGTATCTTTAATCTTCTCAAACAATACGGCTCCCCAGTTGAATCTCTTCCTGCACACCACAGCCATCAAGATCTTAAACATATCCCCTGAAATATTATCATGGGAGCCGGGTTTGCAGATCAGAACTTTTCCTATGATATCTGAGAGGAGCTTTCCTTCCTCGTTCATGCCCTTGCGTTTGATGGCCTTTGTCCCTCGTGCTAATCCACAGAACAGTAGTGTCTGTGCACGATCATTCTCATCCAGTTTGTCCTCTTGTTCAAAGATGTTGAGCTGCAGATGACGTGACAATTTTGCTGCAGACATCTTGATCCTTAGTCCAGCAATCTTACTCTTTATCAAGGTGTCCTTATGACGTAGCTTGGCGGTTGCATAGAATTCGAGAACTTCTTTATCTAGAATTTTGCACGGGTGCTCAAGGATAAAGGAGAGCCCTACTTGCTCATGCATCAAGATTATGTTCCTGAATTCATCGGAGGCATGGGCGAAGCCAGTCCTAACCAACTCACTCCTAGTGAGGAGCCCGACTGTGGTTCGAGGATCCATTGTAAACCTAAATAAGTGACATCCAAAGGACTTAACTCTATCTCAATCTCTAGATTAGGAACTAGACAAGTTACAAACAAGCGTGAGATTCAAGGAGGAACGGTCGTTACCCTTGCGCAGAGCAGAGAGAGTCCCTAGTCGGCTTGCTTCTGGCGACGGGAGTGGGAGACGACGAGAGAGGGAATGCAGAATCGGCAGGAACTTTGTGTCAAGTAAATGCCGGAGACGGGAGCACCGATCCGACGGAGAGAGGATAACAGTGTACTACAATCGACGGAGCTGGAGTTGTCGGGAGGCAAGGGGAAGTCGATGAGAACACCGAGCGACTGAAGCACGGGAGGAGTTTCCGAACGACCGACGGGATTCGGCGAGGTTTCCGCAGAGTCGACGGGATTTCCGCAGCGTCCAGAATGCGAAGGGTCGGGATTTCTGTGGTTTACGCTATTTATCTCTTCTGAAAGCTGGGGTAGCTGATATTTCCGTTGTGAATAGCCGGTTTCTGCTGACCGTTTCGAATTTCGAACCTTTCGAAACTTTGCACTTTTTATTTCAAAACTTTGAGTTATCGATTTGAATGTTGAAACTTTGCCCTTTTTATTTCCTGGTCAGAATAGCTAAGTCGATTCGAAGGGATGTTAACCCTAGAAAAAAGCACTAGGTATTTCTTGGTGAGTCAAAAATGTATAGTTTTCGTTACAACTACTGGAACACGTCTCTTGAGTTTCATCGGACTGATTGACACCCATTGTCACACATTATTGATGATATATAAACCATTCATCAGATTACAAGCTAAGAATCATACAGTTATTAGCTCTCGTGTCCTACCATCAGGTGGGTGTATATATATCTAGGGGAGAATCTACATATTTGTTTAGAAATAATATATATATATATATATATATATAAACATCAATGTAATGCGATTCAATTTTCGAAACTGAATGCGCATACCTGGGATCATTAAGTTGATCATTCGGATCATCTATTTGAAGTACAATAGTTATCCATTTGAAGTAGGCCATGTAGTTAGCATTATCTTTTATTCCATATACTTGTTCCATACCATTCCTGAAACATCTCTTGTCTAGGTCCCATCATGTTTACGGGAACCTAGACTATCCTGCAAAAATGAATTACCTTACCTTAGGAACCCAATATGCATTGGGTCCTAGGTTCCTGTCAGCATAAACTACTGAATGCCTTCCTACAGGATTTCTGTTAGGAAGGCTATCTCTAGCCAAAGGAAGTGGACATACCCTTGCCCTTGGCACAGAAGGATTGTGCCAACAATCTATGGCAAAGTTACCCACTTTGCCACAACACCAACACTCATGAATGTTGTATCTCCTTTTCTGACCAGATCTACTGACTGAGTTAGTCATGATCTTAGGTCTGACAGGGGCAGAGCAGGTTATGCTAACAGATTTGCCCTTTCCACCGAGACACGAGGGAGGGTGGATGGAGAACATGTGGTGAGTGTCATGAGGCCTGGTAGGTGGTGCCTTCTTTTCAGCCATCACACATCCGGGGGGCCCATGGGTACTTGCTACATGTTTCCCAACCCCCTTTCCCTGTGTCCTAGGGTGGTGAGAGTTACTGTGAGAGCTGGTTCCTACACTTTCATGACGAGTTGGGACTGAGGCCGTGAATACAAAAGGTTCATGATGAGCCTTGTGTATTCCCTCATGGGTAGCTATAACAGCTCTTGCACTTTGGGTATTTCCACATGAGGGCTGATTAATCTTGCAGTGACCATAGTTGTTCTTATGGTCATACCTGAAAGCATAATGTGTGCCCTTCCTACCCGATGTGGGGGGTTTGAACACAGTTTCCCCATTTCTCCACGAATTTATGGTTCACGAGATCCACCCGGCTTCTCCCTTTCTCTTAATAGCATCTATCTTGGAAAAGTTAGATACTATCCTCTTCTCGGTCTCTAGACTAGACTCTAGATCCAAGATCTTTGAGTCCTTCACCTTGATGGATTCCAATTGGAGGTCCATCATGGTCCTCAGCTGAACAATTTCCTTAGCTTGTTCCTCAACAAGTAAGTTGCTCTTCTGAAGGGCTCTTTGAAGGGAATCAAGAGTTTCAATCCTTTGATTGAAGATGTCCATCACCCTTGCATCACTTGATGGACAACCCTCTAGACTACTCCTGTCTTCAGGAGATTCAAGAGGAAAGGAGCATGATGAGGAAGATACCTGATCCAGACAGTGATGATCAGGGTTAGCGTTAAGATCTACAGAGACAGATGTGTCAGCTTCATCAGAACTGCATTTCTCAATCTCTTCTTCAGTCTCAGAAAGAGACACGGGAGCCCTGATGTTTAGAGATTGGTCTTGACTTTCATCTTCAGAGATGAGGACCCCCACATATGCTTCAACCTCTTGCAGGCTTCTAGTCCCAACAGTCTCCGATCCCTCCATTAGGTCAGAGATAGTTAACCACATAGACTTTGCAGTCCTTCACCTATCCAATCTTGAACGAGTTGATCCAGACCAGACGTCAGTGATGATCTGACGAATCAGCTTGTCCAGGTTGAAAAGTGAGAGCTAAGTCTCAGACATCTCTTCGGGACTCTTGGGGATTTGGGGATCTTTTCCAGATCCGGAAGCCTTCATGGGAATGAAGGGACCCTCTTCCATAATGAATGATGTGCGAGGGTCAATGGCCTCTAAATGAAACATAACTCTCATATTCCAGATGGGATAATACTCCGTTGTGCAGGCAGGGAGTCTCAAAGGAGAGACATCAGAGTATAGCTCCATGCTTGAGTCTTGTTTTCTTCTTGATACTAGAGGCAGGATCTTACTCAAGGTGTTAACCTTTTTGATGAGTAACCTCCCTCTGATTCCACTTGAAAGTCTTTAGTGTCAACTAATTCCACCTATGGGGGGGGGGGGATAGGTGTAGTGCAGTATTTTGCGGAATTTAAAATTACATGCACAATTAAACAAACACATCACAGAAAAGCACACAAGCAATTACAATGGTTCCCCGATTTGGGTACGTCCACTCTCCCCCTTCGACCTATCTCCCACCAAGGGACGACTCGGTCACTTCACAAAACGGATTGAAATCCAATCCTCACACTACGGAAGGAACCCTTCCAACCAAAGGAGTCACTACTCCTCCACCACGGGTTGCACCCAACCCTTACAACTAGGAATCAATATTCCTTTACAAATAAACAAAATTAGAATGTACAAGAAATACAAACTACACTTGTGGAGAATCCGATGTCCCTCTTCGTTCGTTGAAGCTTTCTTGAAGAAGACGAAGAGTCCACGACCAGAGTACTCTCTTGGATAGGATCTTGCTAAGATCGGCGGCAGCAAGCGATTGTGGTGGCGATGCTTTGTAGATCCAAACTTCTTGACGAAGCAAGAAAGGTCTACCAACGATCTCAATTGGATCGGTCGTCTCAATCGATTCGGAATGAAGAACTAACCTCGTTCAACAAATCGAGAGACAAGAGATCTCGAGAGAGAAGCATGAGATGCTAGACTTGCCTCAGTTCTGTCGCCGGAAGATCAAAGATGGTTTGAGATCTGCGACGGCGACAACTTTGTGAGCGGCGATGGCGAGCGGTGGAGTTCCACGATCGGCTAGGTCACGCAAGCCTGATTTTATTTCTCATGAATGATTACTGCGTAAGTTCAAAATACGCGAGTATAAATACTGTAGAACAACCCTAAATGACCATTGTTGGGCCCACAAGAAGAAGCCCTAGTTCCGGTCAAAACAGCGCACAACATCTTTGTTCGGTCCAGCGAACAGAGCAAATTTGCCTAAGGCAAATTCGGCGAGAATCATTGGTGATTCCCTTCGAAGTCGGCAGGAATCACTTGTGATTCCCGTCGAATTTGCCTTGGCAGGATTCCAGTTGAAACTCTAGTCATCCGGAGGGAATCGGCGGAAAAGCAACGTCATTCTCGACGAATCGGCGAGAATCAGTTAGTGATTCCCGTCGATTCTACCTTAGCAAAATTCTTATAGTAGGACAGTAAGCCGGATGAAGTCGGCGGGAATCCCTGACTGAACCTCGACGATTTGGCGAGAATCACTAATGATTCCCGTCGAATCGGCGAGAATTACTTAGTGATTCCCGTCGATTTTGACTTAGACGATTTCTCTCTTCCTTCCTATGAACTTGGTCTTTGACCCATCTTTGCTTCTCTTCTGCTCTTGATCTACCTCGACCCTGTACTTGAAAATAGGTACACTCCAATAGAGAGAGCACACGTGAGTCAACACACTGATCATCTCAACGAGGGATTACGTTGCGCAGACCCGTGCATATTGACCCACTGCACCCTGACATTGGTTTGTACTAAGCATGGAATAGCTGCAAGCACAACTTAATAGAAGATTGTCAAATACATTGTGAATCCATCTTAGCTTGACTGGAGGCTTCTTCAAATCCAGGTAATTGTGGATACAATACCCAACAAAACATGAACTATATGATTTTCTCAAGTAATGGCCACCCAAAAATTATGATCACAAATTAACAAGAAGGTATCATCAAATACTAATTTTCATGATTTTACAGAAAGTATTTAGCCTCTAATTAATTTATCCATTATAATCCCATTAATCCTATGTAAAGAAGGAAGTACTGAAATTACTCATCATAAAATTATAGAAAAATTACTGAATATTAATTTGGTATAGAAAAGGTCATTGTGCAAGTATCATAATTTTACAGGCTTGCTAGACACCAAAATAGATTTAATTGAGTTTTCATGGGAAACAATACTTAATGAAGCAAGCCTTAGAATTAAACTTCTAAAAATCCCATAATAATTCAAAGAGCTTTAAAACATAATAAAAAGTCCTCTGCCTAAAGTTCATCAATTTTCAGAAAGTATTTTCTCCATAATAAATTTCTAAGCAAATAATACAAACTACCAATTTGTTAATTAAGTATCCAAAATAAAGATCCTAAATTCATAATAAAATCTCCAGAGCTTGTACTAACCTTAAAAACTACTCTACCCAAATCCCATCACTGTTTAGCGAGTTTTAGTGACATTTTCTATCTTTATAAGTTTTGTGCCCTAAACTAGGGTTAGGGTTTTGAGGAACTTATTTACTTGAAAATACATTTAGATTTCCACAAGAGGATTCTAGCTACCCTAGAATTCTATCTACCAAGTTTCAGATCATAACCAGGTCATTTGACCACTTGCCCTTCACAAACCACCAAGAACCATCCTTAGGGTTTGACCTTGGGTCCTAGGGCAAATTTACCCCAATCCACCTCAAAATCCATGAAAGGGTGCTAGGCATCATGTCTAGTCAGTGGCCAAAATCTCAGCCTCTGTTGAGGTGATCTGGCCACTCCAATCTCAAAGGGCACTTTTGACCTAAAAACTCCTTAATAGGGCAAAGATTAGGTTTGTCCATTTCCAATCTAAAACATCTCAAAATGAGATGAAAAATTATATAGAGCCTCATGATTAACCCAGGGACCACTCACCAAAATTTGGGAGGGTTTGGAAGTCATTAAGCCATCTAATTAATTTACCCTAAGATTATCAAATTTTCCTAAACACTATAGAAAAACATTCTCCAAAAATTCCCATTTTTGGACAGGCCCTAGCTATAGCTAGGGTAGACTCCCTGCCCAAATTTCAGATCATTTGGTCAAGGGATGAAGTATGGGTACACCTTTTAGTCTCTGCCTATCTCTAGGTATAGATCCCACCAAAAGAGGTGCTTTGGTCAAACCAGTTGACCAAATTGACCCAAATCAATTTTAAAATAACATAGACCCATAGGGCTACAAATTACGTGTTGACCATTTCTTAATATAGAGCCTCTAGGTATTTTTCATAAATTTGCTAAAGTGACTGATATTCTAGTACAGCAAATTCATATAAAAGAAAAAGATTAATTAAACAGCACAAATCTTGAAGCAGATCCAACAGTGTTGGGTCTTCTTCTTCCTCCAGCCAAGGGACAAGATTAGCCCGACCTGGAGTGCATTCCAGATGCTATCGCCGGCCATCCAGCCTCATCCCTGGCTTGCCACCGCCACCACCACCTCCGTTGAGGTGGTGGCCATCGTCGGGCGGCGGCACGGTCGCCGGAAAGGCGGAATCCGGCGAACCCGAGCATTAAAATTTTGCGGGAAAAATTAGGAAGAGGATCTCTTCCTGATCGGGCTCAGTTGTGAAAGTGAAGGGATAGATACTACTCTAGAGGGGGGTGAATAGAGTTATCAAATTTTGCACTAGACAAAACATAATAGTCTACCCAACTCCCTTGGAGTGAAATGCGGAATGAAAAGATTATAGATATGGAGATATCCCTAAAGCCTAACACAAGTGTTGTGCACAAACTCAAGCTAATTGCAATTACAGTTAAGGCTTGGAAAACCTAATCAGTAACTAGCAAACCTAGTTATATCTAATCACAGCCACAATGCAAGTAATTAAATTAAGCAAGCCAGACGACACAAGGAATTTATAGTGGTTCCCCAAACAACTTGGGTACGTCCACTCTTCTACCAACAAGGTAGGAATCCACTACAGGTTTTTGATCAGGTGCCCTGCCACCACAAGATCTGCTTCAGGTAGATCTAGAAACCCTTTAGACTTTTGATCAGGTGTCTAAAAACCAACAACAGGTTTTTGATCAGGTGCCCTGCCACCAAGGGATACTTTTGAAGGGAGTAATAACCATGTACAGGAGGGGGAAAGAAGGTTAAAAAGTCTTCTCTATTTTACAATAGATTAGAGAAGCACAAAGACTTGCACTGAGCTAGAAAGCTCAAAAGAATCAAGGCTCCCCCTGGCTCAAAGAATGTCCAGGTGAAGTCTTGCTTCAGTGCAGAAACACTTCAGTAAGAACTGAAGGAAAAACTACAAGAAGATATATAAAATATAAAATAGAAATCTTCTAGCAGCTATCTTCTTCTTCTTCTTCTTCAAAAGAACTCTGAGTTTGAACTTCCTGGAGGCAGGAGAACTCAGGTTGAAGAAGAGCAGAAGAGCTTAACACTTCTCAGTTGAATGAAGATTGCTGAGAGCAGTGAACTTGGTCATGATGAAAGCTTGAATGCTAATTGAATAACTCTTAGAATAACTGGTTAGCTAGCTGAAATCCTTCTCCAAAGGATTCCTTTTATAGCAGCAACAAGCAACGGCTCTTTTCAATTTGAACTGTTTGTCTTCTTCTGAAACTTGAAACCTGGGCTGCAAATATCACAAAGACAAACAAACTCTGCAGCAAAATATTCTATAAAAGGGATAAACCTTTTTCAAAGAAGCTGCAGGAAGCAATCTGATAATAAAGGTACTAAATAAAATCACATCAGAGACAAACTCGTTATAGCAGAAGGAAGACTTTTCAGTCTAACGGCTATAAAGGACTGACAGCAGATAAAGTAAAATACACTGTCAACTAATAAGACAAACAACTTTATCTGAAAAGATTTGACTCAGGCAAAAGGGATGGAGCAGATATTGCCTGGAAATATTATCATAAAACAACTGAAATAAAATGCCAGATAATATATTAATTTATTAAATAGAATAAATAAATACAAAATAAAAAGGCAAACAGAAAACGTCGAACGACCCTCGGAGATCGTCGACCGAAGAACGGAGATCGTCGAACTATCGGACAGATAGTCGAACGATCCAGATAGTCAAACTATCAAAGGAGATAGTCTAACTATCACAACAGATAGTCGAACTATCAGAAGATAGTCGAGCTATCAGATAGTCGACCTATCAACAGATAGTCGAACTTGTTGGTACCCTAGTTTGGATTTGAGTTAAGTCTTTCCTTTTAGATCTTGACCCAAGATTTATCTATGGTCAAAGTCTTATTGTTGAGTATTCTCTTTTCCAGTAAAATTCTGGCTAAGTCTTTTTCGGGTTCGACTATCGTCGAACGTCGATCGACTATCGTCGATCAGCCGGTCGACGATCGTCTGTCTCTTGCCAGCTCGACGTTCTGCTAGATCGTCGAGCTCTGGTCGACTATCTCTTGATAGATCGACGTTTTCTGTCTTGCCCGAGTCGGTCGACTATCTTCCTGATAGCTCGACTATCTCAGTGGGCCGTTCGACGATCTCTAAGGATCGGTCGACGCTTTCTGTTTTGTTTTGAGTCGGTCGACTATCTGACTGATAGCTCGACGATCTCAGTAGGTCGGTCGACGATCGTCGAGGATCGTTCGACTATCTTTTGGTCTGCATATGTAATATTATATGTGTTTTATTCTTTGTTTTATTTCCTATATTCCTAGCATATCTTTATTATAGATTATTTAATTGATCTTATGCATATATCTAAAAGATAAAGATGCTTATACCTTTATGCATAAGTCAATTCCTTTCTGACATATCTTTTGTCTTATTATCTGACTTTACTTTTGCAAGCTGTCCTTTATAGCCGTTGGCTTTAAAGAGTTATCTGATGTGACATTATTTATCAGATTTAATATTACAGCTGCTGTAGCTTTATCTTTATATAGAAATATATATCTGCAAGACTTGTTTTGTCTTTGTGATAATTGCAGCCCAGATTCAAGATTCCAGATAAAGACAAAAGCTCATCTCAAATAATAGAGCCGTTGCTGCTGTTATTATATAAAGAGTTCTTTTGGAAGAACAAGCATAGGAATAAGAGTGAAGGAGTTCAACCTGTACAACATACAGAGAAAGAACCAGCTTACAGCACAGCTGCTCTCAGCAATCTTCATTCAACTGAGAAGTTATCTCTTCTGCTCTTCTTCAACCTGAGTGCTCCTGTTCCAGGAAGATTACACTCAGAGATATTGAAGAAGAAGAAGAAGAAGGAAGCTGCTGAAGAAGATCCTTTTATTTTATATTCTATTATCTTCTTCTAAGCTTTATTCCTTCAGAACTTCAAGACAGTATTCTGTCAGAAGTTCTGAAGAGACTCTTGTGCTTCTCTAATCTATTGTAAAATAGAGAAGACATCTTAACCTTCTTCCCCCTCCTGTACAGGGTTATTACTCCCTTCAAAAGTATCCCTTGGTGGCAGGGCACCTGATCAAAAACCTGTGCTTGGTTTTTAGACACCTGATCAAAAGTCTAAAGGGTCTCTGGATCTACCTGAAGAAGATCCTGTTGGTGGCAGGGCACCTGATCAAAAACCTGTAGTGGATTCCTACCGTTTGGGTAGAAGAGTGGATGTACCCGGTGTTTGGGGAACCACTTTAATATCTTGTGTCGTCTGGTTTCCTTGTTTAATTAATTATGTTGTGCTGTGAATGAAAAATATCTAGAACAAGGTTTAGGTCTCTCTTTCAATTGGTATCAGAGGGAGGTTGGTTAAAACCACAGGCTAACACCTGAACCAAAAAGATCCAACAGACCTTACTTCACTCTAGAATTTTTTTTTACTCATGGCAAAACTTCCTATGTGCAACCTCAATACATTTGCACTATGGCAGTCAAAGATAAAATGTTATATGAAGTTATTTGATGAAAGCACTTTTAATGTTATAATGACAGGTCCTATAGCACCCACAACATCAAACAAAGATGCACAAAAGTTACTTAAGGATGCTGATGCTAGAGCAATGAACATCTTGGCACAATCCATGCCAGATGACATCTTTGAAGATCTGATGCACTGCACCACAGCCAAGGAGCTATGGCAATCCCTCATCAAGATGGCTGCAGAATCAAGTGAAGAAGAATCAGCATCTGAATCTTCACCAAAATCAAACACAGATGAACCACAATATGACTCATCTTATTTAAGTGATGAAGAAGATGATGCTGATGAAGTAGCCTTCTGCTTAAAAGCCATAAATGCATCAAACAACAAGGAAAAGCCTGAATCAGAACTTAGAAAATATCAGGTGATATCCCATACTAACTACATTTCAAAATATCCTAAATCACTTTCTAACCTGGATGCAACTAAACCTAAAGAAAATATGAATTTCCTTAAAAGTATACTCCCATTCGTCATCAATCCACATACAGACCACACTCATTTTAAGGAAACAATAAGAAAAACTTCAAGAGAAATATTAAGAAAATTCAGCAACATTGATTTTGTTTTTCAAAAGTTTTCTCAAATTTTTCAAACATACATGAAATATTTTTTGAAAAATTTATTTAATAAACCAATAAAACCTCATTACATTTATGGTCTGAAAATTTTCCTTTTTGATGAATCTTAGATCTCAAAGAGGCATAGTAAGATAATTCTACATCCTTACAGATTTTTCACAAAATTATCTACACTAAAACTCAACACAGACTTGATCCAGTGGATCATCACACTGTGTTGAAGTTTTTATTTGTGATAAAGTGATTCTATAGGAAGGGAATTATCAGACAGTGCCGTTCTGATTTTGAAGATTTTCTCCAAAATCTTTTTCAGATAATCCTAATGAGTGCTGTGCTCATTAAATTGCATTCCCCTGCCATCCTCTCTGCCCTCACTCTTTTCTTCTTCAAGATTTGCTTCATTCATTTGTTCATGCACAAAAGCAAAAACTGCATCTCTTCTTGTTCCCTTTGCACTTGATCTGTTTTCTGTCTTGCAGGATTACAGACTCAAAATTTCCAACATGAAGAGATGATCAAAAACAGGGCCAAACTCTACAAAACATTCATCAAATGGCTTCTGAACCCATGGATGCAATATCAGAAGGAAGCCACATCATCTCATCTGAAGGAGAAGAATCAACATCCCTAGATGTTGTCTGGGAAGTCTCAGATGATGACTCATCATTTGAAGATGAAGAGGAGGAAGCAAGGGCCAAAGAATTTTGCTTAAAGGCCATCAATGCCTCCTGCAGCAATAGCGAAGCTGAACTAACGGAAGGAAAATCAAAACCTGAAAAGGTTCAGGTATTATTATCTAATTCTGTTTTTAGTTCAGTTAAATTAGAAAAACAATATTGCTGCCAAGACTTAACAAAACCTGAGAAGGAACCAACACTCCTCAGAGAAATGTTTTCTTTATCTTTTAATAAGTTCAAATCTGAGAACTCAGTTTGTTTCTTCATAAATTTGTTTTATAAACAAAAGGATAAATTACTTAAAATATTTTTGAATCCTTCTGCCATCTGGAACAAAGTTATTAGGAAGCATTTCCTTTTTCTTAAGGCTGTTTATTATATCTGATTGATATTCTGTTCAAAAATTTTGTTTGGATTTCTGTATAAGAAATTCTCTGTCAGATAACTCTATTTCTTATAGATCCTTTTCTAATTTCATTTAGATTGAGTCCTCTACTCTAGTTGCATTGATCAGCTGAGTTTGAATCTTGTCTAATGAAAAGAAATTCTATAGGAAGGAAGATATCTGATTTTGTTTTTCAGATCCAGAATCTTAATCAAATTTGCTGGACAAAATATCATTTTTGCTGCTAACATACCCTTTTTCAAGGAGAGAGCAATCTCTACCATAGCTTTCTGCAGGTACTACTTACAAGAGTTAGCTGGATGACTCAATCAAAATTCAAAGTCATCTCAGCCTTCTTCAATCTCATGTACTGCATCAACATAGGGGGAGATTGCAAATGCCAGCAAGCAGCCTGCTTAGCAAAGCTTTTCTTTATATATTTTATGCTTTGCATTTATTTATATTATTTTGCTAATAGGATCCTCACCCAAATAGGGGGAGATTGTTGGAACCCTAGTTCTGATTTGGGTTAGGATCACTATTAAGTTGTTTGAGTTTAGTTTATTTGTTTTTAGTAGTTGTAGTTTGTGAAAGACTTAACCCAAATAGGGGGAGATTGTTGGTACCCTAGTTTGGATTTGAGTTAAGTCTTTCCTTTTAGATCTTGACCCAAGATTTATCTATGGTCAAAGTCTTATTGTTGAGTATTCTCTTTTCCAGTAAAATTCTGGCTAAGTCTTTTTCGGGTTCGACTATCGTCGAACGTCGATCGACTATCGTCGATCAGCCGGTCGACGATCGTCTGTCTCTTGCCAGCTCGACGTTCTGCTAGATCGTCGAGCTCTGGTCGACTATCTCTTGATAGATCGACGTTTTCTGTCTTGCCCGAGTCGGTCGACTATCTTCCTGATAGCTCGACTATCTCAGTGGGCCGTTCGACGATCTCTAAGGATCGGTCGACGCTTTCTGTTTTGTTTTGAGTCGGTCGACTATCTGACTGATAGCTCGACGATCTCAGTAGGTCGGTCGACGATCGTCGAGGATCGTTCGACTATCTTTTGGTCTGCATATGTAATATTATATGTGTTTTATTCTTTGTTTTATTTCCTATATTCCTAGCATATCTTTATTATAGATTATTTAATTGATCTTATGCATATATCTAAAAGATAAAGATGCTTATACCTTTATGCATAAGTCAATTCCTTTCTGACATATCTTTTGTCTTATTATCTGACTTTACTTTTGCAAGCTGTCCTTTATAGCCGTTGGCTTTAAAGAGTTATCTGATGTGACATTATTTATCAGATTTAATATTACAGCTGCTGTAGCTTTATCTTTATATAGAAATATATATCTGCAAGACTTGTTTTGTCTTTGTGATAATTGCAGCCCAGATTCAAGATTCCAGATAAAGACAAAAGCTCATCTCAAATAATAGAGCCGTTGCTGCTGTTATTATATAAAGAGTTCTTTTGGAAGAACAAGCATAGGAATAAGAGTGAAGGAGTTCAACCTGTACAACATACAGAGAAAGAACCAGCTTACAGCACAGCTGCTCTCAGCAATCTTCATTCAACTGAGAAGTTATCTCTTCTGCTCTTCTTCAACCTGAGTGCTCCTGTTCCAGGAAGATTACACTCAGAGATATTGAAGAAGAAGAAGAAGAAGGAAGCTGCTGAAGAAGATCCTTTTATTTTATATTCTATTATCTTCTTCTAAGCTTTATTCCTTCAGAACTTCAAGACAGTATTCTGTCAGAAGTTCTGAAGAGACTCTTGTGCTTCTCTAATCTATTGTAAAATAGAGAAGACATCTTAACCTTCTTCCCCCTCCTGTACAGGGTTATTACTCCCTTCAAAAGTATCCCTTGGTGGCAGGGCACCTGATCAAAAACCTGTGCTTGGTTTTTAGACACCTGATCAAAAGTCTAAAGGGTCTCTGGATCTACCTGAAGAAGATCCTGTTGGTGGCAGGGCACCTGATCAAAAACCTGTAGTGGATTCCTACCGTTTGGGTAGAAGAGTGGATGTACCCGGTGTTTGGGGAACCACTTTAATATCTTGTGTCGTCTGGTTTCCTTGTTTAATTAATTATGTTGTGCTGTGAATGAAAAATATCTAGAACAAGGTTTAGGTCTCTCTTTCAGAACTATCAAAGCAAAACCGATAGTCGACCTATCAACAGATAGTCGAACTATCAGAAGAGAAACAGATAGTCGATCTATCAACAGATAGTCGAACTATCAAAGAACGACAGATAGTCGAACTATCAACAGATAGTCGAACTATCAGATAGTTGAACTATCAAAGCAGATAGTCGAACTACCAAGGGAAAACAGATAGTCGACCTATCAACAGATAGTCGAACTATCAGAAGAAAGCAGATAGTCGACCTATCAACAGATAGTCGAGCTATCAAACAACGCAGATAGTCGACCTATCAAACAGATAGTCGAACTATCAGATAGTTGACCTATCCAAGCAGATAGTCGAACTATCAAACAAACAGATAGTCGAACTATCAACAGATAGTCGAACTATCATAGCACACAGATAGTCGAACTATCAACAGATAGTCGAACTATCCTCGCAGACAGAACGTTGAGCAACTGATAGACGATCGTCGAACAGTTAGTCGACGATAGTCGAGCGGCGTTCGACCATAGTCGAACGAACAAACTACTTAACCAAATTCTTATCTGGATAAGCTGGGAACTCTACAGCTAGACAACTAACCTTGACCATAGATAATTCATGGGTCAAGAGACTAAAAAGACAAGACTAAACTCAAATCAAACTAGGGTACCAACAATCTCCCCATATTTGAGTTAAGTCTCTCAAGAACTAAAACACAGAGCTAGCTATAGAACAATAAAATCAATACAGGAAATAGTTAAACAACTAACTAGCAATTAACAATCAGTCAGATATATAACAGTTAATCAAAATTAAGGATCTACAGAATCAGGTTTGGGATCAGAAGAACTAGGAACAAAAGATACTTTCCTCAAAGGATCTATGACTTCTTTCTTAGACATTTTCAGATCTTGTACACCAATAATCTTTAGTTCTGATGCCCTTGGGACGACTGCTTCTGGATGCTTTTCCATGTATTTAGAAGGGTCAAATACCTCAGGGCTAACCTGGATTTTATCAAGTTCCTTCATTCTGAATTTTGACATTGTAGTAAATCCTGCAGAATCTTTTCCTTCAGCCTTAGCTTTCTTTATCTGGGCTGAGCCAACAAGCTCTAGAAAACGAGCCATCCTGAAATCAGGATCTAACTCTTGACTTTCATACTTATTTTTAGATGTAGTATCTATTGGCTTCACAGCTTTAAACTTGGTAGACAGATCTAATAAACTTTCAGCTGGATCTTTTACTTCTTGAATAACAAGAGATGTCGACGGAGCAAACTCAGCAAACTTCTTACAGGACTTTTCTGAGAAAACAGTTCTTTTACTCTTTGAAGTGTCTTTAGCAGCAGGTGAAGCTTTTCTCTTGGGTGAAGGAGGGGGTGAAAATGTTGGCTTTTGATATACCACCTCCTTTACTTGCTCTTTTACCTCAGCATCATGTCTTTGATATCCAGAATATGATTTACCTTGATGGCTTTGAGGACTTCTCCTTGAAGGAGGCTGAGAAGGTGCAGACTTGTCAGAAGGGGCAGATGGATTTGCTAAAATATTGCCAGAGGCTCCTGCACCGAGAGGTGGAGGAGGAGGACCTCTGGGAGTCCATCTGGGAGCAGGACTATCATACCTCTTTGATTTCTTCCTCTCCTTTTGCTGATTCTTAGAGAACCCCATTCAGTGCTGGAACTCTTTGGATTTAGGATCAATCCCTTTCAGAATGTAGTAAGGAGTGTCATGATCGGGATTGGGAGGAGGAGGAGCTACAGCTTTTCTTTTCCTCTTTGCAGCTTTCTTTTTCTTAGAGTCCTCAGTCAGATCTGAATCATCTTCATCCTCAGAATGAGATGAGGGAGGATGATCATACGGATCATAGGCTTCTGATACAGCCTTTTCCTTTTCTTTCAGGGCAGCTTTCTCTTTCTCTTCTTCCATGGCATCCTGTGCCAGAAGAGTATCTAAATCTAAGCTAGGGGAATCATCCCATATTGTACATTTTTTAGCTTGCCAAGCTTTTTCTTTCTCTTCCAAATCAGCCTTTACTCTTTATTGCCAAGCAGCTTTTGCTTTCTCTTCTTCCAAACTCAGTTTTGGGGTGTCATCTTTATTTTGAACTTGGCTTTCAGGATCCATATCTTGACGCTCAGGAACTGTCGTAGGGACCAGTTCAAATAGCACTGCTTGCTGAGCAGGTTCAGCAGCCTCAGAAACTAGAACAGGCTCTACAGCCTCAGATAGCACTGCTTGCTCTACAGCCACTTGGATATCAGGAGCTGATACAGGTTCAGGCTCTTTAACAACATCTACTTCTTTCATTAAATCTGTAGGATTAGGAGTAAAATCTTGCTAAATGATATCTAGTCATCCCTTCCAGATATTCCCATACTAACTTATCAATTAAGTAATCTACAAATTGGGAAAGAGACATACCTTCAGGATTTTCTTCAGGGTGACCTAACTCCCATAAATCATCTAGAAAGGAAGTGATAATTCCTTCTAGGAATAGGGCAACTAAGGGAGTTGAGGCTTCTTCCAGGTAAACTTTTACAACAAATTCAGTCAACATTATTGCATCAGATATTTCTTTTTCAGATGGTAGAGGAGCTACTTCTTCTTGAACTAGAACTATTTCTTCTGGAACTTTTATCACTGGAGCTATAACTGCTAATACTGATTCTGTTATAGCTGGAGGAACTGCTGGACGGAAGGCTGGGAGCTGCTCAGAGACATCTTTATTGAACATCTCCCCCTGCCTGATTTCAGTGGGAACTGAAACCAGGCCCCTGGATGAAGAGGGCTCAGTAGAGTTAGAGAGAATTTTGATGGCATCAGTCAAAGAAGCAATGGAGGAAGCAAGTGGAGCAATTGCCTCTTCAATCATGATTTTGATTGAAGGGGTAATTAACTCCACAATGCTAGAAATAAAATCTGGAGTTATTTCAAAAGGTGGTGGAACTGCAGTGGATGGAGGAGCAGCAGAAATGGTTGATGTGGCAGGATGAATTGTGGTGAGGACTGGAGATCGAATTGGAGAGTTAACTGGAGAGTTAACTGGAGAATGATGTGGAGAAGGAGAGTGAGGAGGAGTTGGAATGGGAGAATGAACTGTAGAAGAGATATCAGACGCCAATAGATCAAAGCTGGGTTGAGAAGTCCCAGCAATATGAGTTGGGAAAGAAGATGCAGGAGGAGAGGTAGAATGTCGTACTATAGTTGAAGTTGAAGGAACTTCAACTACAGTAGACGGCAAAGCAGAAGAAGATGAAGGAATAGATGAAGGAGCTGAGCCAACTTCTTGAGGGTGGGGAGCGACAGAGTCAGTCCTTGTGCTCTCAGATGGAGCTGGAGCAGCCCCTGCAGGAGCTGGCTTCAGGAATGTCCTCTTCCACTTTGAGAACAAGTTGGGATCCATCTTCTTGCTGGCATTAATGGTGGTAGCAGCTGAAACTAGCAGATGGGGATATCTTTCCTTCAGAAAAATCCCAATAACCCTGCCTAAGGTAACTTCCTTCTTGCTATTCTTCTTCCTTATCAAGTCAAACAGAACACCTGCCCCATTGATCCTTTTCTTGTTGACAATTGCACACATTAGTGCAAATTGTTGTCTTGTAATGTTATCGTGGGCAGAGTGTTTGTCTAGCAGCACTTTTCCGACAATCTCAGCAAGAAATTTAATCTTAAAAGGAAAATTTACCTTGAGCAGCTTTGAGGGAATGCCTTCTGCATGTCCCAGCTCAATCAACATTCTTCCAAATTTTGGAGCATCTTGCTCATATTCTTCTTCGCCATTAGTCAATCCAAATAAATCAGTCAAGACGGCGGGAGTCAAAATTACCTCTACTCCGCCAATAGATCCTGTCATTGAATCTTCAGTAGAAGACGAGGTGAAAACCCACTCTTTTATCTCTTGAGGGTTTATCTTGATCCTTGTTGACATGAGCCTTTCCAGACCTTGATCTTTGCAGAGCTGGAGAATTTCCACAATATCTGGTTCACAGCAGCTAAAAGCATCAAAATCCACACTGAAACCTGCGCCAAACTTGACTACTGCGAGGAGCGCTGGAGAAATTGCCATCGATTTGCTGGAGAAGGCGCGAGAGGAACGGAAAAGACGAAACGGCAGAAAATCGCAAGACACGGAGCAAGCGGGAAGACGAAATGCGAAAGGACGCTCTCCGTCGACGATATAAGCAAAGATCTTTTAACCTAAGTCGACTATCGGCTTTATATTAGACCGGAGATAGTCGATCTATTTAAAATATACTGGTCACGATGGTCGAACGGTCGTTTGACGATCGGTCCAGAAGCAGAGTAGTCGAGCAATCGTTCGACTATTTCTGGCTTCTCAAACAACAAGCTGTCGTCATCCAGAGATCGACGATGAGCTCGACTTGTTCGACGATGGTCGAACGCCGGTCGACGATCTTCAAACAGGCAAGCTTTCATCAACCATAGGTCGACGATGGGCTTGACCCGATCGACTATCTTCGAAAGTCGTTCGACTATCTTCAAACAAGTTTCAACAAGGCAGAAGTCACACTTAGTCTCTTCCATTGATCATGCCTAGTTGAACCAAAAAGAACAGATGCTTCTGTTCATCTAAGGGCTTGGTGAATATATCACCTCTCTGAAACTCAGTGGATATGAACTCAAGACAAATCTTGTTCTTTTCCACACAATCTCTCAGGAAATGGTGCCGAATCTCAATGTGCTTCGTTCTAGAGTGTTGCACTAGATTTTGTGCAATTGAGATAGCACTGGTACTATCACACATGATTTTGGTGTTCTTGTGTGAGTAACCATAATCCACAAGCTGGTTTTGAATCCATAGGATCTGTGAACAACAACTGGCAGCTGCTATATATTCAGCCTCTGCAGTTGAAGTTGAGACAGAAGCCTGCTTCTTACAGAACCAAGAGACCAATCTCTCTCCCAGGAACTGACAAGTTCCTGAGGTGCTCTTCCTGTCAACTCTACAACCAGCATAATCAGAATCAGTATATCCAATTAATTCAAATTCTGACTCAGCTGGGTACCAAAGTCCTAGATTTGGACATCCCTTCAGGTATCTCAGGATTCTCTTGAGAAGAATCAGATGAGATTCCTTGGGGTTGACCTGGAATCTAGCATAGAGGCAAGTAACAAACATTATATCTGGCCAACTTGCAGTTAAATATAATAGGGAACCAACAATGGCCCTATAATTCTTTTGATCAACTGGCTTGCCGTGATCATCAGAATCAATAACTACACTAGTAGCCATAGGTGTAGGCATTGCTGAAGCATCAGCCATCCCAAATTTCTTTACCAATTCCTTGGCATATTTGGATTGGGAGATGAAGATACCAACAGCATCTTGCTTAACTTGGAGACCAAGAAAGTAAGACAGCACACCCATACTACTCATCTCAAACTTAGAGTGCATCAGGTCAGAGAACCTTCTGCAAAGTTTGGGATCATTGGAACAAAATATAATATCATCCACATACACTTGAACTAACAGGATTGTGTCCTTGTGGTGCTTGACGAAAAGGGTTCTATCAACTACTCCCCCAGTAAAGTTGTGCTCTAAAAGGAAACTAGCTAGAGTCTCATACTAGGCTCTGGGTTCTTGCTTTTGTCCATAAAGAGCTTTCTGCAACTTGAACACATGTGAGGGTTGAGTTGAAGAAACAAACCCTGGTGGTTGTTAGACAAACACCTCTTCCTTAAGCTCACCATTTAGGAATGCACTTTTGACATCCATCTGAAAGACCTTAAACTTCGTGTAGGCTGCATAGGCCAAGAAGATCCTTATTGCTTCTAGCCTTGCAACAGGAGCAAAGGTTTGGTCATAATCTATACCTTCCTCCTGTCTGTAGCCCTGAGCTACAAGCCTAGCTTTATTCCTTACAATAATTCCATTTGCATCCAACTTGTTTCTATACACCCACTTGGTGCCTATGATCAGTTGGCCTTTAGGTCATGTAACCAAAGTCCAAACTTTACATCTCTCAAACTAATTGAGTTCCTCTTGTATAGCAATGATCCAGTGGGGATCTAGCTCAGCATCTTTAAAGGTGAGGGGCTCAACCTTTGAGAGGAAACAAGCGTGCATCACATCCTGTCTTAACTGATGTCTTGTTTGAACACCAGCTGATATGTCTCCTATCACTTGAGATGTGGGGTGATCTCTAAGTGTGACAATATCAGCAGGTGGGATGTGATCTTCAGCAACAGTTGGGATTAATTCCTCAGGAGAAATTTGATCTACTGTTGGTGGAACAATAACAGCTTCTGCAATGTCTTCATTACTGTCTGATTCAGTGATCTGAAGAGTTGATAGTTGAAGAATCTCTTGAGTAGAATCAGGTACCTGCAATGAACTGGATGAAGGAGAATTTTCCTTCTCCTTGTAAAACATCTGAGACTCATCAAAAGATACATGCACAGATTCTTCAATTTTACAGGTTGATTTGTTATAAACCCTATAAGCTTTGCTTACTTGGGAATATCCAAGCATAATTCCCATTGAAGCTTTTGCTTCAAACTTTCTAAGGTATTCTTTATTGTTATTATGAATGTACACTACACAACCAAATATTCTAAAATAATTAATTTTGGGTTTCTTTCCTTTAAGCAACTCATAAGGAGTTTTACACTTAAGCTTGCGTATCAGACTTCTATTCAAGACATAATTGGCTGTACTAATAGCTTCTGCCCAATAGGAAAGAGGAATATTAGCATCTGCCAACAATGTGCTAGCAGCTTCAATGAGTGTTCGATTCTTCCTTTCAACTACCCCATTTTGTTGGGGAGTTCTAGGAGCTGAGAAGCTATGTTTGATACCTTCTCTCTCACAGAATTCTTGCATGAGAAGAGAGTCAAACTCAGTACCATGATCACTTCTGATCAAGGCCACATGAGTAGAGTACTCAGTCTGCACACATAATAGAAAGTCTGTAAGGGCTTTGAAGTTATCAGCCTTAGTTCTCAAAAAGAAAACCCAACTGAACCTAGAGAAGTCATCTACAATGACTAAGGTGTAATACTTCCCTCCTAAAGTCTGTACATTTATTGGGCCAAAAAGGTCCAGATGTAATAAATACAGGATTCTAGGAGAATCCCTTTTATTTACAGATTTAAAAGAGTTTTTGGTTTGCTTGCCTAGTTGACAAGCCTTGCATAGGCTCTCCTTCTTGTAGGGGCAAGAAGGTAAACCTCTAACAATGTTGTGTTTAGATAACCTAGATATATTTTTAAGGTTAACATGACTAAGCCTCTTATGCCACAAAGAATTATTATTAATTGTTACTTCATTAAATAAACAGATTTCAGAATGAGTTGAATTGAAATCTACTAAATAAATATTACCTAATCTAATGCCTACTAAAACAACATTATTATTTAAAGTAATATTACAAGAAGAGTTAGAAAATGAAACCTGGTAGCCAGCATCACATAGCTGGCTGACTGAGATCAAATTGTGCTTCAGTCCTATCACATATGCAACTCTCTTGAATGTAACATCTCCAATTGTGATCCTGCCATAGCCTTCTGTCTGACCACAGCTTGAATCTCCAAAGATAACCTTTGGGCCGAGCTTAGCTTTGAATTTTGACAGATGATTTTTATATCCTGTCATATGCTTGGAGCATCCACTATCCAAATACCACTTATTTTGAGTGATAGGATAGGCCTTCACCTGCAAGAAATTCTTTTAGATATTGTGGACCCAGGTAATCTTGGGTCCCTTGTTTTTCACATAAGAAAAGCTAGAAATAAATGAAAATGCAGGCTGAGGGTGATAACCTAATGGGTGAGATCTCCTAGGTGGGATTCTCCATGCAGATGATGGGTCAACAAACCTAGGGTTTCTATTTTCATTTAGGTTTCTACGGGTTTGATGATGATTTTGAAAATCATATTGAAAACGTCAATCGACGTTCGACGATGAGCGCTCAGATCGTCGAGCTTCGTTCGACCATTGAGCTTCCGATCGTCGAGCAGCGTTCGACGCTCTTTGTATTACCTTAAAAAATTGTTTTCTTTTCTCTCTCTTAGCTTTATTTAAAGTTTTATTAACTTGGTTTACTTGCTCAGTGTTCTTCATTCCACTAGCTGAAATGAAGTTCACTGGAGTTGAAAGATTATTTTTAAGAATAACTGGGGGTTCACTGGGAGAAGCTCCTAAGCCTAGTTTGTTATTGCCTGACCTAGTGTTAGTCATGCTGGTTATTTCTAATAACTTAAGGCTTCTACCATTTAGAGATTCTTCTAACCTCTTAGATTTAGCTAACTCAATTTTAAGAAACTTAATTTCTTCACTATACTTAGTGAGATCTTCCTTTAACCTAATATTTTCAGTAGATATGATTTCTGATTCAGCTAGCCTATGTCTAAGTTCTTTAATCTCCTTTTCAGAACTAATTAAATCTAAGCATAAAGATTTAAAATCTAATTTGAATTCTGCAGAAGTAAAGTCATAAGAAGATAGTACCTCATCTTCTGTTGGCATTTCTTCCTCTGAATCTGAACTCTCTACAGCTGAGTGATTGCTGCAGGCATCTATTGCCATCAGGCAAACTTCCTTTGCCTTCTTCTCTTCCTCATCCTCACTGGAGCTTGAGGAGGAAGATTCCTCATCTGAATCACTCCAGGTTTCAGCAATGAAACCTCTCTGCTTCTTCTTGTTCTTGTAGGAGGATGGCTTGGAGTGCTTCCTGTGCTGTTCCTTTTCTTTCCTCTTATCTTTGTTCTTCTCCTCTGGACAATCTGGTAAGATATGTCCAGGTTTCCTGCAACCATAACAGATAATTTCTTTAGCAGGTGAACGGTCATACCTTGGTTTGACTTCATAGCATGAAGACTTCTTTCTGAATTCCTTTCTCCCCATCTTGAGAAACCTCTTGGCAAATAATGCCATTAGTTCCTCATTGGATTGGCTGCCTTCAGAAGCATCAGCAGCCTTAAGAGCTAGAGATTGCTCTTTTCTTGTTGGAGTAGGGGTCTTTGCTTCAGCTTCTGCTTCCCTTGTCTTCAGCACTTGCTCAAAGGATTTGAGCTTGCCAAGAAGAGCTTCTGTTGAGATCTCTGTTGTACTTCTGGCTTCCTTGATAGGCCAGATCCTTATATCCCATGTGCTAGGGAAGCACATAAGAATCTTATCATTGACCTCTGTCAATGATATGTCTTTGTCAAGGGTCCTCAGCTCATTGATGATTGAGCTGAGCCTTATGTACATGGCTTCAACTGATTCAGCATAAGTTTTCTTGAAGTTTTTATATTGTGAGATAAGGTTGGACCTTCTGTCCTTCCTTTCATCAGCTGAACCAGCTACAATCTGGTTAAGTGTATCCCACATAGCTTTTGCTGAAGAGCAGTCAGCAACCTTCTGGAATACTTCATCAAACATTGTCTGAGCCAGTATATTCATCGCCTTGGCATCTGCTATCTTTGCCTTCTTGTACTCATTATTGTAGTCTGGAGGAGGCACTGCACTCATATCAGATGATGAGGCAGAAGCAGCACCAGGTGCTCTTGGGGGTCCTGACAAAATAGAAGCAAAAATACTTTCATCAATAGAATTCATATATAATTTGATCCTTGCCTTCCAGATGCCAAACTTAGCTAAGTTGCATGCTGGAGGTCTGGTGCTAGAATAATCCTTGGACTGGGCCATGATTGTGACAGAGAATATCTATAAACTTTGGTATCTATCAGGATCTTGTGACTTAGGTGTTAGCCTATTCAGTCAGCCAACCTCCCTCTGATACCAATTGAAAGTGAAGGGATAGATACTACTCTAGAGGGGGGGGGTGAATAGAGTTATCAAATTTTGCACTAGACAAAACTTAATAGTCTACCCAACTCCCTTGGAGTGAAATGCGGAATGAAAAGATTATAGATATGGAGATAACCCTAAAGCATAACACAAGTGTTGTGCACAAACTCAAGCTAACTGCAATTACAGTTAAGGCTTGGAAAACCTAATCAGCAACTAGCAAACCTAGTTATATCTAATCACAGCCACAATGCAAGTAATTAAATTAAGCAAGCCAGACGACACAAGGAATTTATAGTGGTTCCCCAAACAACTTGGGTACGTCCACTCTTCTACCAACAAGGTAGGAATCCACTACAGGTTTTTGATCAGGTGCCCTGCCACCACAAGATCTGCTTCAGTTAGATCTAGAAACCCTTTAGACTTTTGATCAGGTGTCTAAAAACCAACAACAGGTTTTTGATCAGGTGCCCTGCCACCAAGGGATACTTTTGAAGGGAGTAATAACCCTGTACAGGAGGGGGAAAGAAGGTTAAAAAGTCTTCTCTATTTTACAATAGATTAGAGAAGCACAAAGACTTGCACTGAGCTAGAAAGCTCAAAAGAATCAAGGCTCCCCCTGGCTCAAAGAATGTCCAGGTGAAGTCTTGCTTCAGTGTAGAAACACTTCAGTAAGAACTGAAGGAAAAACTACAAGAAGATATATATAATATAAAATATAAAATAGAAATCTTCTAGCAGCTATCTTCTTCTTCTTCTTCTTCAAAAGAACTCTGAGTCTGAACTTCCTGGAGGCAGGAGAACTCAGGTTGAAGAAGAGCAGAAGAGCTTAACACTTCTCAGTTGAATGAAGATTGCTGAGAGCAGTGAACTTGGCCTTGATGAAAGCTTGAATGCTAATTGAATAACTCTTAGAATAACTGGTTAGCTAGCTGAAATCCTTCTCCAAAGGATTCCTTTTATAGCAGCAACAAGCAACGACTCTTTTCAATTTGAACTGTTTGTCTTCTTCTGAAACTTGAAACCTGGGCTGCAAATATCACAAAGACAAACAAACTCTGCAGCAAAATATTCTATAAAAGGGATAAACCTTTTTCAAAGAAGCTGCAGGAAGCAATCTGATAATAAAGGTACTAAATAAAATCACATCAGAGACAAACTCTTTATAGCAGAAGGAAGACTTTTCAGTCTAACGGCTATAAAGGACTGACAGCAGATAAAGTAAAATACACTGTCAACTAATAAGACAAACAACTTTATCTGAAAAGATTTGACTCAGGCAAAAGGGATGGAGCAGATATTGCCAGGAAATATTATCATAAAACAACTGAAATAAAATGTCAGATAATATATTAATTTATTAAATAGAATAAATAAATACAAAATAAAAAGGCAAACAGAAAATGTCGAACGACCCTCGGAGATCGTCGACCGAAGAACGGAGATCGTCGAACTATCGGATAGATAGTCGAACGATCCAGATAGTCGAACTATCAAAGGAGATAGTCGAACTATCACAACAGATAGTCGAACTATCAGAAGATAGTCGAGCTATCAGATAGTCGACCTATCAACATATAGTCGAACTATCAAAGCAAAACCGATAGTCGACCTATCAACAGATAGTCGAACTATCAGAAGAGAAACAGATAGTCGATCTATCAACAGATAGTCGAACTATCAAAGAACGACAGATAGTCGAACTATCAACAGATAGTCGAGCTATCAGATAGTTGAACTATCAAAGCAGATAGTCGAACTACCAATGGAAAACAGATAGTCGAACTATCAGAAGAAAGCAGATAGTCGACCTATCAACAGATAGTCGAGCTATCAAACAACGCAGATAGTCGACCTATCAAACAGATAGTTGAACTATCAGATAGTTGACCTATCCAAGCAGATAGTCGAACTATCAAACAAACAGATAGTCGAACTATCAACAGATAGTCGAACTATCACAGCACGCAGATAGTCGAACTATCAACAGATAGTCGAACTATCCTCGCAGACAGAACGTCGAGCAACTGATAGACGATCGTCGAACAGTTAGTCGACGATAGTCGAGCGGCGTTCGACCATAGTCAAACGAACAAACTACTTAACCAAATTCTTATCTGGATAAGCTGGGAACTCTACAGCTAGACAACTAACCTTGACCATAGATAATTCATGGGTTAAGAGACTAAAAAGACAAGACTAAACTCAAATCAAACTAGGGTACCAACAAGTTGAGCCCGATTCTTAATCCTAAAGAAGGCTAAGATCTACCTGTAGAGAGAGAGAGGAGGGGAGGACCTTGTTCACGGGCTGGAGGCGTGCTGATCGACGGAAGGCCATTTTCGATGGTGGCGCCGCTCGGCTTTTGCAATAGCACGGTGGGAGGGCTCGAAAGCTTCAGGTAAAGGCTTGGAAACCTTTCTCTTTGGCCTCTAATGGTGTTTAAGAGCTCGGTTAAGGAGGGGAAAGGCCAAAACTTCAATGGCCATTAATGGTCCATTAAAGCTTGGCTCGGCCATGGTGGTGGGGGCTAGAAACGGCTCTGTCCAGCAAGTTAATGGCTGGAAACTCCTCCTCTTTCCTAGAGGAGTTGAATCAAGACGTAAAAGGGGAGGGGAAGGGTTGTCAAGGCGTCAAGTGCCATTAACGGCCATGATAGCGGGTTCTCAGCCATGGCCGTAACCGCTCATCTTTACAAAACTGTTGGTAAATGTGGCATACTTGACCGGTCAACATTTAAATTAAGGCTTAACTAAGTCTTAATAAGAGAAAATGGCCCACTTCCTAGACCGGCCCGGTTCAGCTTAACCAGCACCCAGCCAGAATCTGCCAGAAAAATACTAAGTAAAATGGCGTTGAGTGAGCTCAGCTCACTCAACGCCATCCAAGCTACGGCATTGAGTGAGCTCTACTCACTCAACGCCATCCATGTTGCAGCATTGAGTGAGCTCTGCTCACTCAACTCCATCCAGGATACGGAGTTGAGTGAGCTCTGCTCACTCAACGCCATCAAAAATACAACCCTTCAAGACTATGGTGTTGAGTGAGCTCAGCTCACTCAACGCCATCCAGATTATGGCGTTGAGTGAGCTCTGCTCACTCAACACCATCCAGCCTACTCAAGGTGGCGTTGAGTGCAGTCTGTGCACTCAATGTCGTCTAGCTTATGGCGTTGAGTGAGCTCTGCTCACTCAACGCCATCCAACCAACTCAAGATGGTGTTGAGTGCAGTCTATGCACTCAACGCCGTCTAGCTTATGGCGTTGAGTGAGCTCTGCTCACTCAACGCTATCCAACCTACTCAAGATGGCGTTGAGTGCAGTCTGTACACTCAACACCGTCTAGCTTATGGCGTTGAGTGAGCTCTGCTCACTTAACGCCGTCCAGCCTACTTAAGATGGCGTTAAGTGCAGTCTGTGCACTCAACGCCGTCTAGCTTATGGAGTTGAGTGAGCTAAGCTTACTCAACGCCATCTAGACTACGGCGTTGAGTGAGCTCAGCTCACTCAACGCCATTCCAAGGTCAGGGCCGTGACGGATCTATCACGGGCGTGCCAGGCCCATGTTGAAATTTCTGAGCTCGCCGATCGTCTTTATGAGGTCGACGATCATCGAAGGGGTCACGCCCTAGGTCACGGGCGTGACAGGTCGGTCACGGGCATGACCAACCCGTGACTCGAAATATTGGTCGATAAACTTTAATTCTTGGGTTTCCTAGGGTTCTGCTATGATAAAACCACTTCTAGGGGTCTAGTTGGAAATGAGATGTTACATATGGCGTGGGGTCCTGGCCTGACCCTCTGTTATATTTTATGTGACGGATGGAGTTATTACCTCTTATTTCTTGTGTACTTTATTTGGACTTACATACTTGTGTGGATTTTGACTTCTATACTTTCTTTATGTTAGGTTGGCATGGATGATATTGGTTTTAGCTGGTAGAATAGGCGTCTTGTAGTATTGGTCAACCCGTGCATTGACGTTACTGCAAGGCGGTTGTTCTGGGTATAAGACTCCCCTCGACCGTGCTTTTTGTTCCGGGAGGGGGGTTTTACAAGTTTTACTAGTTAGGGAGGGCGGCCCTCCCCCCTTTTGCCATCGCACTCAAAAGTGGGTGAAGCCACGCAGATCGAGCGCACCTTTGGAGGCCTGATCTCGGCGGCCTTGTTTCTAGTTGCGACAAGCAATGCTCAAATCTGCAAATAGATCCTAGACCCTAAGCTTTCCTCAAGTCCTACAACCTCATGCACCATAGTCCCTACAAACTCAATCTTTATCTGCAAAGATCTACACTCAGATCTTAACAAGATACTACACTCAGATCATTAAAGAAATCTTACAGACTCAGATCCTTCAAGGATCCTACAAAGTAATAGTAAAGATAATTTTGAGTCAATAATCAAGAGCTTGTGTCTTCCTTCAAGTAGAAGCACACACACCAGACTTCTTCTTTCTTGTCTTGATCAGCACTTAAAATATCTTCCTGGAATAGCTGGCTTGATAAAAAGAACTTGTATTTGAAAGAGAGTTCTTCAGAAAAAATATTTCTTGAAGAAGAAGAAGAATCTCTCTCTGAACTTGTAGTGGTTGAAGATTTTTTCTTGTTAAGAGTTTTCCACTATTCAAAGCTTTCACAGATCTAAGAAGAGTAAGTCGTGAAGGATCTCTGTGAATATTGAGTGTTTGCAATCCTTTTTCTTAACGACTAGAACTTCCGAAAGCTCCTTAACAAATCTCTAAGTCCCTCTTTTATACTTGACTTGGTCGGCAAGAAAAAGAAAGATTGAATTACAATTCTCCAACGGCTAGTCAATCGTCCTTAGCCAAATTCTTGATTAGGATAATTCAAATGGCTAATTTAAATTAGCTTAAGGAAGATTTGTTGAATAGGAATTATTTTGCCTAGAATTCATCAACCGGTTAACGACACTTTAAGGAGCAATCTTGAAATAAAATATTCAACTCCTGTCAAAATTTGATTAAGGAATGTTTTTAAAATCTTGGAAATATTTTCTTATGAATGATAAGAATTCTCCTTGCTGGCAATCCCTGACATAGTGCAGCAAATCTAGTGAATCAATTCGATTTAAATCTTCCGCTTAATCTGCGCCTAAAATTATGGACATAGTCGTTGTTCCACGTGTCAGGCTAGAGAAAATGGTTCTAAGTGGTCATAACATGATGCCATAAACAAGGTCAATTTGCCCACATGAAGTATATATGGTCACCTTAAAACACATAGAAGTTATATAAGGAAACCCTTGGCACTTTGCCATTTCATCCTATAGAACATTCTATCACCCTGCAGTCGATGCATTCAAATTTCTACCGAGTCATGCCTTCGATGCAGTTGAATATTTACTAGCTTGGCCATGAAGTCAATGAAGTCGAACTTTTACTTAGCCAAGAAGTCGATGTAGTCAAACTTTTACTTAGCTATGAAGTCAATGTGGTCAAACTTCTACTTAGTAATGAACTTGATGCATTCAAATTTTTCATTAGTAATGAACTCAATGTAGTCGAATTTTTCTTTAGTAATGAACTCGATGTAGTCGAATTTTTCCTTAGTAAATTTTTTGTCCCTGCCTTTGATTACTTTGGTCCTTGGTGACTTTTCTCATTGATCGCATGTCGAATATATGATTAGTACTGAGATCAACGTGAATTTTTCTACTTGAGGGATTACAAGGGCAAAACCCTTTTTAGGTAACCAAGTGTAACGTCTCATTTTGCGCTAGGCCCCTCGCGCATATTTTGAGTCAAGAGAATTGACTCAGGCTCGGGAAGCATCGACTGGGTCGACTGGACTCGATGAATAGTGCAGATGTTATTTCGAATATTTTCTGGACTTATGGCGTTGAGTGGACTCAACACCACTAAACACCATTTGATGAATAAGCTGAGGCGTTGAGTGGAATCAACACCACCCAACGCCATTTGACGAATAAGCCGAAGTGTTAAGTGGACTCAACACCACTCAATGCCATTCATCAAATAAGCTGATGCGTAGAGTTGACTCAACACAACTCAATGCCATTCGATGAATAAGCTAAGGAATTGAGTGGACTCAACACCACTCAACGCCATTCGACAAAAAAGCTGAGGCAGTGAGTGGACTCAATACCACTCAATGTCATTTGACGGATTATGCTCAGGCGTTGAGTGGACTCAACACCACTCGACGAATTAGGACTTAGAATTATTATAGAAGCTAGCGTTGAGTGAAGTCAAAGAGGCGTTGAGTGGACTCAATGCCACTCAACACTTTTTACATAGAATTTTTTTGAGTCCTGTAGGCGTTGAGTGCACTCGACGCCACTAAGAGATTCGTTGAGTGAAGGTTTGCATACTCTGAAAGTGATGGATTGATCATATGATTACTCTAGAGGGGGGGTGAATAGAGTATTAATAAATTTGTTAACATGTTTTTATAGAGTTTTAAAAGTTAGTGATATATATAAGTATAAAGAGAAATATCATAACATACAAACAAAAAGGAAAGGCAAACCAGATGACACAAGGAGTTTATAGTGGTTCCCCAATAAACCTGGGTACATCCACTCTTCTACCACCCTGGTAGGAATCCACTAAAGTTTTTTGATCAGGTGCCCTGCCACCACAGGTTTTTTCTCAGGTGCCCTGTCACCACAAGATCTATTTTTCTAAGGGAGATCTAGCAACCTTTTGAGCTTTTGATCAAGTGCCCAAAAACCAATCCAAGTCTTTTGATCAGGAGACTTAACAACCAAAAGTCTAACTTTTGAAGGGAGTTAAAGCCCTGTACATAGGAAATGGAAAAGTAAAAATGATATTGTCTTCTTTGTCTCAATGCTCTGAGAAGACTAGTGGATTTTTATGTTGTCAAAGCTCTCCCTGAGTTGTATGAATCTGATCAGGAGTAGAAGCTTTGCTTCAGGGTGTAGGCCTTCAAATGATGTTGCTCTTCAAGCTTTTAGACTGACTTTGATTTTTCATCTCTTAAAAGCTTGAAGCAGATGAACAACACTAAGTGTATGAGAGATGTACTATTCTTCACTGTCTGCTAATACTTTTTCACTAAATCACTTCCTTGTTGTTGTTTTCCTTTCTCTCTGTGTATATTTATGTATCTGTGTATTCTTCTGAAAAAAAAACTTTATATATATTTTGATTCAAAACCATTTGAATTTTAAATCTTTCCTTAAAGCCTCTGCATAATTTCTGGAATTCTGAACGGTTAATTTTTGTCTTGAATGTATTTCTCTAACTGTCCCAGTAAATGAGGTAGAGTAATAACTCGGTGAAAACCATAATTAATGCTGCCTAGAACGGGTATATTCTTGAAAATATTGAGCATTAATTATCAGAGCATTACTAACTAAATATAATAGAGTTTGAAATCAAATTGATAGTCGAACTGAGAAACTACAGAGAGGAAAAGTTGAACAGAACCTGGAAAGAGTTAATCGAACTCAGCAATGATTTCGTTGACCTAAACTCAAAATTCATCGAGCTAAGAATTCTCCTACGTCGAGCTGAGCTCCAAGATTGTCGAGCTGAAAATATACTTGCCAATCTGAGCTCCAAGTTTGTCGAACTGAGATAGTCCTTCATCGAGCTAAATTTCTGATATGAGATCATAGTTCGTCGATCTCAGCTAGACTTTTGTCGAGCTCAACTCAGAGAAGGATCTTTGAGTTCGTCAATCTGGGATCGACGATCGTCGAGCTGAGTTCAGCTATCGTCGAATGAATTTCTTGCAATCAATTTAACTGCTTTTCCTTTGAGGACTTCTGTCTCTAAAGTCTTCTGAAGTGGAGTACTGACAGTCTAAGTTGGTGTTGCTGACTTTGACCCTGAAAAACCTATGACCCTAGACTATATATGTTGGGTCATTCTTAACAATCCTAATAGTATTCCTTGCCCAAATCCAAACTGGGGTTCCAACAATCTCCCCTATTTGGGTGAGGATACTATTTACAAAGAATAAAGCAAGAAAATATTTCTAGCAGAAATAAAACATTCAGCAGATATATATACAATTGTGCTTTGAAAAATTATACAATAATAACAAAATTCAAAATGCATATGCAGAAAATTAAGAGTCTTTCTTTGAAGAATCTGAAGAAGGTTTTGTGAAAACCATTTTCTTTTTTGGATCCTCTACTTCTCTTTGGGTCATCTTCATGTTATGTGCACCAAGAATTTTTACAGTTGCAGCTCTGGGCACTACAGCTTCAGGATGTAAATTCATATAGGTATCAACATTGAAAGGATTTTGTACCTGATATTTGTCCAGTTCTTTCTTCCTATAAGAAGACAGAGTAGAGAATTGAGAGGCATCCTTTCCTTCTTCCTTGGCCTTCCTTATTTGAGATAGAGCTATCAACTCATTGAACATGGCCATTCTTATAGTTGGGATCCAATTTTGGATCATAAGCAGGAGAGGGAGGTCTCTCTGGACTTCATTCTTCTTTCTGAACATCTTGAACTTTCTGCTGGCTGCTTTGACTATCAGACTGCTGTTGTTGTTTTTTTTTGTTGATTGCTTGATTGAGTTTCTGACTTAGAAGGTCTTTCTTTACTGCTCGGAGTTGGTCTTGATTGATTGGAATAAGAAGCAGACCTTTGAGCTTAAGAAACATTGCCTGCTGATACTGCTGCAGGAGGAGGAGGAGGTGGTCCTCTCCAATACTTCTTAGGAGGAGAATTGTATCTGTTCATCTTCTTTCTTCTCTTTTGCTCATTCTTAGAAAGTCTCATCCAGTAGGGAGTTTCTGGAGTGAGAGAATTATTGTTTAGAATGTAGTAGGGAGTATCTGTTGTTGGATTTGGTATTGGTGCAGCCTTTGCTGGGGCCTTCTTCTTGGATTTTCTTTTCTTAGAACCAAAATTTTTTAAATCATCATCATTTTCAGAATCACTAGAAGGATTATCATATAACTCATCAACTTGCTTAAACAAATCAGCTTGATTTATAACTTGAACTCTTGGCTCTTTAGATGCAATATCTGTAATATATTGATCCTGAACACTATCACTTTCTGCTTCCATATCTTGAAATATAATTTCATCAAGATCTGCCATAGGGGACTCAACCCAAGAAAGAGTTGGGGGAGAGAAAGTCTTTGGCTCTATAACAGAGATACTTTAAGAAATAATATAGAAACTATTTCTAATTTCTTCTAACACAGAAGAATCAACTGGAGCAGAATTACAAACAATTGCATTAGAATAAACAGATACTGTATCAGCTGGTATATTTCTGCTATAAATTGTATCAAAAGAAAGAAGTAGAGAATAAATGTCAACTATAGGATTAATGATGAAATCACCAACAATGATCATTGTTGTATCAACTAACTCTTCTTCTAAACAAGTCATTTCAGTATCATCATCAAGAATTTCAACAATTTCTGCTGCTGGAATTGCTACTGCTATTGTTGATACTGCTGTTGTTGCTGCTGGAGGAGCTTCGTCATTGGACATCTCCACCTGCCTGGTTTCAGAGAGACGTTAACCCAGTCCCGCAGAAGAAGGGACAGAGGAGGAAGCAAGTTAAGCAGTTAGAAGGGAAATAGAAGCAGTGAGAGGGGCAATAACCTCAACTATGAGCTTCTTAAGAGAAGGAGTGATGAATTGAAGAAGAGCATTAGTAATGTCAAAGAAGTTTAGATATAGTGGATCAGGGGTAGAAGTAGTATATGTGGATTGGTGACCACAGTTGGAACAGATGGAGAGTGCTTGAGGTAGGCCTGAATGTTGGAAGGTTGGGAATGTTGGTGGAATATGTGTAGGGATGGCATCAGGAAGTTCATCTTGAAGAGGTGAATGTTGTGGAGAGGGTTGAGGAGATGGAGATGAGAGTAGATTAAAGATAGGGAATGATAGAGGTTGATCTGGAAGAGTAGAAGTGGATGGAATATCAGCAATATGTGATGGTTGAGGTGATTGAGGTGGAGATGGTATATCCATAGGAATATGGATTGGTGATTATGGTTGAGATGGTGAAACGGGAGTAGAAGGTGTGTTTGTAATGACTGTGGATGGTTGTTTAGAGGGAGGAGATGAAGGAGGAGCAGGAGCTTCTTCAGGGGTTTGGAGAGTGGCTGTTTCAGCCCTGGTGTCCTCTGAAGCTATCCTGGAAGAGGAATCCCTAGAGGGCTTTGGGATTACACTCTCCCATCTTCCAAAGAGGACAGAGGAAAGGCTCTTAGAGGAATTGACAATGATGGTCTGGGAGACCAACAGTTCTGGTACCTTTGCCTGGAGGAAGATGCTCAGAACTCTTCCAAAACTCAAATCCTTTTCACTGATTTTCTTTTTAATCAAATCAAATAGAGTACTACCCCAGCTCACCAATTTCTGATTAACCAGGACACTCATCAAGAGGAATTGGTGTCTGGTAATGTAGTCATGGGCAGAGTGCTTTCCCAAGATGACTTTCCCAACCATATCAGCCAAGAAATTGTATTCAATAGTCAAGTTCTTCTTCAACATTTTATTAGGGTTTCCTTGGGAGTGACCCGTGATAACTAGCATATCCTCAAACTCATTGATAGATAATTAAAAATCTTCTTCCCCATTTATAAAATAAAAAACTTTTGTCAGAATATTAGGGGTAAGAAAAACCTGATGACTAGAGATTGATCCAGAGATGGAGGTTTGTTCTGGAAATGTTGCTGTGAAAACCCATTCTTTGATTTCCTATACTGGAAGCTTGATCCTGAGGGTCATGAACTTTCTCAACTGAAGTGCCTCAAATAACTGAAGGATATCTTTGAAGTTTTGATCAGAATTGTTGAAAGAGTCGATGCCAATATCGAATCCTGCATCAAACTCATTCTAGAGAGGGTCGCCGCCGAAATCATCATGCCTGCAAAAACAAAAGATCAAGTGTAAGAGAACTAGAAAGTGCGGGTGGAGTTCGATGAAAGCCTAATTATAGGTTTTAAGAAGATGAAACGGCGAACTCTGTCCGACGCAAAAGAAAAGATTCAAACTCAGGTCGATGAAAAAATTTGATGAAGAAATAAAAGCATTGATCTCAGTTTGAAGAAGGGGAAAATAGTTCGTCATTCTCTGGTCGACGAAATTTTTTTTAAAGAAAAATCATCGATCTCCGTTCGACAAAAATGTTTCTCAAAGAGATTTCGTCGATCTTCATTCGACGAAAAATCTCAAGAGGAGTTCACACATTGTCGATCTCTATTCGACGAAAGGTGACCAATTCGTCGACCTCAGATAGAAATCAAATTAAAACTTCTCCATTAATCATACCTAGCTGATTTAAGAAGAATAGATGTTTCTTTTCAACTAATGGTTTGGTGAAGATGTGTGCTTTTTGTAAATTAGTAGAGATAAAGACAAAATTAATTTTATTTTTGTACACACAATCTCTAATGAAATGATGTCTAATCTCTATATGTTTAGTTCTAATATGAAGCACTGGATTTTGTGCAATTGAAATAGCACTGGTATTCTCACAAAAGGTAGTTGAATTATTTAAGTTGAAACCATAATCCAGTAGCTGATTTTTAATCCACAATATCTGTGAGCAGCAAGTACCAACTATCATGTACTCAGCTTCAGCAGTTGATATTGATACAGATGTTTGTTTCTTGCAAAACCAGGACACAATCCTATCACCAAGAAACTGACAAGTTCCTGATGTGATTTTCATGTCAACTCTGCATCCAGCATAGTCAAAATCTAAGAATCCAGTTAAGTCAAATTCTAACTCTGTTGGATACAAAAGTCCTAGATTTGGATAACCCTTTATATATCTCAAAATCCTTTTTAATAAAATTAGGTGAGATCTTTGGGATTTACTTGAAACCAAGCACAAATGCATGTAGCAAAAATAATGTCTGGCTTACTAGCTGTAAGATACAATAAGGACCCAACAATAGCCCTATATGTTTTCTGATCAACTGGTTTTCCCTGTTCATCAGTATCAACTATAACATTGGAGGGCATGGGTGTTTTCATTGCTGAGGCATCAGACATCCCAAATCTTTTAATAAGCTCTTTTATATATTTGGATTGGGATATAAAGATATCATCAGGGGATTGCTTCATTTGGTGACCAAGGAAGTAGGATAGTTCACCCATACTAAACATTTCAAACTTTGAATGCATAAGGTCAGAGAACCTTTTCCAAAGTTTGGAATCAGTAGATCCAACTATTATGTCATCTACATAAATTTGAACTAGCAAAATTTTATCCTTATGATGCTTGAAAAACAAAGTTTTATCTACCATGCCTCTAGAAAATTTATGCACTAAAAGAAAACTTGCCAAGGTCTCATACCAAGCTCTTGGAGCTTGCTTTAGACCATAAAGGGCTTTATGCAATTTAAAAACATAAGAGGGCTAAGTTAAAGAGATAAAACCTAGTGGTTATTCAACATACACTTCCTCTTTGAGTTCTCCATTGAGAAATGCACTCTTGACATCCATTTGATAAACTTTGAATTTCGGATATGCTGCATAAGCAAGAAAGATTCTGATTGCCTCTAGCCTTGCAATAAGAGCAAAGGTCTTGTCATAATCTATGCCTTCCTCCTGTAAATAGCCTTGAACTACCAATCTTGTTTTATTCCTCACAATTGCTCCTTGAGCATCCAACTTGTTCCTGAATACCCATTTAGTTCTAATTACTGGATGGTCTTTGGGTCTTAGAACTAGATCCCAAACTCTACATCTTTCAAATTGATTGAGTTCCTCTTACATTGCAATAATCCAGTGGGGATCTTGCTCTGCATCTTTTATGGATTGAGGTTCAATCTAAGAAAGAAAGCAAGTATGCATCTTATCATGATTGAGTTGATGCCTTGTTTTTTCACACCAACTGATATGTCTTCAATCACTTGAGATATGGGATGATCTCTAAGTGTGACAAGATCAGTGGGTAGAGTTGGTACATCATCAGCTAGGGGGGTTAATTCCTCTTGTGGAATTACATCTGCTATTGTGGGTTCAACTGCTTCAACAATTTCTTCTTCACTATCTTCATCAATCTGTGGAGAAGGGTGCAATGTAACCTCTTAGGGATGGTTTAAATCAACCAACTTCTCACACAGATAGTGTACATGCAAAGAGTCTCTGGTAGAAGAATCCTTCTACTTATAAAACATGTTAGTCTCATCAAAAGTTACATGTACAGATTCTTCAATTTTTAATGTTGATTTGTTATATACCCTATAAGCCTTGCTGACTTGGGATTATACAAGAAAGATTCCCTTTGTAGCTTTGGCTTTAAACTTTCTAAGATATTTCTTGTCAATATTGTGAATATAACATATACAACCAAATACTTTAAAATAGTTTATTTTAGGTTTCTTCCCTTTAAGAAATTCATAGGGGGTCTTACCCTTAAGTTTATGAATTAGACTTCTATTCATAACATAGTTTGTTGTGCTTACTATCTCTGCCCAAAAGGATAGGGGCAAGTGAGCATCTGCAAGTAATGTCCCTGCAGATTCAATCAGGGTTCTATTTTTTCCTTTCAGCTACCCCATTTTGTTGAGGAGTTCTAGGAGCAGAAATACAATTCATGATACCTTCCTTCTCATAGAATTCTTGAATAAGAAGAGATTCAAACTCAGTGCCATGATCACTTCTGATAATGCAACTTGATTAGAGTACTCAATCTGTATGCTCTTAAGAAAGTATGTAAAAACTTTAAAGTTATCTGACTTATTTTTCAGAAAGAAAACCCAAGTGAATCTAAAGAAATCATCAATAATCACTAAGTTATATGACTTCCCTCTCAAGCTCTGTACTGCAATAGGTTCAAAAAGGTCCATATGTAGCAAGTACAAGATTCTGAATGAATCACTTTTATTAATGGATTTAAAACTATTTTTAGTTTGTTTGCCTAATTGACAAGCCCTGTAGAGTCCTTCCTTCTTATAGGGGCCAAAAGGTAGTCCTCTAACAAGGTTATCCTTAGATAATTTAGCTATTGTCCTAAGGTTTACATGACCTCGTCTCTTATGCCATAAATCATTAATTTTACTAATTTGATTGAATAAGAAAATTTCTAATTTTGCAGAATTAAAATTAACTAGATAGATGTTACCTTGTCTAATTCATATTAAAACAGTTTTGTTTTTATCAGAAATAATAGAGCATAAGGACTTGTTAAAAGTTACCTGATAACCTTCATCACATAGTTGACTTATGGAGATGAGGTTATCCTTCAGTCCATTCACATAAGCTACCTTTTTGAATGTGACTTCTCCAATCTTGACATTTCCATATCCTTCTATTTGTCCATAATTAGAGTCTCCAAAAATAACTTTGGGTCCAAGCTTTGCCTTGAAGTCACTTAGGTTGGCATTTGAACCTGTCATGTGTTTTGAGCAACCACTATCTGAATACCACTATTCCTCTATGGTAGGAGTTCTTCACCTGCATAAAAATAAGTTTGGTGTTTTTGACCCAGGTTACCCTCAGTCCTTGATTTGTTTCAAAACAGTAAATGGAAATATAAGAACAATCAGTTTGATCCTTATAACCTAATAGGTGATATCTCCTAGGAGGAATTATCCACTGAGTAAAAGGATTAACAAGTTTTTGTTTCTGATTGTTTGACAAAAATTAAAATTTCTATTTTGAAAATTTGAGTTCGATGAATTTAGTTGAGTTCGTTGAGCAGAGTTCGACGAAAAGTATTGATTTCGTCGATCTCGGTTCACAGAATGATAATACTCATTTTTCGCGTTCTATGATCGTCGATCTCTATTCGACGAAACATGTTTATTTCGTCGAGCACCCTTTGTTGTGTAATCATACCCAAATTCTTGGTTCAGAGTTCGTCGATCGTCGTTCGATGCATAATACTGATTTCGTCGATCTCGGTTCGACGAATTTTATTGAACATTATTTTTATTAGATTTTTTATTTTTCTTTGATTTATTCTGATTTAAAACCTCTGTTACATTATTAGTATCTTTGTATGTGAGTTGTAAAACTTCCTTTTCTTTTCCTTTAGTAGAGATGAATTTTATGGGGGTTGATAAAATATTTTTCTAAAGAATAGGAGGCTGACTTGATGAAGCTCCAAGCCTAGTTTGCTATTAAGTTTGGCATTGACTGTGCTTGTGATGTCCATTAATTTGATACTTCTCTCATTAAGGGATTCTTCAAATATTTTAGCCTCATTTAATTTAGTTTCTAAGTATAATATTTGTTCTGAAGTAGTTTTTAAGTCTTCTTTAATTTTTGAATTTTTAGAAGAATAATTATCAAGTTTAATTAATTTTTCTCTGAGAAGTTTGATTTCCTTCTCAGATTTAATTAAATCTTTACATAATAATTTGAAGTCTAATTTGAATTGATCAGAAGTAAAATCAAAGGTAGAGATTACCTGGTCTTCCTTTTATTCTGATTCTGACTCAGAGTTGCTGTATGATGCATTGATTGCCATCATACAGATCTCTTTAGCTTTTGCTTCTTCTTAATCCTCACTAGAGCTGGATGAAGAGTCTGAATCTGAGTCACTCCATGTCTCAACTACAAATCCTCTCTCTTTCTTCCAGTATTTGTTGGAAGAGAATTTGTTGGAGTGCTTTCTGGAGTCTATCTCCTTCTTCTTTTCTTTCCTTCTCAGGACATTCTGGCAATATATGTCCAGGTTTCTTGCACCCATAGCAAATAATTTCTTTAGTGGGGGTTTTGTCATACCTGGGTTTGTCTTCATATCTGGAAGACCTTCTCCTGAAGTCCTTCTTGGACATTTTGTAGAATCTTTTTGCCAGAAGACTCATGAGGTCTTCATTTGCTGGAAGAGATTCTTCATCATCTGTAGCCTGAAAAGCTATGCTTTTCTCTTTCCTTACTGAAGGTGAAGCCACTTGTTCAGCTTCCCTTGTCTTGATAAGCTGCTCATAAGACTTGAGCTTTCCCAATAGGTCTCTGTTGAGATCTCATTAAAACTTCTGGCTTCTTTGATTGGCCAGATCCTGGAGTCCCATGTGCTAGGGAAGCACATAAGGATCTTGTCAGTGACTTTTGTCAATGAGATGTCCTTCTCTAGGGTTTTCAGCTCATTAATGATGAGGCTGAGTCTGGTGTACATTTCAACAACTAATTCAGATTCACCCTTCTTGAAATTCTCATATTGAGAAATCAAGTGGGCTCTTCTATCCTTTCTCTCATTTAAAGATCCTTCAACCATCTCATTTAAGGAATCCCAGATATCCTTGGCTGAAGTGCATTCAACAACCTTCTGGAATATGTCATCAGACAGAGTTTGAGCCAAAATGTTCATGGCTTTGGCATATGCAATTTTCAGCTTCTTCTGAGCATCAGTCCACTCAGGTGGTGGAACTGCACTTGTGCTTGTTATTGCATTTGGTGTAGGGGGACCTGCCAAAATGGAATTATAGATATCTTCATCAATAGAGTTCATGTAAATCCTAATCCTTTCCTTAGAAAGTGCAAATTTATACAGATTGTACACTAAAGGTCTGGTGCTTGAATACTCCTTATTGTGTGCCATGATATGAAAGACAAACTAGAGTAACTAGGATCTATCAAAGATCTTTTGGTTCGGGTGTTAGCCTGTGAAACCAAACAACGACCCTCTAATACCAATTGAAAGTGAGGGATAGATCTTATGATTACTCTAGAGGGGGGGGGGGGTTAATAGAGTATTAAAAAATTTATTAACTTGTTTTATAGTGGATTAAAAGTCAGTGCTATATATAAGTATAAAGAGAAATATCACAGCACACGAACAAAAAGAAAAGGCAAACCAGACGATACAATGAGTTTATAGTGGTTCCCCAATAAACCTGGGTACATCCACTCTTCTGCCACCCTGGTTGGAATCCACTATAGGTTTTTGATCAGGTGCCCTGCCACCACAGGTTTTTGCTCATGTGACCTGTCACCGCAAGATCTATTTTTCTAAGGGAGATCTAACAACCCTTTGAGCTTTTAATCAGGTGCCCAAAAACCAATCTAAGTCTTTTGATCAGGAGACTTTACAACCAAAAGTCTAACTTTTGAAGGGAGTTAAACCCTGCACACAGGAAATGGAAAAGTAAAAATGATATTGTCTTCTCTATCTCAATGCTCTGAGAAGACTAGTGGATTTTGATGCTGTCAAAGCTCCCCCTGAGTTGTATGAATCTGAGCAGGAGTGGAAACTTTGCTTCAGGGTGTAGGCCTTCAAATGATGTTGCTCTTCAAGCTTTTAGACTGATTTTGATTGTTTGTCTCTTGAAAGCCTAAATTAGATGAAGAACACTAAGTGTATGAGAGTTGTATTGTTCTTCACTTTTTGCTAATACTTTTTCATTAAATCACTTCCTTGTTGTTGTTTTCCTTTCTCTCTGTGTATATCTATGTATCTGTGTATTCTTCTGAAAGAAAAAAACTTTATATATGTTTTGATTCAAAACCATTTGAATTTTAAATCTTTCCTTAAATCCTCTGCATAATTTCTGGAATTCTAAACGGTTAATTTTTGTTTTGAATGTATTTCCCTAACTGTCCCAGTAAATGAGGTAGAGTAATAACTCTGTGAAAACCATAATTAATGATGCCCGGAATAACTATATTCTTGAGAATAATGAGCATTAATTATCAAAGCATTACTGACTTAATATAATAGAGTAAGAAATCAAACTGATAGTCGAACTGAGAAACTGTAGAGAGGAAAAGTCGAACAGAACCTGGAAAGAGTTAGTCAAACTCAGCAATGATTTCGTCGACCTGAACTCCAAGTTCGTCGAGCTAAGAATTCTCCTTTTTTAGCTGAGCTCCAAGATCGTCGAGCTGAAAATATACTTGCCAATCTGAGCTACAAGTTCGTCGAACTGAGATAGTCCTTCGTCGAGCTTAACTTCTGAGATGAGATCATAGTTATTCAATCTCAGCTAGACTTTCGTCGAGCTCAACTCAGAGAAGGAACCCTAAGTTCTTCGATCTGAGATCGACGATCGTCGAGCTTAGTTCAGCTATCGTCGAACGACTTTCCTACAATCAATTTAACTGCTTTTCCTTTGAGGTCTTATGTCTCTATAGTTTTCTAAGTGGAGTACTGACAATTTAAGTTGGTGTTGCTAACTTTGACCCAAAAAAACTTATGACCCTAGACTATATATGTTGGGTCATTCTAAACAATCCTAATAGTAGTCCTTACCCAAATCCAAACTGGGGTTCCAACATACTCAACAATTTTAGACTTGGCTATTCTTGAGGCTTGAAGGCATCGAGTTCGTTGAGTGCACTCGACGCCACTCAATGATTCATCGAGTAAAGGAAGTACACTCGATGATTCGTTGAGTAAAGGAAGTACACTCGACGATTTTAACTTATAAGTGTTATACTTATATAAAGCATCGAGTGATCACGACAAATCTCGATGATTCGTCGAGTGGGTATGCTATACACGACGAATTTGACTTAGCATATTTTCGGCCCACTATTTTTGATTCCTAAACACGGGCTGAACCAGATTTCAGGATTGGCGCCAAAAGACTTAAATTGAAAGTGTCTTTTCAAAAGGACATATTTAATGTAATAATGGATGGTCCAATAATACGGTGATACGTGGCAAAGCGGTTCAACCAAAATTTCTCATTATAAAAGAAGACTTACAGGAAAACCTAGCCTTCACTTCACCATTTTTGCCGAGTCGTTACTTGTGCTGAAACCGTCGGGAGAGAAGAGTTGCTAGAGGCGATTTCTGGAGGAAAACCTTCCCTTCTCTTCTTCCGCGAAGAACAACACCAACGTAAAAGAAGATGCCACCAAGGAGAGTGACGAGATACATGGTTGGAACCGCCAGAAATGAGGTGTGCTTCCTACCCTCTCCCTTGGTGCTAGATCAGTAGTTATTTTCTAGGATAGATGTCGACTCAAAAGCGTTTGACTTGTGATATTAAGATCTCTTAGGTAAAGACCATGCTAGGGCTTGTGCCCTAGAGATTTGATGTCTTCAACCTCTCCTCTCTTCTTGTGATGATAGTGCACTTGATTTCATGAAGAGAAATGGTCTAATGAGGGTGAATAAGGGAGGAGGAAGTTCTGTATATATTTTTGATTAAATGTCTAAAGGAAGAATGAAAGTGCAGGATAAGATCAATCCTAACTCTAGAGGGGGGTGAATAGAGTTATTTAAAATAATTTTGCAAATAAAAACTTGTGTGCAGAGAAAATTTGTATTTACTTAGTATATGGTGCTATGCAAATAATCAGAGTAAAAGGAAATTCACAGCACAAAGCAAAACACAAAGAGACAAGCAATCCAGACGACACAAGGAGCTATAGTGGTTCCCCAAATCTGGGTACATCCACTCTTCTATCACCCTTGATAGGAATCCACTTCAAGATGAGTTGATCAGGTGTCTTGAGCACTAGAGAGTTTTTGATCAGGTTCTCACAAACCAAAGGAGCTGATTTTGACCAGGTTTCAGCAAAACCAAAAGTAACTTTTGAAGGGAGTTATAACCCTGTACAGAAAGAAAAAGAAAAAGAATGATGTTGACTTCTCTATCAACAAGCAGAGAGAAGCAAAAGTGGATCTGTAGTTGTTGTCAAAGCTCCCCCTGAGATCAAGAAGAGGTTCAGGAAGGAGAGCTCTGCACAAGGGTGACAGTTCTTCAAAAGATCTGATTTGCTCCAGCAAGAGATGATCCAAGAAGGTTGGATGGTTGTGTCTGAAGCAATCAGAATTCCTATGAGTGAGTCTTTCAAAACAATTTCACAGAGAGAAAAAGAGATCTGAAGTCTTATATTGTTGTTCTATTTTTATTCTGTATATTCTCTGTGTTCTGAAGAATTGAAAGAGAATGAATTATATATCTGAGTCTTCTACTTCCTTTTCTTTGATAGCCGTTGGAAGTCAGCATTAATTGCTTTCCTTAAATGTCCATGCCTCAAAGGAAATGACAGGCAGACATTACTTAGAAAATTCCTTGAGCCATGCACCAGATATGCTGTAACGGCCAATAAATCTTCAGCATTAATTGTCTGACAGAGGGAATTTGAATTCCTATCCAAAACTGACGGCGGTCTGAAAAGCGTCGAGCTCACAATAAAACGTCGATCTGAGCACGACACACGTCGGCCAGAGAGTATTTTCTGTAAGTAGAACTGGGTTCGACGGAACGTCGAGCGGAGGTCGACTCTACGTCGAGCTGAGGTCGACTCTGCGTCGAGCTGAGGTCGACTCAGCGTCGAGCTGAGATCGACTCTGCGTCGAGCAGAGGTCGACTCTACGTCGAGCTGAAGATTATTCTACCTAGCCTATGTGACCTTTATAATCAACAAGGAGGTCACAAACAAAAATCCCTATAGAAGTATAGTTATCCTGGTCCAAATAGTAATAGGGTGTTCCAACAATCTCCCCCTATTTGGATTAGGATTACTATTTACATGAATTTAGGGATTCAAAGAAAGATAAAGCAGATACAATACATTACAATACAACCAGACATGACAGAATAAAAAGCAGCATATATAACATTATATAGCAGCACAAAAGTTCAAATGTCCTGAGTCCAGCATATATGGAAAGAATTAAAGCATCTTACTTTACTTTCCCTTTGAGGCTTTGTCTTGATCACTCTTCTTGAAGATGATTTCTCTGTTTGGATTTGAAGCTTCCTTTTTAGATCAGTAGTCATCAGCTGCACCTAAAAATTTTTGATCTCTTGCACTGGGTGGTACAGCTGCAGGATGGAGTTGCATGTATCTGTCTGAATCAAAGAATTTCTTAGACTTATATTTCTCCAATTCCTCTTTTCTTTGGTCTGACATTGTACTGATATGAGAGGTGTCCAGACCTTTTTCTCTAGCCTTATTAATCTCATTTAAAGCAGCCATCTCTGTCATTCTAGCTTTCCAGTAGGCTGGAGTTTTGGTGGGATCTTCAAAGGGTACAGCTGGTTCAAATCTGTTAGAGGAGAGTTCTTGAGAGGTAGTTGGGGTGAGGTCAGCTCTAGGTCTATAGGGATAGGGGCCAGAGGTTGGATCAAAGGCTCCTCCCCTTTGATAAGGTTGAGAACCTGATCTTCCTCTAGACTGCCTGCCTTTATAGTTTCCTCTTTGCTGACCTCCCCTTTGCTGACTGTCTCCTTGATATCTTCTAGCTTGATATGTTTTTCCATGTAGAGCTGAAGGGGCTGGATTGGAAGATAGACTAGCACCTGCACCTGCATCTGGAGGAGGTGGAGGTGGAGGCTGATGGACAGGTTTGGATGGTCCTTCATTGAACTTTCTTTTCTTCTTCATTGCTTTTCTCTGATTTTGGGAGTACTGCATCCATGGCTCTGTGATTTCACAATTGTATTTGATATAGTAGGGAATGTCATGGTCTGTAGCTCTGGCAATTAGAACTCTTTTCAAAGCTTTTGATCTAGCTTTCCTCTTCCTTGCAATAGTTGCAGAGGAGTCATCAGAAACTGTAGCAAACTCATCTTCAGAACTTTGAGATTCTTCATATGGATCTATGTACTTCCTTTTAGAGATAGGAAAACTGATGGAATCTGGAGCTGCTGAGGAGGAAACTGAAGGAAGAACTGCTGTCAGAGGGGAGGAGGAGACTACCACTGCAGAAGAGAGCACAGCCTCAGGATCCATAGAGACTAAAGAGGCTGGTTCCTGAAGGGCTTGGGAGACATGGGTCTCAACTGCATCAGGTGTTTCAATTGCTTCACCTGAAGTTTCAACAGCTGCTAATATTTCAATTACATCATTAGCAGGAGCCACTGCTACCACTGCTACATCAGGGATCTTCAGAAAAGGGACAATAGCCCTGGACAGATCTTCTTGAATCTGAGCTGGAGGGGAGAAGCTCTGAACAGAAGCTGGAGGAGGAGCCTCAGATACTATCTGAACTTCTGCAACTGATACTGTCTCTGAACATGTCTGAACAAACTGAACTGAAGAAGGAGGCAGCTCTTCTTCTGCTGACATCTCCCCTGCCTAGAATCAGTGGCAGCTGACTCTAGGCCCCCAGAAGAAGGGCATGCCAATTGAGAGGAGAGGGAGGAGACAGAGGCAGAAAGAGTGCTCAGGGAAAGAATTAGAGGAGCCAGCTTGGCATCCAGGAGGGAGGAGAGCCTAGGGGATAGAAGATCAAAAATTTGATTGGCTAGGGGCAGGAGAGCTACTTGCTCAAGGGGAACTTGAGTAGAGGTAGATGGAGTAGCAGAAACTGTAAATGAGGAAGATGTTGAGGGAGGTGCAGATAGTGGAGGTGTAACTGGCTCATGGATGGAGGAAAAGAGTAGCTCTGAAAAAGTAGATGAATGGGGGAAATCATGAGGAGAGGAGGTAGAGGCATCCATGAAGGAGTCTTCATGCATGTCAAAAGAAAAGAGATCCTCATGAGGGGAGGAATCCAAGTTTATGGGAAGGAAAGTAGTGTGAGGTGGAAGGGAGGAGGCAATGGTAGAGATGGAGGAAGGTATAGGTTGAGAGGATGAGATGACTGTGGTTGAAGGGATGAAAGTGGATGGGAGGGTGATAGAGTCAGATGGCACAGACCCTGCTTCTGGACCAGTGGACTGAGGGGAAGTGACTTCTATAGTCCTGGTGTCTGCAGAGGATTTCATTGCTGCTGCTGCCCTGGGATTCACAATTCTTCTGTCCCACTTGCCAATTAGGGCACATGTGAGCCTCTTGGAAGCATTGATGTGCTTCTTGGAGGACACAAGCAGTTGAGGGCAGCAATGGTTGAGAATCAACCCAAGAACTCTTCCAAAGTGGACAGAGTTTTTATCCAATTTTTTCTTAATCAAATCAAACACAATCAATCCCCAGTTGGGATGTTTCTTATCTATAAGTGCAGCCATGAGGCAGAACTGATGCCTAGTGATTGCATCATGTGCAGTCCTCTTTGCACAGATCACTTTTCCCGTAATGTCTGCTAATAACCTATATTCAACAGCTAGGTTAACTTTGAGGAGTTTAGAGGGGTTACCAGCAGCATGCCCCATCCTGTCTAGCATCAAGGCATACTCTTCCACAGATAGTTCTATGCCATCATCTCCAGCAGCAAAGTTGAAAACTTCTGTAATGATTTGAGGTGAGATGGCTACCTCATTTCCTGAAACTTTCCCAGTCAATATATTGTTATCTGAAATAACTGCTGTAAGACTCCACTCTTTGATTTCTGACTCTGGGAGAGGGATCCTAGTTGACATAAAGTTAAGCAGTTGCTGCTCCTTGAAGAGGTCCAGTATATCCAAAAAATATTGTGGAGATCCATCAAAAGAGTTGAAGTCGATATCGAATCCAGAATCGAACTTCATAGCCGCCAGAGCTCCTGCTGTGATCGCCATTTTCCTGCAAAAAAAAATACCTTCCAAGATCAAGAGTAAGGAATTTGGAGGGAGAAAGCTTGAGCAGAAAGATATGAAAGCGCAACTGCGAACGACGATGAGAAAATGATTTTATACTTAGGGTTCGACGCAGAAAAGGAAAGAACGTCGAGCTCAGTTCGACGCTCTAAGGCTCTAGGAGAACTGAAACGACTCAACAGCGTGCAGCTTAGGTCGACGTTCGACGCTTTGGCTGAAGCTAACGTCGAGCTCAGGTCGACGTTGAACGAAGACGTCGACCGGGGAGAGAGAAACTCAAGAAGCCAGGGAGCTGTGAACTCAGTTCGACGCTAGAAGCTGAGTTCGACGTTCGACGCTTTTGAGGGCGACGGACCGTCGATCTCCGTTCGACGCCGCGTCGAGCTTAGTTCAGAGCTCAGAACAACCACTCAGACAGGAAATTTTTAAAAATGAAATTTTTCTTATTCTTGTTAATTATGGGTTTCAAAATCTTGGAGTTTTAATTTATGCTGCCTCCATCTAGCATTCCCAACTGATTGAGGAAAAAGAGGTGCTTCTTTTCATCCAAGGGCTTGGTGAAGATATCTCCTCTCTGTAGTTCAGTGGAAATGTATTCTAGTGCAATTTTCTTCTTTTCTACATTATCCCTTAAGAAGTGATGTCTGATCTCTATGTGCTTGGTCCTACTATGGAGAACTGGATTTTGAGCAATAGATATTGCACTGGTATTATCACAAAAGATTTTAGACATCTCTAAGTTGTACCCATAGTCTAGGAGCTGGTTTTGAATCCACAAAATCTGTGAGCAACAACTACCTGCAGCCATGTATTCAGCTTCAGCAGTTGATGTGGACACAGAGGTTTGTTTCTTACAAAACCAGGAGACAAGTCTATCACCAAGGAATTGACAAGTTCCACTGGTGCTTTTCCTGTCTACTCTACATCCAGCATAATCAGAATCTGAAAATCCAGTTAGATCAAATCCTGAGTCATGTGGATACCAGAGACCTAGATTAGGACAACTTTTTACATACCTAAGAATCCTCTTAACTAATGTGAGGTGGGACTCTCTAGGGCTTACTTGGAATCTAGCACAAATGCATGTGGCAAACATTATATCTGGTCTAGTAGCTGTTAGATAAAGTAATGAGCCAATGATTGCTCTATAGTTTGTCTGATCAACTGGTTTTCCAGATTCATCAGCATCTAAAACAGCATTTGTAGGCATAGGTGTTTTCATAGAGGATGCTTCGGACATTCCAAATTTCTTAACCAATTCTCTAGCATACTTGGTTTGAGAAATGAAAATGCCATCCTCATGTTGTTTAACTTGCAATCCAAGAAAGAAAGCAAGCTCACCCATGCTACTCATTTCAAACTTTGAGTGCATAAGTTGTGAGAACTTTTTGCATAAGTTTGAATCTGTAGACCCAAATATGATATCGTCTACATAAACTTGTACTAGTAGGGTATGGGACCTATGGGTTCTAACAAAAAGAGTTTGGTCTACTCTACCCCTTTTAAAATCATTTTCCAACAAAAAACAAGCTAAGGTCTCATACCATGCTCTAGGGGCTTGCTTGAGACCATATAAAGCTTTATGCAGTTTAAAAACATGATCAGGAAAGGTTGGAGAGATAAAACCTGGAGGTTGCTTTACATAAACTTCTTCCTTGATGTCTCCATTGAGAAAAGCACTCTTGACATCCATCTGATATACCTTGAATCTCTTGTGAGCTGCATATGCAAGGAAGATTCTTATGGCCTCCAACCTTGCAACTGGTGCAAAGGTTTGGTCATAATCAATTCCTTCTTCTTGGCAATATCCTTGTGCAACAAGTCTTGCCTTGTTTCTCACAATTATTCCTTGATCATCTAACTTGTTTCTGAATACCCATTTGGTTCCAACAATTTGCTGGTTCCTTGGTCTTGGTACTAATTCCCAAACTTTATTCCTTTCAAATTGATTCAACTCTTCCTGCATTGCAATGATCCAGTTTGGATCTTGCTCTGCATCTTGTATGGTTTGAGGCTCAATTTGAGAGAGGAAGCAGGTGTGCATAATATTTTGATTAACTTGATTCCTTGTTTGCACACCCACTGAGATATCTCCAATTACTTGTGAGATTGGGTGATCTCTTGTTGTGGCAAGATCAACAAGGGGTGTTGATGATGCACCAACCTGTGTTGTTGTTTCCTCTTGTGGAACAACAACTGGTTCTTCAATTTGTTGGCCTTTTGAACTTTCCAGAACCTGAAATTCCTCTTCATTGTCACTGAGTTCAGTGTCTTGCTGAATTGGTGAAGGTAATGACCCTTTGTCTATGATGGTAAGCTGCTTCAGATTTTCTGAAATTGAATGTTCCTGCAAAGTGCTTATGGTAGAAGTCTCCTTCTCCTTATAAGACATGTTAGTTTCATCAAATGTAACATGCATGAATTCTTCAATTTTATTTGAGCACTTGTTAAAAACCCTATAAGCCTTGCTAGTCATGGAGTATCCCAGAAACACTCCTTCATCAGCTTTGGCTTCAAATTTAGCTAGGTATTTCTTGTCATTATTGTGAATGAAGCAAATGCAACCAAAAATTTTGAAGTAATTCACTTTAGGTTTCTTCCCCTTGAGTAACTCATAGGGAGTCTTACCCTTTAGTTTATGTATCAGGCTTCTATTCAAAACATAGTTGGAGGTGTTCACTGCCTCTGCCCAAAAGGTTAGAGGAAGGTGAGCATCTGTCAACAATATTGTGGCAGATTCAATAAGGGTTCTGTTTTTCCTTTCAACTACCCCATTTTGTTGAGGAGTTCTTGGAGCTGAGAAGGTGTGCCTGATACCTTCCTTCTGACAGAACTCTAGCATTAGAAGAGAATCAAACTCTGTCCCATGATCACTTCTGATCAGGGCAATGTGAGTATTGAACTCAATCTGTATGCCTTTGAGAAAATCTGTCAAAATCTTGAAGTTATCAGACTTCTTCCTCAGAAAGAACACCCAAGTGAATCTTGAGAAGTCATCTACAACTACTAAAGCATAAGATTTCCCTCCTAGGCTTTGTACATTAATTGGTCCAAAAAGGTCCATGTGCAATAAGTACAAGATTCTAGGTGAGTCACTCTTATTAAGTGACTTGAAACTGTTTTTAGTTTGCTTGCCTAACTGACAGGCCTTGGAAAGTCCTTCCTTCTTGTAGGGACCAGAAGGTAGTCCTCTAACAAGGTTGTCTTGGGATAACTTAGCAATGGTTCTAAGGTTCACAGGTCCTAGTCTTTTATGCCAAAGTTCATTGGGTTTGCTAAGGGAGTTAAATAAGCAAATATCTACTTTAGATGAATTGAAATCAACTAGATATATGTTATCTTGTCTATTACCAATTAAAACAATGTTGTTATTTAATGCAATATTGCATGCTGAGTTGGTAAACCAAACCTGATAACCAGCATCACATAGCTGGCTGATGCTGATTAAGTTGTGCTTTAGTCCTTCCACATAGGCCACTTTCTTAAATGTGATTGACCCTATCTTGACTTGGCCATAGCCTTTTGTTTGTCCAAAATTTGAATCTCCAAAGATTACTTTGGGTCCATGTTTGGCTTTGAAGGACACAAGGTTCTCCTTGTTGCCAGTCATGTGCTTTGAGCACCCACTATCCAAGTACCACTGCTGGTTCTCAGTTGGATAGGTCTTTATCTGCACATACAACAAATCAATTGTTTTTGACCCAGTTTACCTTGGGCCTTTCTTGATATCCTTTAAATTCTGAAATAAAAGACATCTCAGGTTGACTCTTATAGCCTACAGGATGATATCTCCTAGGAGGTATTATCCATTCAGCATAAGGGTTAAAGTGATGAGATGTAGAGCTGGAATTGAATTTTGAATTAACCCCTGAGAAATGACTTTTGCTCTGAGCTTGGCTCGACGCACGTCGAGCTTCGGTCGACGGACTCTGGTGAGTGCGTCGAGCTCCATTCGACGGCGAAGGCTTGCTTTGTTCAGAGGGTAGAAGGCGTCGACCTGAGTTCGACGTTTTCTTGCGATTACGTCGAGCTCTGGTCGACGTCCGTCGAGCTTCGTTCGACGCTTCTTGTCCAGTTTCCTGGGTTAAGTCAGCATTCTTCCTAGCCACTATCAAGACTCCTTTACCTTTCTCACTGGTAAATTTGATTGGAGTTGTCAGCACTATGGGTTGGCTGGATGAAGCACCCAAGCCCAGTGAACCATTCAATCTTGAGTTCACTGTACTTGTGATGTCCATCAATTTGATACTTCTCCCATTAAGGGTTTCTTCAAATTGTTTGGCCTTAGATAGCTCACTTTTCAGTGAAGCTATCTCCTCCCCACACTGCTTCAACTCTTCTAAGAGTCTAAGATTATCTGAGTTAATGGATTTGCATTCAATTAATTGTTCACTTAGAGTTTTAATCAACTTTTGAGACTCAATCAAGTCAATGCACATAGATTTAAACTCAGATTTGAAATCATCAGAAGTAAAGTCAAATGAATCTATTACCTGATCCTCAGTAAGTTCCTGATCAGATGGGTAGTCAGCATCAGGCCCTAAATCAGTGTTCTTTTGAGATGCACTGATGGCCATCATACAGAATCCTTTTTCTTCTGCATCATCCTCATCATCACTAGAACTGGATGATGAATCAGACTCATCAGAGTCACTCCAGGATTCAGCCACAAATCCTTTTCTGGTGTGCTTGCTGTTGCTGGAGGAAGGCTTGTCATGGTATTTCCTTGACTCCTTATCCTTCCTTTTATCCTTTCTTTCCTTCTTGTCCCTTCTGTCCTTGTCTTGATTTTCTGGACAGTTTGGGAAGATGTGTCCTGGTTTCCTGCAGCCAAAGCAGATAATATCTTTATTATTAGATCTGTCATACCTTGGCTTGTCTTTGTCTCTGGATGACCATCTTCTGAAGTTCTTTTTATTCAGCTTATTGAACCTTTTGACCAGTAGGCTCATAAGCTCTTCATTTCCCAGCACCTTTTCTTTAGGTTCTTCTTCCTGTGCTTTGAAGGCAATGGTTTTCTCAACCTTTTCTGTTGGTGTGGATGTCTTCTGCTCTTCTTCTCTCTTCTTAATGAATTGCTCATAACTCTTGAGCTTTCCTAGAAGGGCTTCTGTGGATAACTCACAGACATTTCTTCCATCTTTAATTGACCAGATTCTTGAGTCCCAAGAGCTAGGGAAACAAGTCAGTATCTTGTCATTTATCTCAGTGAGAGATATGTCCTTCTCTAGTGATCTAAGCTCACTGATGATTAGGCTCAGTCTGTTGTACATGTCAGCAACTGACTCAGACTCTGCCTTTTTGAAGTTCTCATACTGGGTGATGAGGTAGGATCTCCTATCCTTTCTTTCATCTGCAGAACCTGATACAATTTCTGAAAGTTTTTCCCAGATCTCTTTAGCAGTATTGCAATCAGCTACTTTCTGGAAGATGTCATCTGACATGGTTTGAGCCAAGATGTTCATGGCTTTAGCATCTGCTGCCTTCCACTTCTTTATGTCAGCATCAGTCCCTGAAGGAGGAGGAACAGCTGATGTACTTGTTCCTGTGGGAGGTCTTGGACAATCTGTCAACACAGAATTGAAAATGTCTTCATCAAAAGAGTTCATGTAAAGTCTAATCCTTGCCTTCCATAGTGCAAACTTAGATAGATTGCACATAGGAGGTCTGGTACTAGCAAAGTCCTTGTTTTGTGCCATGAGTTTTAAAGATAAGTAAAACTAAGGAAAATAGCCCTTTGAGAGAAATGATCTTATCAGGGATCTTTTGATCCAGGTGTTAGCCTGTATGAATGATCAACCTCCCTCTGATACCAATTGAAAGTGCAGGATAAGATCAATCCTAACTCTAGAGGGGGGTGAATAGAGTTATTTAAAATAATTTTGCAAATAAAAACTTGTGTGCAGAGAAAATTTGTATTTACTTAGTGTATGGTGCTATAGCAAATAATCAGAGTAAAAGGAAATTCACAGCACAAAGAAAAACACAAAGAGACAAGCAATCCAGACGACACAAGGAGCTATAGTGGTTCCCCAAATCTGGGTACATCCACTCTTCTATCACCCTTGATAGGAATCCACTTCAAGATGAGTTGATCAGGTGTCTTGAGCACCAGAGAGTTTTTGATCAGGTTCTCACAAACCAAATGAGCTGATTTTGACCAGGTTTCAGCAAAACCAAAAGTAACTTTTGAAGGGAGTTATAACCCTGTACAGAAAGAAAAAGGAAAAGAATGATGTTGTCTTCTCTATCAACAAGCAGAGAGAAGCAAAAGTGGATCTGTAGTTGTTGTCAAAGCTCCCCCTGAGATCAAGAAGAGGTTCAGGAAGGAGAGCTCTACACAAGGGTGACAGGTCTTCAAAAGATCTGATTTGCTCCAGCAAGAGATGATCCAAGAAGGTTGGATGGTTGTGTCTGAAGCAATCAGAATTCCTATGAGTGAGTCTTTCAAAACAATTTCACAGAGAGAAAAAGAGATCTGAAGTCTTGTATTGTTGTTCTCTTTTTGTTCTGTATATTCTCTGTGTTCTGAAGAATTGAAAGAGAATGAATTATATATCTGAGTCTTCTACTTCCTTTTCTTTGATAGCCGTTGGAAGTCAGCATTAATTGCTTTCCTTAAATGTCCATGCCTCAAAGGAAATGACAGGCAGACATTCCTTAGAAAATTCCTTGAGCCATGCACCAGATATGCTGTAACGGCCAATAAATCTTCAGCATTAATTGTCTGACAGAGGGAATTTGAATTCCTATCCAAAACTGACGGCGGTCTGAAAAGCGTCGAGCTCACAATAAAACGTCGATCTGAGCACGACACACGTCGGCCAGAGAGTGTTTTCTGTAAGTAGAACTGGGTTCGACGGAACGTCGAGCAGAGGTCGACTCTACGTCGAGCTGAGGTCGACTCTGCGTCGAGCTGAGGTCGACTCAGCGTCGAGCTGAGATCGACTCTGCGTCGAGCAGAGGTCGACTCTACGTCGAGCTGAAGATTATTCTACCTAGCCTATGTGACCTTTATAATCAACAAGGAGGTCACAAACAAAAATCCTTATAGAAGTATAGTCATCCTGGTCCAAATAGTAATAGGGTGTTCCAATAAAGAAGATGAACCGATGTTGTTCATCTTGCTTTAAGATGCGTGCAGAAATCTATTTTCTGTGCGCAAGCAAACTTCAAGGACTTTTTTGGGTATGATACGTCCAGAACTGGGCTTCCGACTAAACACAAAAGTCGTAGCCCTTGGAAAGACCTTTCCAAAGAATGGTTACACGTCTTCATACAATTCCTGTAGACTCAGGAATGTCCAGTCAAAGTTGCTATACAGTCAAGTCTTAAGTATATGCTGATTTCGGGTTAGTGTGGATCCGAGTTTGAATTTGGTAAAGAGGTCATTGTAAATTAACACTGAGAATTGTTGAACTTAATTTATGGATATTTGTGATGAACAAAGGACTGATGGGATAGATCCTTAATAAAGTAAATAAGGCTGAGGTTTTGGTAGACTTAGCCTAAACGTAATCATGATGAACAAATGGTTTGGTGGAACCCGATTGTACCAACGGTTTGAAGGAGGTTGACATACAAATGGTATCAGCTTGCAACAATCCTGAACTAAGAATTCATTGAACAATGGTGCCACCCCCTCTTGATGTGTTAGTTTGCGGATAAAATGACTTAGCGGAAGCAATAGTGTGCCCATATATAATTCACACTAAGTATGTCCAGTCATGACCATATGATTAGCCAACCTGACCTTAGGTTTGTACATTCCGGGCTCTCTCTCCTCCTGCCTATCATGGGACAGAGTCAGTCGTGTATACGGATGAATGACTAAAATCAGTGCAAGAATAAATGGCGAGAATCTGATGTCCAGCCAACATGGCTGTGACATTAGCCACGACAGTATTGGAATCCCACACTAAGAGGTGGTGGAAGTCCCTCATGGGCTCCACCTTTCAAGGTCGGGTGTACACAGAGATTAGATGGAGTGAGTTTATGGAAGCCTTCTTGGAACACTTAATCCCTTCTACCGCTCGGGATGAACTTGAAGAAATATTCCTGTAGCTAAAACGAGGATCCAAGACTGTTACAGAATATCAGCAAGAATTTCAACATCTCGCTAGGTTTGTTGACACATACGAGTTGAATGACAGGGGGTATTCTAAGAAATTCTATAAAGGCTTGAGGGATCCCTTGAGGCAAGCCCTTTTGTTTATTGGGGACTCAAGTCTTGCTGAGATCATCGACATGGCGAAAAGGCTGGCGGCAGATCATTTGGGGAGTAATAAGAGACCCACTGAGGGTATGATAGAGGTCGGTCCTATCTATAGGAGGAGACAGGATAACTAATGAATAGGAAACAACAGAGGTGGGGGTCTCTTCCGTCATAATTTTAGTATGGAGCGTCAAGCCCCGTAGCCAGCACTACCTCCACCACCACAGATGCATCTGCAACCCAGGGAGCAATATGAGTGAGTCTGCTTCTAGTATAATAAGTTGGGCCACATCCAGCACTTTTGCCCACAGCTAGGTGGAAATGCTCTCTCTGCCCTTCCACCGGATCCTCCATGAGGACGGGTACATATGTGTTGTCAAGTCCGAGGACCACGAGGAAGGAATCCCAGACCTGCCCGGGATCAGATGTTCACGCTAGACATGGCACGGGAGCGGAATCCTCAGGATGTGATTGTCGGTATGTTGTGATTTAATTACTATGTTATAAGCATTTCTCTTTAAATAGTCTAAGATATGTTAAGAGTCTAGCTTGAGTATATATAATTGGTACCTAAAAACCGTAATGGTTAGTGGGAAACCAGCTTACACTTTATTTGATACTGGTGCCACACACTTATTTGTGTCGATAGATTTTGTTAACGACCTAGAAGGATTGCAATACTTCACTAGTATTGCTCAGAGAGTACGCCTCCCGGATGGCTCTGAGATGACAGCATCCGCAAAGTTTGAATTAAAGGTACTTCTTGGAGGAAAGTTCTTTGAAACTCCTGCAACAGTGTTGAGAATGCGAGAATTCGACCTCATTCTTGGCGTGGCATGGTTAGATTAGCACCGCACAAGGATTGATTGTGTGGCAAAGCAAATCATGTTGAGGTATGGTGACTCTAAGGTCACCTTTCAAGGTATTAGACTTGCACCTCGTATGTTGTTATCTTCAATTCAGACCTTAAAAGCCCATATGAGGGGGGATGAAGTATACATGATATGTTTTGAACTAAAAGAGATGGTAGTTGAATTAAAAGATGTGTGAATAGTATGGGATTTCCCTGAAGTATTCCTTGAGAAATTATCGGTATTACCCCCGCATAAAGAGGTGGACTTTCAAATTAAGTTAGTACCGGGTGCCAAGCCTGTAACGTACCCATCCATCGTATAGCATAAGATAGAAGGTCCGGCCAAGGCCCGACGCCATATACTGCAGACAGGTAAGGAGATTACATATTGTTTCCAAATCCAAGTTCAATTATGAGCGCAACCTAACTCAGAGCATTCTAGCGGAAGCATTTTAGTTTATAAACCCAGACGTAACAAGAATGTCTACTACAAATCAGGAATGATATATATATATAACAAATGTTTTGGTCGTAGCCTTATTACAACTATTTCATTTAACAAAAAGTGACTTCATACATCGGCACGCAGGCCGACCACACATGAAAACAGTAAAGTTCGCCTTTGGGCCTTCAAGGGCAAGCCACTCGCAGCATAAGGGATTTAGCCCACTACTTCCCACTTGGATCTCCAGCACCTGCACAAAAGAGCCCACCAAAACATGGCAAACAAAGCAACGGTAAGCATTTTGCTGACCCGTTTATAACGATCCCACCCCTTACTAGGGGCGCCATTTCTCCATCCCTGTAAACAAGGCATCATATATAAATATAAATATAATATATATATATATATATCATGGAATGTACAATATGTAATTTAAGCACCATTCACCAGAGACGTAGGCTCAATGGCCGCACGCCCCGTGCACTCAGGGCACATTTTCGGTGTACCGGCCACCTCCGTATAACACCACCGTTCAGAGGTACTTAAATTGATGGTAACTTTTTCGTTCAAAGGTACTTAACTTGACGACTACATCGTTCAGAGGTACTTAACTTGACGACCGACTGGCCATTCAGAGGTACTAAACTTGACGACCCAGTCGTTCAGAGGTACTTAACTTGATGGCATAGTAGTTGGCCTCAACAGCACAACTCATTTTACTTTACCATTTCAAGCCGGTACCCACCATTGCTGGGCAATTTAAGCTCACAGCTCTGCATACAATGGCCCCCCAGGTCTCTTAATGACAAGCCTCACAACATTGTAGCTCCATTGGAGCTATCACCGACGACAACCACTATCGCCCGGTGACATCCACAGTTCTCTAGACTGTGATCTTTTCTGGGTCTTTTCCTGGAAATGCTTCCAGTACTTTGATGCAGCATCCTGCACACCCCTAGACTTCGTATTTCACACGTACATCACACGCATATCCACGGAGTCTTCTCCGACATGCAAAATAAACATCACTAATCCTGACCAACCTGTCTGGATGGGCTTCTCCCAGCATGCCTATTCTGTACTCCACATTTCCAAATCTATATGCAGGAATATATGGGGATCAAACCGATCTACCCATTGGAATCCACCCTTTTTCACCTTTTAGTGAGGGGATCCATGCACATATGTATATTAAAGACTTCACTTTTTCAGGAGAAACTTGTTACCCTTGTAGTTCTCTTTGGAGCCATGACGAAGCTTTTCTACACGGATGGAAGTGAGTGCCTCACTCTCCACTTTTCGGATCTGGCCTATGATCTAGCTTCCGACCACAAGATCTCCTTCAGCTCCTTCACAAAGATTAGCACAAATCCTTAGCTCCAGCAGTTAGTTCTCTTCTCAAGAACATGGATGAAATTAAGAGAGTGAGTGAGAAGGAAATAATGATTTACTCATCCTAACTTCACTACATATGTGGCCTCGGGTTAAACCCCAGCCACACGATCATTCCATCAAAATGAAGCAAAGGTAAAGATTTGAGTTGAAACCGCTTTGACCAGCCAGCCGGCGCCGCTGATACTCGAGCAAATCCTTACAACGTTCGTCGAACTCAGATAACCATTCGTCAAACTCGGTTCATGATATATAACAGAACTATACTTGTCAACCTCCATTCGACGTTCGTCGACCTCCGCTCGAACTCCGTTCGACATTTTCATCGAACTCGATGAGTCCATCGAGTGCAGCTCAACAAACTCTGCATTGCTATCGCCATCAGGCGACACCCAGTATCGTTCAGCGATAGTCTGCTGTAAAATTTTGGGTGTTACAATTCTCCCTTCCTCACAGAAATTTTGTCCCGAAGTTTGGATACAACTATATACAAGACATCAACAAATATGTTACAACATATATGCCCTTCATAAAAAAAATGTTACAATATTATATACAAACAACTAAGAAAATTCAGCACGTATGGTTTGCTCCTGTTCCCATGTCAGCTCCTCACGGCCACAGTTGTCTCACCAGACCCTGACCATCCTGATTGTCTTGTTGCGCAGCTGTTTAACCGACGTATCCTCGATCTTAATGGTCCTAACCTTCGTTGTTAGCCCAGATTCGACCGGTACTCGATCATTTGCAATCACGCTGGCTATTTCATAGCTTTTCACAGCACTGATATGTGAAAAACATCGTGCAAATCACTTAGCTCCGCCGATAGAGCTAACCGATAGGCAGCTTCTCCAATTCGCTCCACTTCAAACGGACCAAGATACCTCAGACTCAAATTTTTCAAGCGCCGAATCCTAGACACACCTTTGAATGGCTTGAACTTTAAGTATGCCCAATCACCAACTGCAAACTCCACATTTTGATGTTTGGCATTGTAGTATTTTTCCTGCCTATCTTGGGCTATCAGTAGCCTCTCCCGGATAGAGCATATTGTCGAATTATACTCTTTGATTTCCTTACGCTTATATAACTTAGACTCGCTTGTTTCAGCTCAAGCCAACAGTGTACGGCACTTCCTACCATACAAATCTTCAAAATGCGCCGTATTTATGCTAGCTTGATAGCTTTTATTGTAGGCAAAATCAACCATATAGAGATGGTTGATGGCGCTGCCATCCCCCGACATGTTGACTTAGAGCGTCCCCCACCAGACGACGTTGGTGATCCGGTACATGTCAAAGATCCACGTCATGTTGCCGAAGAAGATCCCCTTCTAGATGATTATGGTGACCCGGTTTATGTGGGTGCCGACTCAAGCTTGATGTTCCTTTGCCACCTCGAGATGAAGATTTGTCACGACATCCTCTGCCATCGCCGCGTAATTTTAATGTTGGAACTTTGCCGCGACATCCACCGCCATCGCCACGTCATTTAAATTATTATTTCAGATTTTATAATTATGTTTTTAATTGGCCTATGTTTAGCCAAAGTTTTAATTATTTGTCATTTCATTTTGGCCTTTGTTTAGCCAAAAGTTTTAATTATTTGTCATTTCAATTTAGCCTTTGTTTAGCCACATTTGGGGTGCTTATAACCCTTGTCTTTGTAAAGCCTATATAAGGCTATGTTGTATTGGATTTTGATTTAGTGAATGAATGAATTAAAATTGAAACCTAAATTGGTTTTCCCTCTTCCCTCTTCCTCTTGGAGTTCGGCTCCCCTACCCCCTCTCCTCCTTGGCCGATGGCCACCCCTCTCCTTCCTCTCCCTATTTCGGCCTCCTCTCTACCTCCACCTCCTCCTTTCCAATAATCAACCATAACCTTCAATCCCTCTCCAAAAACCGAGCCCTCCTCTTCATCTTCAAGAAGGCCGACCACTTGCAACCTCCCTCTGATACCAAATTGATGTAGGCCATGGGTTTCGACACCGTAACGGCTAAGGGATTGACATGCTCGCTTAATTATAATTACTATTACGCTCACACGAAGAATAAACACAGCCACTACGCAAGTTGCCAAGCCCGATCGCACGCATTTATCCCCCGACTTTTGATGACCCGTGCACGCACACGCTAGTGAACGTAGTTGCGAATGTTAAGTTGTGTTGCCCGTACGTAATGTCAAATCCGGGAGCGCCCCGTTCTATATATAATGATGAGTGTTTTCCGTTAGCTTTTATTCATGACGTTTTAAAATTTAAATTTAAGTTTAAATCTAAAACTACGACGTTGTATGGCGTTGATTTCACCACTGCTTTATTAGCACCCGTGCCACCTGACTTGGTCCTGTTACTGCCCACTGTTAAAGCAAGTCACGTTGCACACGGGTTCTCCCCACACAGTTCTAAGATTGTTTGTTGGAATCGGAGAGTATCCTACCGTTAAATAAGTGATTTGGTTTTGGTTTGTCTCGTCCCTGAATGGATGCCTCCGGGCACCTTAGAAATATTAATGAACCGGCCAGACCATTATTTGCGAATCTTATGGAAATTTAGTAGCATGACATTTCTTGTAGAATTTTCCATTGATTGGGGCATCGCTCCTATTTTCTACTTTTCATACTTTACGCGTCATGTTTATATGCCCCTTGAAAAGTCTATCTCTTCGTTTACATATTCCACTATGCTTTCTATTGGGTTGGGTGGTGATAGTTTGTTTGGATCGTTCTCTTCTCCGGTCTCCATTGGAGGTATGTTGGTTGACGTTGTGGAAATACTTTGTTCTTATTTGTCTAATGCGTCTGTGAGGTCCCCCCAAGACCACCTTTTGCTTTGCAGGTTCCTCTTCCTCAACGAATATACCCGGGACTACTCATCAGTGATGAGTATTTTTGAGAGAGGGAGGATTGATGGCACCGCCATCCCCCGACATGTTGACTTGGAGCGTCCCCCACCGGACGACGTTGGTGATCCGGTACATGTCAAAGATCCACATCATGTTGCCGAAGAAGATCCCCTTCCAGATGATTATGGTGACCCGGTTTATGTGGGTGCCGACTCAAGCTTGATGTTCCTTTGCCACCTCGAGATGAAGATTTGTTACGACATCCTCTGCCATCGCCGCGTAATTTTAATGTTGGAACTTTGCCGCGACATCCACCGCCATCGCCGCGTCATTTAAATTATTATTTCAGATTTTATAATTATGTTTTTAATTGGCCTATGTTTAGCCAAAGTTTTAATTATTTGTCATTTCATTTTGGCCTTTGTTTAGCCAAAAGTTTTAATTATTTGTCATTTCAATTTAGCCTTTGTTTAGCCACATTTGGGGTACTTATAACCCTTGTCTTTGTAAAGCCTATATAAGGCTATGTTGTATTGGATTTTGATTTAGTGAATGAATGAATTAAAATTGAAACCTAAATTGGTTTTCCCTCTTCCCTCTTCCTCTTGGAGTTCGGCTCCCCTACCCCCTCTCCTCCTTGGCTGCCGGCCACCCCTCTCCTTCCTCTCCCTATTTCGGCCTCCTCTCTACCTCCACCTCCTCCTTTCCAATAATCAACCATAACCTTCAATCCCTCTCCAAAAACCGAGCCCTCCTCTTCATCTTCAAGAAGGCCGACCACTTGCAACCTCCCCTAGCCGCCGGCCTCCACCTCCATCACCACACCCGAGCCCCCTTTCAACATCAACCCGACCACCCCCTCTACTCCACAAAACCGTCCTCATCCCTCTCAACAAAACCCGACCATCACATATATCATCTTCCCAAAAACCGATTCCTTTGGTGAGATCCAAATCAGCCCCATCTTCTAATCCAAGAGAAGAATCGGCCAAAGCTTGTGGTGAATCTTGTGAAACTTCAACGGCATTGGAAGGCAACGAAGAACTTGGAGTTTCCCTCCAACCGGCACGCTTTCGGTGGATCCAGAACGGAGCGATCCAAAGAGAGTTAAATCGGAATCATCCATTCCGATTGGGTAACGAACGTCTCCACTCTTCTGTGTTTCTCTCTTAGATCTTTTCTTTGGGCATTTAGCATATCGTGTGATTTGTGATTGGTAGAATTTTCGTGGATAATATCTATTAAATTATTGTTATTGTTATTTGATTCCCATTTGAATTCGTGAGGCGTGGCGGCCCTCATTTTATTTCATTGGGAGAGAACCACCCGTTATCCGAATCCTTATTTCGGTGGTGTCTCTTTTGGTACAACGTACGCTCGATTGAACCGTGTGGGTTCATTTCGCTTGAGATGATCTTGGCCGATAGCCTTGATATTATCTTAAGGGGCCTAGCGAACCCCCCCGAATCCTATTAAATTAATTGTTGCAACTTGCGTAGTGTCTATGTTTATTCTTCGTGTGAGCGTAATAGTAATTATAATTAAGCGAGCGTGTCAATCCCTTAGCCGTTACGGTGTCGAAACCCGTGGCCTACATCAATGGTCTTCCCACCTCTTCCCGAAATCTAGGGCGCATATATGGAGCATGTCCACCATTATTCTGTTGATCCTCTCAGTTTGGCCATCCGTTTGTGGATGAAAGGTCGTACTGAACTTTAGTTTCATCCCTAACAATTGATGGATTAGCCTCCAATCATTCGAAGTAAAACGCCAATCTCAATCACAGACGATGCTACGGGGCACACCGTGCAATCGTACTATTTGCTCGACATAAAGCTTGGCCAAGATTTCCACTGAATCTTCCCTCTTGTTCAGAATAAAGTGAGCCACTTTAGTCAACCGGTCTACTATCACCCAAAAAAATCGTTCCTGCTTTACGATCTCGGCAAACCGTGCACAAAATCCATCGAAATGTCATCAAACTTCCACTCTGGAATAGGTAGCGACTTTAGGAAACCTCCAGGTTTTTTGGCACTCAGCTTTTACCAAGGCACAAGTCTGACATTTTGCCACGTAATGGGCTATATCTTTCTTCAGACTTGGCCACCAGAACATTTTTTTCATGTCCTTGTACATTTTTGTGATCCATGGGTGGATTGAATACTTCGTAAAGTGTGCCTCAAACAACAATTCTTCACGTAATTTACCCACATTTGGGACACACAAACGATCACCTTTCCGCAAAAGGCCGTCATCCTAGGAGAATTGGGCATTTGACACATCCACTGCTTAACGTTGTAGACTCTCATCTAGTTCCGTTGCTCGCCGACGCTGTCCGCAAGGTCGTACTGTACCTCTGTCCAGTTCAGGCATGCTCTTGCAGTAGCATTCTTGTCCACATAAGAGATGTCTAAGGCCTCCAACTCCTAGATTAGATGCTCATCATTCATCTGCAACCAACTTACTCTTGCCTGAGTCCTACGAATCAAGGCATCTGCGACAACATTTCCCTTCCCGAGAGTATAATGAATCTAGAAGGTGTAGTCCCCGAGGAACTCCATCCACCTCCGTTGTTGCACATTGAGATCCTTCTAATCTAGCAAGTACTTAAGGGTCTAATGGTCCGTGAAGATGTCAACTTTCACGCCATATAAGTAATGACACCACAATTTAAGTGCAAAAATCACCGCCGCCGACTCCAAGTCGTGGGCGGGATAGTTCCGCTCATGCACTTTCAACTAGCATGAGCCATACTCTATCACTTTACCAAACTGAATAAGAACGCAGCCTAAGCCGATCCCCGATGCATCACTATAAATTTCATAGCCATCCGAGCCATTTGGCATCGTCAAGATTGGCGCCGTAGTCAGACGACCTTTCAGCTCTTCAAAAGCTCATGCACACTCCAGCATCCAAACAAACTTCTGATCTTTTCTCGTTAGTGTGGTGAGAGTCAAGGCTATCAATGAGAACTTCTCGACGAAGCGCCTATAGTAGCCCGCCAATCCAAGAAAACTCCTGACTTTGGCTACAGAAGACAACACCGGCCACTCTCATATGGCAACTATCTTCGCAGGATCCACCTCAATGCCCTCTCCACTAACCATATGGCCAAGAAAGGCCACTGAGGACAACCAGAACTTGTACTTCGAGAACTTGGTGTAGAGTTTGTTCTTTCTCAGGGTGTGCAACACCATTCGCAAATGGTTCGCATGATCTTATTCAGACTGAGAGTACACCAAAATGTCGTTAATAAAGACCATGACAAATAAATCCAAGTACTCTCGAAACATTCGGTGCAATAGGTCTATAAATACCGATGACGCATTTGTTAGCCCAAACAGCATTACCATGAACTCAGAATGACCATAGCGTGTACCAAACACAGTCTTGGGAATATCACATTCCCGAATCCTCAATTGATAATAGCCAGATTTCAAATCTAGCTTTGAGTAGACAGTTGATCCCACTAGCTGATCGAACAAGTCATCAATCCATGGAATCGGATACTTGTTCTTTTTTGTTAGCTTAATCAGCTCTCGATAGTTAATGCATAGCCGCAAGATTTCGTCCTTCTTTTTCACAAATAGGACCGGGGCGCTCCAAGGTGACATACTTGGGCATATAAAGCCTTGCTCCATCAACTATTGCAATTGAACCTTTAGTTCCACCATCTCCTTTAGTGCAACACGATATAGCGAGCAGGCCACAGGTTTTGCACCTTGCACCAACTCAATGGCGAAGTCAATCTCCTGCCGGGGCGATAACCCCGGAAGATCTTTAGGAAACACATCAGCGTACTCTGATACAATAGGAACATTACTCACACTGGGCTTCGGCTCAACAGCCTCCAACAGCAGGAAGAACAACTCGACGCCCTTCCAAACTGCCTTGACTACTTGGATAGCAGACATCAATTTCTTGCTCGATCCTCACATACCAGCGAATTTAGTCTCTCGTTTGATGTCCTGCCCCAGTGTGACTTCTTTAGAGTTGCAATCTATATAGTCACGCCGCTTCGAGAGCTAGTCCATACCAAAGATTACATCAAACTCTAATATCGGTTGTACTGATGCTTCCAATCCAAAGTCCCGACTTCCTATTCGCACCACAACACAATAAGCTCAATTCGCGCGCATCAAGCACCCGTTAGGTAGCAGCACATTCACTCAATCTGTCGGCGTAAACGAAGGCAATCCAATACTCCCCACGAAGTCTTCCGATAGAAAAGAATGAGAAGATCATGTATCGAACAGTGCTCTCGCGGGACACTCCAAAATCATGACAAAGCCTAAATCAAACGATTATACACAAGCAACGCACAAGGTATTAAGTATGAAAAGCAGTAAAAATTTTATCTTAACTCATACCTGTTACGACATCACTTTGTTTTTTGGCCTCCTGCTGGCCAAGATTATAAACTTGGGGTTGCGCTTGAGATGCGGTCGATTCCAACACTTCCTTTCCCATTTCAGCATAAGACGCACCCGTCTTTTTCTCCACTTTTGGAAGGCCACTCCAGCAATTTCGATCTATATTACCCACCTTGAAACATGTATAACATGTGGGCGTACCTCTCCCCAAAGTTGCTTCAGACGCAGGAGATGAAGGAGACAGCGTAGAAGTTTTAGGATTCTTTTTCCACCGCTGAAACCCATTCTTTGAAGAAATAGGTACCTTGAACTCTGTATTCTTCCCTGCCAAATCATTCTTATGTTGTACACGCTTCATGTCCAGCTCAAGGGAACGGGTCGTATTGACCAAGGTAAGGAAACCCTGGGTCATCAGTCCTGAGAGAAGCAACCGTAGGTCATCTCTTATCCCTTCATATAACCGATTTGTTTCCCGTTCCTCATCAGCAAACGTAAAGCCTGCATATCTTCCCAATCTAACAAACTCGTTCAAGTAATCATCCATCAACTTCTTGCCTTGAGTTAGCCTTTGAAATTTGTTCTCGAACACAATCCGCTGTGCCGATGGAAAATATCTTGCCAAAAAACACCTTGAGAACTCCTCCATTGAGATCTCGCTCAACGGCCGACTAACAAACTGGTGCAGCTCCTGCTCATCACACTAAAGTCTTGCCTCACCATCCAACAAGAAGGTAGTCACAATGACTTATTGCCACTCTTCTGTTTCAGTTGTCGTTAGGACCCTCTTTATTCTTGAGAGCCAATCCTCGGCTTGTGTAGGGGTTCCAGTACCCATAAACACAGGGGGATTTAAACTCATCACGTGTTTCAGGTTCTTCTTCGTTGCTCGCCTTGCAGTCACTGGCTCAACGGCCACTTATCTCACCGCTACGCGCTAATCTATGCCAACCAATTCTTAAACCATCGCAGGAATAAGAGGTTGTCTCTGACCCCCTGGTTGTGCATTCATCATTTTGAACACGGCTTCAACAACTAACCGTATAGTCTCCGCCAAAGGAGGAGGTGTTAGCACCTCATTTGGTGCATTACTCTCCACCGAGCGCTGAGGTTCTTACTGACCCGCACCACGTCTAGTGGCCTACAATGCAAAACACAAAACTAAGCAACTGCAAATATTGCTAAAAGCAATCACAAGAACATACCGGTTCTGCAAACATGTGTATATTCATTTCTAAGTGGACATTCATGGGTTCAGTTATGTTAACACGTTAACGCACACACACGTGCTCACCACCCCGTAAAAGAATTCGACCATGAATTCAAAGAAGAAATACCGAGAACAGAACCTGATACCAATGTTATAACATCCCCATCCGTCGTATAGCATATGACAGAAGGTTTGACCGGGACCCGACGCCATATACTACAGACAAGTAAGGAGATTAAATATTATTTCCAAATCCAAGTTCAATTATGAGTGCACCCTAACTCAGAGCATTCTAGCGAAAGCATTTTAGTTTTTGAACCCAGACATAATAAGAATGTCCACTACACAACAGGAATGATATATATATATACATATAACACATGTTTTGATCGTAGGCTTATTACAACTGTTTCATTTAACAATAAGTGACTTCATACATCGGCACGCAGGCCGGCCACACATAAAAATAGTAAAGTTTGCCTTTGGTCCTTCAAGGGCCAGCCACTCGCAACATAAGGGCTTCAGCCCGATACTTCCCACTTGGCTCCCCAGCACCTGCATAAAAGGGCCAACCAAAACATGGCAAACAAAGCAACGATCAACATTTTGCTGACAAGTTTATAACGATCCCACCCCTTACTCGGGGCAGCATTTCTCCATCCCTATAAACAAGGCATCATATATATATATATATATCGTGGCATGTATAATGTGCAATTAAAGCACCATTCACCACAGACGTAGGCTCAACAGCCACATGCCCCGTGCATGCAGGGCACATTTTCGGTCTACCGACCTCTCCATATAACACCACCATTTAGAGGTACTTAACTTGACGGTAACTTTGTCGTTCAGAGGTACTTAACTTGACGACTACGTCGTTCAGAGGTACTTAATTTGACGACCGACTTCCCATTCAGAGGTACTTAACTTGACGACTCAATTGTTCAGAGGTACTTAACTTGATGGCACAATAGTTTGCCTCCACGACACAACACATCTTACTTTATAATTTTAGGCCGGTACCCACCATTACTGGGATATTTAAGCTTACAGCTCTGTATATAATGGCCCCCCAGGTCTCTTAGAGACTTGCCTCACAACATTGTCGCTCCCTGGGAGCTATCGCCGGCGACAGCCACTGTCTCCTGGCGACATCCACAGTTCTCCAGACTGTGATCTTTTCTGGGTCTTTTCCTGGAAATGCTTCCAGTACTTTGATGCAGCATCCTGCACACCCTTAGACTCCAGATTTCACACGTACATCACACACATATCCACGGAGTCTTCTCCGGCACGCAAAATAAACATCACCAAACCAAACCAACCCGTCCAGATGGCCTTCTCATAGCATGTCTATTATGTACTCAAAATTTCTGGATCTATATACAGGAACATATAGGGATCAAACCGATCTAACCATTAGAATCCACCCTTTTTCACCTTTTGTTGAGGGGATCCATGCAAGTATGCATATTGAGGACTTCACTTGTCTAGGAGAAACTCGTTACCCTTGTAGTTCTCTTCGGAGCTATGACGAAGCTTTTCTACGCAGATGGAAGTGAGCGCCTCACTTTCCCCTTTTCGGATCTTGCCTCAGATCTGGCTTTCGACCACAAGATCTCCTTCATCTCCTTCACAATGATTAGCCCAAACCCTTAGCTCCAGCAGTTAGTTCTCTTCTCCAGAACTTGGATGAAATGAAGAGAGAGTGTGTGAGAAGGAAATAATGATTTCCTCATCCCAACCTCACTACATATATGGCCTCGAGTAAAACTCCAGCCACACGATCAATCTATCAAAATGAAGCAAAGGCCAAGATTTGAGTTGAAACTGCTATGACCAGCCAGCCGGCGCCGCTGATAGTCGATCAAATCTTACAACGTTCGTCGAACTCATATAACCGTTCGTCAAACTCGGTTCATGACATATAATAGAACCACACTCGTTGACCTCCGTTCGACGTTCTTCGAACGCCGTTCGACGTTTTCATCGAACGTCGTTTGACATTTTCGTCGAACTCGATGAGTCCATCGAGTGCAGTTCGATGAGTCTGTCGAGTGCAGCTTGATGAACTCTGCATTGCTATCGCCATCAAGCGACACCCAGTATCCCCAGTGATAGTCTGCTTTCAAATTTGGGGTGTTATAAAGCCCATCTCTAGGACCCCTTACATAATGGCTCCAAAGGAACTCGTAGATTTTAGAGTTCAGCTACAAGAGTTAGTGGAATCAGGGTTTTTTCGTCCCAGGTCATCACCTTGGGGAGCCCCTGTTCTATTTGTTAATAAGAAGGACGTAACTTAAGATTGTGCATAGATTATCGAGAACTCAACCGGCTGAATGTGTGGAACACCTATCCCTTACCCCGAATCGATGAGTTATTCAATTAGTTGGTAGGAGCATGCTGGTTTTCCAAACTAGATCTGCGCGCGGGGTACTATTAACTGAGGATACGAGATGAGGACATTCAGAAATCAACTTTTAGCTCAAGGTAGGGTTTGTACGAGTTCACCGTGATGCCGTTTGGGCTCATAAATGCCCCTTCTGCGTTCATGAGTTTGATGAACAAAGTGTTTGAGCCATATCTAGACGTCTTAATCATCATATTCATCGATGACATTTTTGGTCTATTCAAAGATAGAGGAAGAGCATGTTGAACACTTGACCTTGGTGCTGAAGAAGTTAAACGAGCATATCTTATTTGCCAAGTTTAGCAAGTGAGAATTTTGGCTTCGAGAGGTTACCTTCTTGGGCCATGTGATTAGTGGCACTAGACTAGCCGTGGACCCGGCCAAGGTGCGTGTCGTGAAGGAATTGTCACCTTTGAAGTCAGTAGCCGATGAACGGAGTTTCCTTAGACTTGTTGGGTATTATCGCAAGTTCGTGAAAGGATTTTCAAAGATATCCCTTCCTCTCACTTCTCTGATAAAGAAAGGTGTGTTATACAAGTGGACACCCCAGTGTGAAGCTGCATTCCAAGAGCTGAAAGATAAACTTACAACCACACCCATCCTAGCCCTTCCACCTGGTAAGGAAGGATTTCAATTTTACACAGATGTGTCATATCAAGGGATGGGAGCAGTATTGATGTAGCATGGGCACGTGATTTCTTATGCTTCGAGGCAACTAAAGAAGCATGAATTTAATTATCTGGTATATGATTTAGAGTTGGGAGCATTGGTGTTCTCCTTAAAGGTTTGGAGGCACTATTTATATGACATCCACTGCGAGATCTTTTCAGATCACAAAAATTTGAAGTATGTTCATACCCAAAAGGAGTTAAATTTGAGACAACGGCGGTGGTTAGAATTTTTGTATGATTATGAGTTTACCTTGAACTACCACTCCGGAAAAGCAAACTCCGTGACTGATGCATTGAGTAAAAAGGTACCAGAATCGAGCCCTGAGTCCCGGTTGATGAGTATGGAATTAGCTCGGATGCTCGAAGAGATGGAGATCATGTTGGTGTATAAAGATCATTCTAAGGGGTATACGGAGTACCTAACCATAATGAGCATAGTTTGTGATATTCGAGATCGAATTCAGGAAGAGCAAGGGAAGGATGTTGCTCTGGCCCTAGTGATTAAGTCAATTGAAGATGGATCTACTAAAGAGTATACGCTAAAGAACGGCCTCATTCATGTCCATGGCCGACTCTACATTCCCAAGGGTGGGGAAATCCGGGAAGATATATTGAGAGAAGCACATTGCTCCAAGTATTTGGTGCATCCCGGGATTTCTAAGATGTATAGTGACTTGCAGAAGACCATATTTTGGCCAGGAATGATGAAAGTTGTCAAGTATTATGTTACGCACTGTGAGGCTTGTCAAAATGTGAGGGTGGAGTGTAAGATCCCTGGAGGATTACTATTGCCATTGCCTATACCTGAGTGGAATTTCGAGGATATCTGCATGGACTTTGTTCACGGGTTGTCTCGCTCGCGCTCTAGGAATGATTCAGTTTGGGTAATCATAGATCGCTTGACAAAGATGGCTAGATTTATCCCTATGAAGAAGGAGGCATATGTGGATGTTTTAGTGCGGCTCTTTGTGGAGCAATTTGTATGGTACCATGACATGCCTAAGATGATAGTCTCTGATCGTGATGTTCGTTTTACCTCTAAGGAGTGAAGGTCGTACAAGCATATCTGGGCTCTCGCCTTACCTTCAGCACAGCTTTTCATCTTTAGACGGATGGTCAGTCTGAGGATGAAACTTTGTATAGAGGGGTAATTGGCTCCCTTCTATATCTGATTGCAAGTAGGCCAGACATCATGCATGCTACATGTGTTTGCGCTAGGTATCAGACTTGCCCTAAAGAATCTCACTACACTGTAGCTAAGAGAATTTTGTGGTATCTTAAAGGCACTCCAGATCTTGGCCTATGGTACCCTAGGAATGGGGAGTTTGAACTACAGGTTATTCAGATGCAAATTTTGCAGGATACAAAGAGGACAGGAAGAGCACATCTGGAACCTATCAATTCTTGGGAGGGAGACTGGTATCTTGGAGCAGTAAGAAACAAACTTGTGTTGCAATATCTACTACAGAGTCAGAGTACATCTCAGCAGGTAGCTGTTATGCTCAGTTGCTTTAGATTCAGCACCAGCTTCAAGACTACAACCTCCAGATAAGTAGAACTCCTCTATTTTGTGATTCTACTAGTACAATCTCAATTGCTAGGAATCCTGTCACCATTGTAGGACTAAGCACATAGAGATTAGATTCATTTCATTAGGGAGCATGTGGAATGCACAGACATCACCCTTGAGTTTGTTCCAATAGACAAGCAAGTGGATGACATCTTCAATAAGCCACTAGATGAAGCCAAGTTTAACACCTTCAAATTTGAGTTGGGTATATTAAACTTAGTATAGCTTCAGTTGCTCCTCATTTGGTAGCAAGCTTTTTGGTATTTTGTAGATGGAATTGTTCTTTAAAGAAATAAGGATTCTCCAATTGAGGGGGAGCATGTCCAGCAATTTCAACAATTCACTGCTGCCTAATTGAGGGGGAGAAGATGATCAAATGATCAGATGAATCCTACCAACTATTTACTGAAGTCAAAAAGGGGAGGTGTTGCGCGCTAGGGTTCGAAGAAAATAAACGCAACCGAACTAGCAACCCGATGAGGCAAGTATACCTATCGAATTGTAGCAAGGGGACACAAGTGTCGTATTGAAATCCGGGAACAGTTGGCTAAGCTTACTCACACGAACGCTATTATCTTATCGACGGAAAAAACTAGGGTTTTAGAAAATCTAAGTGCAGGGGAGAAAGTAAAGCAAACTAGAAAGAGAACTACCGCAATTAAGTTACGCTATTAAGAAAAGAACTATGCTAGAAAGGAAACTACTGCAGTTAATTAAAGAGCACAAGATAGGAGATTACTACTAAAGGAAGAAAATATGAAATGGAAATGCACCCGATCAAGATTCACCTCGGCTAAAGACGATTAAGAAAATGCGATAAAAATCTAAACTTAATAGGATAAGGGTCCTTGACCGTGGAGGTTCCTAAAGCTTGAACACGCTTCTCTCGAAGTCGTGCCCAACTGAGTTTAGGAAGGTCCGACCGACTCTCGTCTAAATCGGAGGCCTAAAACTCGCTTTACGCGGTGAACCCCACTATTGGATTTTACTCCAATCCGGGAGATTTGGACGTCTGCCTCTCTCGAGGGGTGCGTACAACTCCCTTTACTCTTGAATGCTCACTTCATTCTTTCGGCCTCTCGGCTAGCCCAGAATGAAAGCAAAGGCGGAGAGTATATATCGAAAAAATACCCCCAACCCGTGATTAATCAAGAGTAATTCAAGGCCCTAACCTAAAAAGAATAGATTGATTAAAACATCATAACATAATCGCTCTAACCTCGGATCATCAAGATCGAGTACAAGGAGGATTAGTTAATCATAATGGAGTGGAGGGGGGGAGATGAGTAGAAAAACATGAGAAGAACACAAGCTAAGGGAAGAACAATTTTATTAATGAAAAAGGGCAAGTTACACTAATGAAAATAAAATTACAAGTGCATGAAAATTAAACCCTATTCTAGCCCTACATTAAGCACTAAGCAAGAAGAAAATTACAATAAAAGGTAGAACAAACTAAGATTAAACTAGGGTTAAATAAAAAGTACAAAGAGAGGGGGAGAGAGAGAGAAAGCATGAAAAAGGATCAAGAAACAAAGGGGCAGCACCTCCCCCACTCAACCAAAGCTTGCTGAAATGGAGAGGGGGGGGGCTCTATTTATAGATTTTTTTCTCGGGTTGGTCACGCCCTCTGACACGCCCTAGGGGGGGCGTGTCAGGGGGCGTGACAAGTACGGATTTGACCTCGGGCTCTGGATTCTGGCGGGAGGGATGATTGCTTCGGTACGTCGGTGGTCACGCCCTAGGTCACGCCCGTGACAGGGGGGCGTGACAGGCATGTCATGTCCAAATCATTGGTCGGAAATCCGTTAGTCACCTAAAAAGGAGGGTGTCACGCCCATGTCACGGGCGTGACATGGGGCGTGACAGTACTATTTGCGTGCTGAGGCGGAACGACATTTAATGCGGCGGCAGGCTTTGCGGTAGAGGGCGACACGCCCATGTCACGCCCGGTGACACGCCCTAGGAGGGCGTGTCAGGGGGGCATGACAGCGGTTTTTGACCATTTTCTGTCCCCTCCAACAGGTGTCCTCGGGATCGGGTGACACGCCCTAGGTCACGCCCAGGGAGGGCGTGACAGGGGGGCGTGACAGGTCATTTTGGCAATTTTTCTGAAAACCTGCAAAAAGACAGGAAAAAGTTAGTGGCAATAAAATTTACATAAAAAGGATAAAAATAAACTAATAATAGACATAATTTGTACAATATAAAATATAAAATACGATAATAGTTTAGGCTACAAAACGTATTATCAAATTCCCCCAAGCTTAAGCTTTGCTTGTCCCCAAGCAAAAATATAAAAACTAGAAATTTATAAAAAGGACTAATCAAAAAGTTCTAATTATGCCTACACAAGTACTATGCGAAATTCTAAGTAGGGAAAAGGTGAAATGTAAGTCTAAAACAATTATTTAGGTATGGTAAAACTTTTATAAACTTTACTTAATAAAAACAAATCATCCAAAATTTTAACGAGATTTTTTAAATGGACTTAAGCAAAGCAACGAAAATGAAAAACACGCATTGAGTTGTTACTAGATCCAAGCAACGCATTATAATTATATCAATTTAATTATCAAAAATCTAGGTTTAAATCTAAAACTAAAACTGATTTACTGTTTTTCTTTTCTTAGTTGTTAAATAAAAAATCAAAAAGCGTGAATCAAAAGGACTTAAATAGGACAGAAACGTTTGGTTTAGGAAAATGATTAGGAGTGGAATTCAAAGATAAACGTGAAGGTTTAAAATCACACTAAACCAAAGCAAAGAGTTTCAAAAACTTTCATAAAAATATATACACATTTTTTTTCTTTCTTTTTCTTCTTTTCTTTTCATTTTTTTTCTTTTTTCAAAACAAAGGCCATAAATATTTTTATTTTCCTTTTTGAGTTGGCCAATCAAAAATAATCATCACTTTCGAACATACTTTTTTTTCGAACACCTTTCTCCCATAAAAATCACAAAATACCCTATTAAAATCGTCAAAATAAATTATGAAACTAAAAAAGGCTAGTGTGATTCGATAGGTTGGAATTTTTGGCTTTGGTGAAACTGAAATGAAGGGAGGAGCTATCAAATGAAATCGGAAAAAGGCTCAAAAACGGCTAACTAGTGGTAAAAGTTTTTTTAGGTTGGCAGGAAAGCTCAAACGAAAACAAAAACGGCCTAAATCATTTTCACGCTTTTGAATTTATTTAAAACAAAGGTTTGAAAAATTTTCAAAAAGCGAGTCCTAGATAATAAAGGAAGATTGATGAAATTAACTTGAAAATAGAAATAATAGGTGACTTGGATCATTCACATCTACTACGTTATTCAAAAGTTGACTTTACAAAAATTATTCAAAAACGAAAAAGAAAATAGTGGATGATGAATTTTTAAGAAAGTAAAGGAAATAAACAACAAAAAACCATAATAGAAATGCGAGTTTTAGAAAAATATTTCACCTTAACATGCTACCGCGAATTAGAAACACAGCATGGCCAACATTTTACTTGTGAAACATAATTAAAAAGAACGATTAGAAATATTATAATTAACTAAGTTGTTTATAGAAAATTTTGAGTGAAACAAAAACAAAAACTAGGGGTACTATTGAAATACCAAAATGTCTAAACTATTCAAAAACACATATATATATATATATATATTTATTTATTTAATTTGCGAAATATTCTCTTTTTTTTTGGATTTTGGATAATTTTTTCTCTTTTTTTTTGGAATTTTAAGATATTCATTTTTTTTTCTGAAATATTTACAATATATACAAAAAGGAAATAATTTACATTAAGCAAAAATGAAGGAGGAAATCCTCCCCCAAGCTTAAAACAGACATTGTCCTCGATGGCTAAAGAAGGGGATTGGAGAAGGAGAGAAAAATAAAGTACAGAATTGAAAGACAGAATTGAAATACAGGTACTTCCCCGGATTTATTTGCTACGAAAGCTGAGTGATGCCGCTCCCCGAATGTCTTCTTTGGACTTTGTGATGGATTCAACAATGTTGGAGCAGGCGATCGCAGAAGCTTCAGCTTGTCGGAGCCGTCCGAGGAAAAAATTGTAAAATAAAGAAAACAAAAAAAGATAACTTGGGTTGCCTCCCAAGAGCGCTCTTTGGTTAAAGCGTCGTTGAGCTCGACGCATCAAAAAAATAATTTTGTCCAAAAATATTGTTGTCCCGAAAGAAGATTGTTTTTAGCAGAAAAATATTAAAAGTTCAAGATTAAAGTTCGTGAAGCAGAAACTTAATAATGTTTGGACTGACATCATCATCACCAGAGAAATACAGTTTAAGACGCTGACCATTCACTTTGAAATTACCCTTATCAGGGTGAGAAATTAAAACAGTTCCATAAGGAAATACTTCTAAAACAGAAAACGGGCCAGACCAGGGAGATTTTAATTTGCCCGGAAATAATCGTAAACGAGAATTATATAAAAGGACTTGGTCGCCCGGCTTAAAGTTTTTAGGGTGCCTTAAGTGTTTATCGTGTAAACGCTTTGTCCGCTCAGTATAAAGTTTATTATTTTCATAAGCATAAGAGCGCCACTCATCGAGTTCATTTAGTTGAAATTTTCGAAGGTCACCGACTGAGTGGGGATCGAAGTTTAAAAATTTTAAGGCCCAAAAGGCGCGGTGTTCTAACTCTACGGGCAGATGGCACGATTTTCCATAGACCAGCCGATACGGCGTACATCCGAGGGCGGTTTTGTACGCTGTTCGGTAGGCCCATAAGGCATCGTCAAGTTTGGCTGACCAGTCTTTTCTAGAAGTTGAAACAGTCTTTTCTAATATTCTTTTTATTTCTCTATTAACTACTTCGACTTGACCGTTAGTTTGGGGGTGGTAGGCAGTGGACAGTTTATGCGTAACGCCGTATTTAGTAAGGATTTTTGAAAATTGCGCGTTACAGAAATGGGAACCCCTATCGCTAACGATTGCGCGAGGCGTACCGAATCTAGAAAATAATTTTTTTAAAAACGTGACTACAACTCGGGAGTCGTTTGTAGGAAGAGCTTGGGCCTCAGCCCATCGTGAAACATAATCAACAGCAACTAAAATATATTTGTTTCCGAAGCTAGAAGGAAGGGGGCCAACAAAATCAATTCCCCAGAGGTCGAAAATTTCGCACTCTAAGAAATAATTTTGCGGCATTTCATTTTTATTAGAAATATTGCCCGACCATTAGCAACTATCACACCTGCTCACAAAGGCTTGCGCGTCTTTAAACAGGCTAGGCCAGTAAAAACCTGCGCAAAGCACCTTATGAGCGGTGCGAGCAGCTTGATAGTGCCCACCTGTTGAACCTTCATGCAAATGTTTTAGAATATCAATTGCTTCATCAAAAGAAACACATCTCCTTATCACTTGATCCGCACAAATTTTGAAAAGATGCGGGTCTTCCCAAAAGTAGTTCTTCAGCTCAGAAAAGAATTTCTTCTTTTGCTGAGAGGAGAACTCTTTTGGGAGCACCCGGGCCACTAGATAGTTGGCGATGTGCGCGAACCAAGGAGAAGTAGATGTATTAACTAAAAGCAGCTTCTCGTCAGGAAAATAGTCATTAAAAGATTTTTCATTTAAATTTTCTATAAAGGGGTTATCTAATCTGGACAGATGGTCGGCGGCCAAGTTCTCGGCTCCTCGCTTATCACGGATTTCTAAGTCAAACTCCTGGAGGAGTAAGACCCAGCGAATCAAGCGAGGCTTGGCATCCGTTTTGGCAAGAAGGTACTTGAGGGCCGAGTGGTCCGTAAAAACAATGATTTTTGAAAGTGTAATGTAAGGGCGAAATTTATCAAACGCAAATACTACGGCTAAGAGCTCCTTCTCGGTTGTGGTGTAATTTTCTTGTGCAGATGTGAGGGTTTTACTAGCGTAATAGATGGGGTGGAAGTTCTTAGATATGCGTTGACCTAATATGGCCCCCACCGCAAAACTACTCGCATCGCACATAATCTCGAAAGGAAGGTCCCACACCGGAGCTATCATAATTGGCGCGTTAATTAACTTTTCTTTAATTAATTCAAAGGCAGAAATACAAGAGTCATCAAAAATGAATGGAGCGTCTTTTTCTAAGAGATGGGTGAGGGGCTTAGTGATATTGGAGAAGTCCTTTATAAAACGACGATAAAAACCAGCGTGCCCTAGGAAACTTCTTATAGCTTTTATGTTTGTAGGCGGCGGCAACTTCTCAATAACTTCTATCTTGGCAACGTCTACCTCAATACCTTTAGCAGAAATTTTATGACCCAAAACTAACCCTTCCCTCACCATAAAATGGCATTTTTCCCAATTTAGGGCAAGGTTAGTTTCTTCGCATCGTTCTAAGACTTTTTCGAGGTTTTCTAAACATCTATCGAAGGTATCGCCGAACACGGAGAAATCGTCCATGAATACCTCCATAATGCTTTCTACGTACTTGTCAAATATTGCGAGCATACATCGCTGGAATGTAGCTGGCGCATTGCATAATCCAAACGGCATTCTTCGGTACGCGAAGGTGCCGAAGGGACAAGTAAACGTAGTTTTCTCTTAGTCCTCGAGAGAGATGGGTATTTGAAAGTACCCCGAGAGGCCATCGAGAAAACAATAAAAGCTATGGCCGGAGAGACGTTCTAAAATCTGGTCGATAAACGGTAAAGGAAAGTGGTCCTTGCGGGTGGCGTCATTTAACTTACGGTAATCTATGCACATCCGCCAACCCGTCACCGTCCGTGTCGGGATTAATTCATTATTCTCATTACTAACTACGGTTATCCCTCCCTTCTTTGGAACTACCTGAACGGGGCTAACCCACTTACTGTCCGATATAGGGTAAATAATTCCCGCGTCTAATAGTTTCATAACCTCGCCCTTAACTACTTCTTTCATATTCGGGTTTATACGGCGCTGAGGTTGGATAGAGTTACGCGAATTATCTTCCATTAATATTTTATGGGTACAGAAAGATGGGCTTATGCCCTTGATATCAGAAATTTGCCAAGCAATAGCCCGGCGATGCTTACGTAGAACTAGAAGAAGTTTATCGTTCTGTGTATCCGTGAGGTAGGCCGAAACGATAACTGGTAACTTGGAGTCTTTTTCTAAGAAAGCATACTTAAGGTGTTCGGGAAGTTCTTTAAGTTCTAGGGTAGGGGGTTCTTCATAAGAGGATTTTGAGATTCTTTCTTTTTCAAAAATAATATCTTCATAAACTTTTTTATAAGAAACGTAATAAGGGGTGGGGCTAGCAGCCAAGACAGCTTCTTGTAGAGATTCAGTGGGAAGAAAAGAGGAAGAACAAAAATCAGAAAATTCTTTTTCAAACTCAGAAAGACAATAAGAAGATTCATCACTTCCTTGCAGTGATTCCGTTGTAAGAGAAGAGGAGCAAAAAGTAGAAAATTCTTTTTCAAAGTCGGAGAGGCAGTTGGAAGAATCATCACTCACGGCGTCTACGAAAAAACATGAGTCATCGTTCGCTAAGGTGTTCTTCATCGAAGGGGTGATAGAAAATGTGACTTCGTCGTCGCCTACTCGAAGAAAGAGCTTACCATTGCTTACGTCAATGATGGCTCGGGAGGTGGCAAGGAAGGGTCGGCCAAGGATCAGGGGAACCTCGACGTCTTCTTCGATGTCCAGAATGACAAAGTCCACCGGGAAGATGAACTTGTCGACTTTCACTAGAACGTCCTCCACTATTCCTAACGGGTACTTGACGGATCTATCGGCAAGCTGGATACTCATACGCGTGGGGTTAAGGCTACCAATCCCTAACTTTTTGAACAACGAAAAGGGCATCAGGTTTATACTTGCGCCTAAGTCGGCTAACGCGTGTTTAACAAAAAGATCACCGAAGACACACGGGATAGAGAAACTACCCGGGTCACTGATTTTCTTCGGCAAACCGTTTGTTAAAACGGCGGAGAACTCGGCGTTTAGCGTGACGTGCGAAAGATTCTCTAACTTCTTCTTGTTTGTGAGGAGGTCTTTAAGATATTTGACGTATTTTGGCATCTGCGAAATAGCCTCGTGGAAGGGAAGATTAATGTGGATTTGTTTGAAGATTTCTAAGAAGCGGGAGTACTGATCATCTTGACGTTGTCTATTAAGTTCAGAGGGGTATGGAGGAGTTGAATTATTTTTGAAGATGGGTGGTGGAGTGAGATTATTTTCTAAAATAGGGGTGATTACTTCGTCAGCAGAGGGTGGAAGCGGAGCGAAGCTTTGATTTTTAGAAGCGGGAGCGGAGCTTTGATTTTTAAAAGCAGGAGCGGAGCTTGCCTCGGGCTCTTCACTTACCATACCGGAGACTTGCTTCCCACTCCGATGAGTTATAGCTTTTGCTTGCTCTCTCGGGTTGGGTTCGGTATTGGAAGGAAGATACCCTGCGGGTCGCTCAGAAATTATTTTCGCGAGCTGTCCTACTTGATTTTCTAGACTTTTTACGCTTCCGGTTAACGTTCTTATAGTGGCGTCATTTGTAGTGATATATTTAGAAAGTAATTCCTCCAAGCTTGGAGGTTTTGGGTAATTTTGAAGAGGTGGTGGTGGTGGTGGTGCAGAAAAATCATTTTGCGGGGGTGGGCGCATCGCATTCGATGGATTACTCCATGAAAAGTTCGGGTGATTTCTTAAAGCGGGGTTATAACTATTCGGAAAATTAAAACCAGGCGGATGAAAATTTGGAGCAGAAAAATTATTAAAAGCAGTTCTAGGCATATTATTAACATAATCTAAATGTTCTGGAGTAGGGGTTGAAGATTCCCATACCTGAGGGGCGGAGGCAGCAGTCATCTCCGTTATCTTTTTGCTTAGGATTTCTACTTGCAGAGCGAGCTGGGAGACGTTGTCCACTTCATAGATACCTGCAGGCTTGTTCGGGCGGGACCTAGGCACATTCCACTGATAAGTGTTCATGGCCATGTCCTCAAAAAGCTCAAGAGCGGCTTCCGGGGTCTTATGATTTAAAGTACCGCCAGAAGCTGCGTCTATCATTTGCTTCATGCTTTGATTTAGCCCGTTATAAAACGTCTGCACTTGTAACCATACAGGCAGCGCGTGATGTGGGCATCGTCTTAATAATTCTTTAAATCTCTCCCAGGTTTCGTATAGGGTTTCAGAGTCTATTTGTCCGAAGGCAGAGATGTCGTTCCTAAGTTTTGTAGTTTTAGCTGGCGGAAAATACTTCGCCAAAAATTTTTCAGTTAATTCATTCCAAGTGGTTATGCTATTTTTTGGAAGTGTGTTAAGCCACTGCTTAGCTTTAGTTCTTAGAGAGAAGGGGAAGAGTCTTAGCCTGATCGCATCATTTGTGACACCATTTATCTTGAAGGTGTCACAAATTTCAAGAAAGCTAGATATATGTGCGTTCGGATCTTCATCTTGAAGTCCGTCAAATTGCACATATTGCTGCACCATTTGAATTATGCTAGGCTTTAGTTCGAAGTTATTATTTGCTATAGCAGGGCGGACTATACTTGATTCTGTTCCCTCGAGGTTCGGTCGTGCATAATAGGACATAGTCCTTTGCACGGCCTCATCTACGTTGGGTTCTTCCATTCTTAAAGTAGCAAATGACTCGGAGTCCTCAACCGGCACTTGGATAGTAGGACCTTGAAATCGCGATCTTCTCCGAAGAGTACGCTCAATTTCGTGGTCCAAGTCCAAAATAACCGACGGACTCCCGCGGGTCATGCACTAAAAGAACAGAAAAGAAGAAGAGGAAGAGAAAAAGGATAAACTAGAAAAAAGATTAGAAATTTTTTTTTTCTTTTTGAAATAGATTTTTTTTTATATAGATTAACTCCCAAACTTCCCAAGGACTACCCCGTGAAGGGTTCGCAAGGTACTAGACAAGACAGTGGCGCTTAAAGCCCTTTGCCCTTTTCGAGAGAATTAGGTGGCGTAGAAAAATTGTGAGGTTGGTTACTATTAAGAGCGATGATAAATTTTTTTTTTTTGATTTTTAAAACATTAAAGAAAGGGGATGAGAAAGAGAAGAGATAAAATTAATAGGTTCGTGTTTTCAAAATATCAACGGAAGTTCGATCCCCAGCAACGGTGCCAAAAACTTGTTGCGCGCTAGGGTTCGAAGAAAATAAACGCAACCGAACTAGCAACCCGATGAGGCAAGTATACCTATCGAATTGTAGCAAGGGGACACAAGTGTCGTATTGAAATCTGGGAACTGTTGGCTAAGCTTACTCACACGAACGCTATTATCTTATCGACGGAAAAAACTAGGGTTTTAGAAAATCTAAGTGCCGGGGAGAAAGTAAAGCAAACTAGAAAGAGAACTACCGCAATTAAGTTACGCTATTAAGAAAAGAACTATGCTAGAAAGGAAACTACTGCAGTTAATTAAAGAGCACAAGATAGGAGATTACTACTAAAGGAAGAAAATATGAAATGGAAATGCACCCGATCAAGATTCACCTCGGCTAAAGACGATTAAGAAAATGCGATAAAAATCTAAACTTAATAGGATAAGGGTCCTTGACCGTGGAGGTTCCTAAAGCTTGAACACGCTTCTCTCGAAGTCGTGCCCAACTGAGTTTAGGAAGGTCCGACCGACTCTCGTCTAAATCGGAGGCCTAAAACTCGCTTTACGCGGTGAACCCCACTATTGGATTTTACTCCAATCCGGGAGATTTGGACGTCTGCCTCTCTCGAGGGGTGCGTATAACTCCCTTTACTCTTGAATGCTCACTTCATTCTTTCGGCCTCTCGGCTAGCCTAGAATGAAAGCAAAGGTGGAGAGTATATATCGAAAATATACCCCCAACCCGTGATTAATCAAGAGTATTTCAAGGCCCTAACCTAAAAAGAAAAGATTGATTAAAACATCATAACATAATCGCTCTAACCTCGGATCATCAAGATCGAGTACAAGGAGGATTAGTTAATCATAATGAAGTGGAGGGGGGAGATGAGTAGAAAAACATGAGAAGAACACAAGCTAAGGGAAGAACAATTTTATTAATGAAAAAGGGCAAGTTACACTAATGAAAATAAAATTACAAGTGCATGAAAATTAAACCCTATTCTAGCCCTACATTAAGCACTAAGCAAGAAGAAAATTACAATAAAAGCTAGAACAAACTAAGATTAAACTAGGGTTAAACAAAAAGTACAAAGAGAGGGGGAGAGAGAGAGAGAGAGAAAGCATGAAAAAGGATCAAGAATCAAAGGGGCAGCACCTCCCCCACTCAACCAAAGCTTGCTGAAATGGAGAGGGGGGGGGCTCTATTTATAGATTTTTTTTCTCGGGTTGGTCACGCCCTCCGACACGCCCTAGGGGGGGGGTGTGTCAGGGGGCGTGACAAGTACGAATTTGACCTCGGGCTCTGGATTCTAGCGGGAGGGATGATTGCTTCGGTACATCGGTGGTCACGCCCTAGGTCACGCTCGTGACAGGGGGGCGTGACAGGCATGTCATGTCCAAATCATTGGTCGGAAATCCGTCAGTCACCGAAAAAGGAGGGTGTCACGCCCATGTCACGGGCGTGACATGGGGCGTGACAGTACTATTTGCGTGCTGAGGCGGAACGACATTTAATGCGGCGGCAGGCTTTGCGGCAGAGGGCGACACGCCCATGTCACGCCCGGTGACACGCCCTAGGAGGGCGTGTCAGGGGGGCGTGACAGCGGTTTTTGACCGTTTTCTGTCCCCTCCAACAGGTGTCCTCGGGATCGGGTGACACGCCCTAGGTCACGCCCAGGGAGGGCGTGATAGGGGGCGTGACAGGTCATTTTGGCAATTTTTCTGAAAACCTGCAAAAAGACAGGAAAAAGTTAGTGGCAATAAAATTTACATAAAAAGGATAAAAATAAACTAATAATAGACATAATTTGTACAATATAAAATATAAAATACAATAATAGTTTAAGCTACAAAACGTATTATTAGGAGGAAAAGATGATCAGATGATCAGATTAATGTTGAAGTGTGGTAGCAGTAATTCAAGGGAAGTTCCACTCTATAGGTAGGGAAGTGTGGTAACAGGTTGCTTATATAGTTTTTTATGCTTGTTGCTGCATGGTTCTGTGTATGTCATTGACTCACATGCTTAAGAGTTTTTACTTCCTCAAATAGGGGGAGATTGTTGGGTCCATTACCCACAATGTCCTAGATTTGAGGAAGTCAATCTTATCATTGATATATATATATCAGTAGATGACAGTGATGGGACAAGTTGCTTATATGGCAAAGTTAGGTAAACATTTACTTAAGAAGTGGGCTGACAAAAATCTGTCCAAGTTCACAGGCATTGAATGAAGGTGACTCACTCAATGTTAGATGACTTATAGCGCTGAGTGAAGCCTATACAGTCAAAGCCAAAGTAGTGGCAAGCTGAGAAAGAGGCTAAGTCCATAGGCGTAGAGTGAAGTCAACTCACTCAATGCCATACAACAAAAAGTTGTGAGACAGGCTAAAGCAGTAAAAGCCTAAGTTGAAATGAGCAGAAAAGTGGCTATGTCCGTAGGAGTTGAGTGAAGTCAACTCACTCAACGTCATGTAGCTAAAGTCAGAAATATGGCTAAAGTGTTTTGACGTTGAGTTATGAAGACACACTCAATGCATACAGCAAAAGACTGTAAGTTGAACTAGATTCTGAATTAGTTGAACTAAGTTCAGAATTCGTCGAACTTAGTTCATAGTTCATCGAGCTAAGCTCACCGTTTGTCGAGCTACTCTCAGAGTTTGATATTTTGAGTTAGTCGAACTTAGTTAAGAATTCGTCGACCTGAGTTTAGAGTTCGTCGAGCTGAGCTCACCGTTTGTCGAACTCAGTTCTGTTCGTTGAACTTAGCTTAGAAAATTGGCTAAGGAAAAAAGCATTGAGTGAGGCATGCTCACTCAAAGCTCTCAACGCCTAAGATGCTTCAGAGGCAGAAAATTGGCTAAGGCAAAAGGTATTGAGTGATGAAGACACACTCAACACTCTCAACGCCAGAGAAGCAGAAAGTTTTTGCTAAGGAAAAGAGCGTTTAGTGAGGCATGTTCACTCAACGCTCTCAATGCCTAGATAGACAAAATTTTATCTAAATGTTTTGGCGTTGAGTGAAGCTTATTCACTCAACGCCTATTCTACTGGTGCTCGATTTTGGCTAAGTCCACAGGTGCTGACGTCAGCAAAATCGACAAAGTCAACTAAGTTCAAATCAGGTATTGGGAAGCTACAGAACATAACAAACTTTGACGTGAAGCTACTGTATGTATTCTTCCGTTAAAGCAAGGTGCAGCTGGAAGCTGCAAGTGGGGCCCACCAATCTCTAAGAGGCGTTGATCGGTGAACTATAAAAGGAAGAGATGGTCCAAGATAGAGTCAACTTTTAGGGCTTGTATCAACTTCAAAAGTGAGCAGCTGTCTTCATCTTCCTGGCCATTGCTGCTTGTGAAAAGCTTGAAGCTCTCTAGCATGAAAAGTTCAGATAGCTGCGCCGTCTCCATCTGGTGTAGTAGGATCAGAAATAGTCTGAAGAAAGAAGAACCTTCAGCCTTTGGCTGGTTCAGTTAGCTGCTTGTAAACTCTAGATCAACAGATCTCTAGTCTTCTACAGCAAGTTCAGGAGTAAGCTTCTGAGTTCTCCCAGCAAAGTTTTCTCTGCTTTGTGGAGAGTTAGAGCAGAAATTTCTCAGCTCTAGTTATTAACACAGAGAAATTTCTCTGTGTCAAAGTTAATTAAAATATTTCCACCTTGTAGGATCCTTTATGGATCTGAGTGGTAGGAGAAAACTTGGTCTGAGTTAGGATCCAGAAGTGGATCTGAGTTATAGGGCAAATTTGTCTGAGCTGTATGAGAGAGTTCCTCTCTGAGTGTAGGATCTTGTTGGGATCTGAGGTAGGTGAGTTTTACTCACTGAGAATTAGGTCACTTGTGCCTAAGGAAGATTTTGGGTACAGATCTGTGGTAGGGCTATCCTCTATAGCCTGAGTGGTAGGGGTTAATTGCCTGAGATAGGTGAAATTTGTATCACTGAGTGTAGACCTTTGTGGCTGAGGTGTAAGCCTTGGAGGAGACTGAGAGATCCTGAGGGATCTGAGGTGTAAGCTCCTTGGAGCATTATTTTGGAGAAGTGCCTTGACTAATAGGAAGTTAGAAAGGTGGGAGGAGAGTGGATGTACCCATAATTTTGGGAAACCACTATAAAAATACTTGTGTGCATTTATGTGATTGTTTTTTATTGGCAGGTTCTCAAAAGCTATCATTTAGCCAATCACAAAGTAACTTAAGAAGAAACTAAAAGGAAATTAAAAGACCTAGATAAACATATTGTAACATCCCATTTCCGGCTAGACCCCTAGGAGTCGGTTGGTCGTGATAGAACCCTAGGAAGCCCAAAAAAAACTGAAATACATCGACCGAGATTTCGGGTCACGGGTTGGTCACGCCCGTGACCGACCCGTCACGCCCGACCTAGGGCGTGACTCTATCGACGATCGTCGATCTCAGGGAGACGATTGTCGGGCGCAGAATTTTTCAACCCGGGCCTGTCACCCCCGTGACCTACGTGTCACGCCCGTGACCTAGAGCGTGACACCTTCGACGATCGTCGATCCCAGCGGGACGATCGTCGAAACGCAGAATTTGCATCATGGCCATGTCACGCTCGTGACCCAGGTGTCACGCCCGTGACCAAGGGCGTGACACCTTCGGCGATCGTCGATCTCAGCGCGACGATCGCCGAGTACGGATTTTGCCTCATGACCATGTCACGTCCGTGACCCATATTTCATGCCCGTGACATAGGGCGTGACCACCCTTCGACGATCGTCGATCTCAGTTCGACAGTCGTCGAACCCAGAATTGGTCACCCGGGCTTATCACGCCCGTGACCCACCTGTCACGCCCGTGACCAAGGGCGTGACCACCCTTCGACGATCATCGATCTCAGTTCGACGATCGTCGATCCCAGAATTGTCCACCTGGGCCTATCACGCTCGTGACCTATGTGTCACGCCCGTGACCAAGGCCGAAACATCAGCTAGACTGGAAATTTCGGTAACCGACGTTGTAATCAATTCTGATTATGGGAAGTTACACCAGGAGTATTTATGGGCCGTTTCCTACTCTAATTATTTAATAAATTAAGGAAATGTTGGTCCAATAGGAAATCACCACCTGGCAAACACCTCTTCATTTCCAGCATTTCAACTGCCTTTGCCATAACCGAAACGTCATTAAGAGAAATATTAATGGCCATGAACATTTCATCCTTTCCCCTCCCCACTTGCTGATCTATAAAAGACTCCTAAGAGCAAGAGGAAATGGTTACACGCTCCATCAAACTGTTTCGGATTTCCCCCTTGCTGTTGAAGAATTTCCGGCGACGCCACCACCGCGCCAATGGCTTCCCGACGCTCTGCACGCCTCCATCCCGCGAACAAGGTCCTCCCCTCCCTCTTCTTTTGCGGATAGATCTTAGAAATTGTTAGGAGAGATATTGGGCTCAAAGAGCCAGATCGGGTGAGCGTTTCCATGGTTTTCCGAAAATTTCGTGGTGGCAGGTTCGCCGGAAACCGCCACTCCGGCGGCCGTGCCGCCGCACGACGGTAGCCCTCACCTCAACAGAGGTGATGGTGGTGGTGGCCGGCCAGGGAGATGGCTGGGTGGCCGGGAAATAGCCTTAGAAAAGCTACAGGAATAGTTGTTTTCTGATTCTGTTCGGGTTCGGGTGAAGAAGGAGATGAACAGTAACATTGCATTATATAATATATTGTATAGTTAGGAATTAATTCCCTTTTACTATACACTAGGTTGAAACTGAAAATTATAGCCCGTAAGGGCTGAAACATAAAAAGTGGTCAACGTAGAAAATGTAGCCCTTGAAGTCTACTTTAATTCAAAATTGATTTAACTTGATTTGAAGTCCTGGTTAGACCACAGCACACTTTTTGGTGAGGTCTATCCATAGGGCTGTCTTGACCTTAGAAAAATTCCCCACTCCAATCCAGTCATCAAAATGACTTGAAATTTGGGGTGTGGCCTAATCTTACCTATATCTAGGTGCTATCCAAAAATGAGAATTTTTGGAGAATGTTTTTCTATAGTTTTTAGAAAAATTTAATAATCCTAGTATAATTTAATTAGATGGCTAGAAGACTTCCAAACCCTCCCAAATTTTGGTGAGTGGTCCCTGGGTTTATCATTAGGTTTTGGTAAAAGTTTCATCTCATTTGGAGATGTTTTGAATAGGGTTGTGTTCAACCCTAGGATGATCCTTATAGGATAATTTAGGATCAAACACCCCCTTGGTATTTGAGTAGCCATATCGCCTCAACAGGGGCTGATATTTTGGTCACTGACTTTTTAGGGCATGACGCACCCTCCAAGGGCGATTGGAGTGGTTTGGTGTAGGGTAGCCCTAGAACCCTAGGGAAAATCCCTTAATGGTGGCTTTTGGGGTTGTGAAGGTAATGGGGTCAAATGACCTTGGACTGACTTAAAATTTGGTGGAGAGAACCATAGGGCCAGTATAGTTCTCTGGACAAAAGTTTTTGGTATTTAGAGACAGCTAGGCCACCTAAAATCCTAACCCTAGTTTAGGTCACCAACTTTAATTTGAATTATTAAGCTACCTAATGAACTTCGAATCAAGTAAAATTTGGGTAAAGGGATTTTCTGGTTAAAATAACCATGATATAATTTTGTTGAGATTTTTGAATTAATTTATATAGTACTTCATTTACAACTCTAATTGTGCCCTAGATATTTATTTTGATGATTATGGAATTTCTGTTCACTGAAATATTATGAAACCTTGGATTAGGGCATCTTACAGCATGTTATACCTTCAGTATTTTTCTTGGAAATTTTAACTAATTATTTCTGGTACAAAATTCTTTAACGTATTAATTGTGATATGTAGTCAAAAATACAAATGATATTTAATTACTATTTGGAAAATTATGAAATTGGGTCAGTGGGTGTTTCAAATTATGATAGTGACCCTGTAATTTTCTCTGGAATTTTAGATGACTAAAAATAGTACCTCCTTCATTAAGTTAATAAAATTAATACCTTGCATTAAAATAAATTCAGAGTTCAAATGTTGGAGAAAAATTATCGTACTTGGTTTATGATGGTTTTAGGTCACTATATAGCTCTTATAATTTTCTTGGAATTTTTGGATATATATTTACAGTACTTCCTTCATAATATAGTAAAAGTGGCCTAAAATGGTAAATTAGGAAATATAGGCACAAACATCTTTGAAATTTCTCATAACTTGGAATTGCAGTTTAAATGTCTTATATGATCTTTACTGATTTTATGATGATTTATTGTTGCCTCATTATTGCACTTCATGTTTATACTAGGGCATTTGGAATCCTAGAATAAATAAATTAAATGCCCGATAAATAGCAAAATTTGGAAATCTTGGATTTAGACTAATTATGTCATGGTATACCTCCAGTAATTATTATAGGAGATTCGGAGGACAAATTGGAGTACCTCCCCTTATACTCCTCATGTACCTTAGGATGGTCTGCATATAGTAAAACCACGGAAACTGATCTAGAGTGATAATGAACTTGGGAAATGGAATTTTGGTAGTTGTTGGTTGGTTAGGGCAAGCTAAGATTAAGTTCATTATTGGAAGTCAGGATAAGTAGAGTGTGAGACTGGTTAAGGTTAAGTGGCGTACGGGAACGACGAAAGATCGTCCACCACGGGTAGGAGAGGAAGAGTCTTAAAACTCTAGAGTTAGATCAAAAGTAACTAAAAGGGGATCGGGTTAAGGGAGATCAACCAATAACAGTAAGTGCCTTGCGAAAGGGAACTTCGGGCCGTAATGCCGCCGTCTTGGTTCCTAGTGCCCCTTGAGAGCCCTTCACGGGGTATGCCGGGGGCAGTCCTGGGCTAACATAAACCATAGGAATAATAAATTAAAAGAGCAACTAGTATAACTAGGGTTGCACATACACGCACCTCGGTATCTAGGAAGGTAGAATAATTGGTTTGGTTGCCATTCAGACGGTAGCTCTAAAGGTAGAAGCACGGACGGGACTGTCCGGGGGGCCGAGGGCTCGAGGGTTGGAGTACAGAATAAAGGTGGTGGGTCTTCGGTATCTGATTGTCATTCACACCGACATCGGTACGTTGACTCGGCGGTGTGGGACACTTAGCCAAAGAAAGTCTAGTGGGTACAGCCAGCAGTAGTACGCGGATACTCTAGGTTGTGTTCTTCTAGGGGCGTACGGAAGGGCTAGGCCTGGTAGTGTGGATACTCGCCTAGGAGTGGGGGGCCCGACCCACTGTCTCCGTTTGCCACTACGGAGGTTCCTGGGAGTGAAGCTAGCTGCCCGAATAGGGGGAACTAAAGGTCTGTACGCATAGAGTCGTGTGCGTGTGTTGCACTTGCATGAATCATGACATAACATATCACTACACTCATATTTGCATACAACTGACACCCCAACATATAAATCGGTATGAGACTTTTTATACGATGGGAGCCTTGCAGAAGACCCCTTAACTTATAAGTTTGTATGGGCATTCATATAAGTTAAGGTTACTTACTTATTTACTTGCTTGTTTACTCACTGTTCTCTAGCTGCCTTTTATACATTTGATACTTACTACTTCTTTTCTTTACCATTTACTACCATAGGATTGCTAGTTGTACTTTATTCTAGATAGTTGTTAGTATAACTCCCCTGTCACCTGCTTGATTATTCTCCACTTTTGAAGCTTCCCTTTTCCTCCTCTCCGCCCGGTGCTTAGGAGCCATTGTGGGAGGGGTAGGGATGATAGGGTTTAGTCTTTATGACTAATGGTTTTCGAACCACAACATTACAGGAGCTCTGGATGGGAGACAGGGACCAGCAGTCCAGGGACCAGCACCAGCGGAGTACGGTGCGCATGGAGGTGGGACAGTCTAGCACCGGTGCACCTGCGACCAGCTCCGTGAGTGATTAGTAGTTTTATAGCTTCCGCGATAAGTGATTTGTAGTGAGGACTCTGATGTACTGGGCTCGAGCCCATTTATCTATTTCCTGTTATTATCTATTGATGGACTGGATGTGACTTCACTTTTGTTTACATGTTTATGTGGACTTGTTTACATTTTATGTTTAATTACTTCTCTCTCTTTGTGATCGAAAAGGGACAGCAGAATTGGCGTTTTGTAGTGGTTGCATTCCCGTGAGTCGGTGCCACTGCAAAGCGGCAATTCTGGGCTAAGACCCCGGTGGTTTAAAAATAAAAAAAAGGGGGTCTTACAAGTGGTATCAGAGGGAAACCTCGATCGAAGAGAAGTAGTCCACAAAATCTTGGGCCACCCCCGTGCGAGCTTAGTTTGCGGACAAACTAGCTGCGGAAGCAGTGGTGTGCCCATAAGAGAAATCACATGTGAAATTCCATCCTAACTCTTCTTAAATTCCATTCATTCGCTCTCTAACAAATGGAATTTTTACTTGTAGCCTGCGACGAACCCTACACCGCAGCAGGGGACACCCCAGGCTCTAAATGTGGTCCCGCCTCCGCCGGTTCCAGCCCCGTTCCAGCAGACGGAGATGGGGCAAACACTGACGGCCATTCTGGAGGCCTTCAGAGCTCAGCAAGCCCCGGCTCCACAGCCAAACCCCGGGGCCAATTGGATGACTGTCTTCCGGGGACTTTCCCCTCCATCTTACCAGGGGACGGAGTCTGCAGTACGTACGGAGGAATGGTTGGACACCATTTATGAGATGCTGGCAGGGATTCGAAGCCCTACTGAGGAGGCAGTCGCTTTGGCAGTCTCCTGCTTAGAGTCACACGGAAAGAGGTGGTGGAAATCTCAGCTGGACACCACCTTTGTGGGGATGGACGGCGCTGATATTACTTGGGAGGAGTTCAGAGCAGCGCTCTTGGGACATTTTGTACCTCAGTCGGCGAGGGATGACCAGGAGGATAGGTTCCTGCGGTTGAGGCAGGGGAACAGGACTGTGGTAGAGTATTATCAGGAGTTCACTCACTTGGCCCGCTATGCGGATGCTTATCAGTTGGACGACGCTGGCTATGCCCGGAGTTTTTACAAGGGGCTGCAAGACGACATAAGACAGGCCCTCCTTTTCATCTCAGAAGGGAGTCTGGCCAGGATTCTAGAGATGGCTAAAAAGAGAGAGGCGGATCAGCTTACAGTGAAGAGCCGGAAGAGACCGGCTGATGATACAGTGATCGGAGGTCGTAGAGACCGTCCCCGGGGCCAAGTTATTGGGGAGAGAAGGAACGGGGATCAGCCTCGTCAGGAGTTTGGGCAGGAGCAGAGGAGCCAGGGGGTATTGGCTCCCCAGCCTATACAGATGCTAGAAATGCCAAGGACGGCAGAGCAGCCACCGGTATGCTATCAGTGCAACCAGCCGGGGCATATCAAGAGGAACTGCCCTGTGAGGCGAGCACCCCCACCAGCACAGCAGGGCGCTCCACCTCCCCGACAGTTTGGCGGACGAGGACAGGACCGAGGACGAGGATTTCAGGATCGAGGCTGCAGGCCAGAGAGGGAGAAGGTGTATGCTCTAGACCTGACACAGCCCCGGAACCCGGAGCAGGTTATCACAGGTATGGCAGTACTTTTAAATTTTTATCAGATAAACTAGTATTCTAGACATAACCTGGTTAGAAATTAAGTAAAGACAACTGCAAAAAGAATACTAAGACACTTAATTACACCAGGCATAGTCTTCGTTAGCGACAAGCCTGCTCACACCCTCTTCGACACTGGTGCGTCACAATCGTTCGTGTCGGAGGATTTCGTGAAAGGACTGGTAGGTGTGGAGCCATTCACTAGGAAGATGATGAGGGTGCGCCTACCCGATGGATCAGAGATAATGACCTCTGCTCATTGCAATATGGAAGCGAGGATCGGCGGGAAGGCGTTTGAGGCACCAGCGACGGTTCTGAAGATGCCAGATTACGATCTGATCCTGGGCATGACTTGGCTATATTGGAACCATGCCCAGATCGATTGCGTGGCGAAGAGGATCGCCGTGAGGCACGGCGAATCATTCATTGTCATCGAAGGTATTATACCAGCACCTCGTACCTTACTATCGTCTGTGCAGGCCGCTAAGGCCCACCTGCAGGGGGAAGAAGTTTATCAGGTCCTTTTTGTGGCGGTCATGGCCAAGGACTCCATTGCAGATATTCTAGTAGTGCGGGACTTCGCCGACGTGTTTCCGGAGAAGCTACCAGGGCTACCCCCACACCGAGAGAAGGACTTCCAGATTCAGCTCGTACCGGGGGCTAAGCCGGTATCCAGAGCTCCCTATCGAATGGCCCCAAAGGAGTTGGTGGAATTTCAGAGCCAGCTTCAGGAGTTAGTGGAGGCCGGGTTCGTTCGGCCTAGCTCTTCACCAAGGGGAGCTCCGGTGCTGTTTGTTAAGAAGAAGGACGGGACCCTTCGACTGTGCATCGATTACCGGGCTCTGAACAGGTTGACAGTCCGAAATACTTATCCAATACCAAGGATAGACGAGCTATTTGACCAGATGGAGGGAGCCCATTGGTTCTCAAAGCTAGATCTGAGGTCAGGGTACTACCAGCTTCGCATTCGGGAGGAGGACATCCCGAAGACGGCCTTCAGCAGCAGATATGGCTTGTACGAGTTTATAGTGATGCCGTTCGGGCTCACGAATGCACCCTCCGCATTCATGACGCTGATGAATCGGGTGTTCGAACAGTATCTGGACGTCTTCGTTATCGTATTCATCGACGACATCCTTATCTATTCAAGGACGGAGGAGGAGAACGTGAGACATCTGGCCTTGACCTTGGAGAAGCTGCGTGAGCATGAGATGTATGCCAAGTACAGCAAGTGACAGTTCTGGCTAAAGGAGGTGGCCTTTCTGGGCCATGTCATCAGTGGAGCAGGTCTGGCAGTGGATCCGGCGAAGGTCCAGGCATTACGGGATTGGCCACCACTAAAGTCGGCTTCGGATGTTCGAAGTTTCTTGGGACTTGCCGGTTACTACCGGAAGTTCGTAAAGGGGTTCTCTCAGATTTCCCTCCCTCTTAAATCTCTGACGAAGAAAGAGTCCCCTTTTATCTGGACGCCTCGATGCGAATCTGCCTTCCAGGAGCTGAAGGATCGTCTCACCTCGGCCCCCATCCTCGCTCTTCCATCAGGGAAGGAGGGATTCCAGGTGTATACAGATGCTTCCTATCAGGGGATGGGTGCTGTTCTGATGCAGAATGGGCACGTAATAGCCTATGCCTCCCGTCAGTTGAAGCAGCACGAGCAGAACTACCCTGTGCACGATTTGGAGATGGGGCAGTCATTTTTGCTCTTAAGATCTGGCGACACTATCTCTACGGAGTACATTGCGATATCTTCTCCGACCACAAGAATCCGAAGTACGTCGATACCCAGAAGGAGTTAAACATCAGACAGAGACGCTGGGTGGAGTTTTTGTCGGACTACCAGTATACCATGCACTACCATCCGGGGAAGGCGAACGTGGTCGCGGATTCTCTGAGCTGGAGAGCGAGTACGACAGGAGTAGTCCCACAGCTAATGGCCTTGGAGTTGGTTAGATCATTCGAGGAGATGCAGATTTCACTAGTGTCTGAGGATGACCCGGAGCTATACAAGGAGTACGTGGGGTCAATGGTTACTACTGATGATATTCGAGACCGCATCAGAGATGGGCAGATGCTGGATGAAAGAGCTGAGCCGATATTCCGAGCCTTGGAGGAAGGCACGACATGAGATTACTCTTTGAGGGATGGGCTCCTGTGTTTCCGGGGCAGAGTCTACATACCAGCATGAGGACGGATCCGGGAGGACATTTTGACAGAAGCTCACTGCAGCCGGTATTCGGTACACCCGGGGATCACCAAGATGGTAAAGGATTTGAAGAGGATGATGTACTAGCGGGTATGAAGAAAGATATTACGTATTTTGTGATGCATTGCAAGGCCTGCCAGCTCGTGAAGGCGGAGTGTAGGAACCCGGCAGGCTTGCTGCAGCCGCTTTCGGTGCCGGAGTGGATGTTTGAGGATATAACCATGGACTTCATACATGGGCTACCTCGATCCCGTGTGGGGAATGACTACATCTGGGTGATAGTGGACAGACTAACAAAGGTGTCCAGATTCATTCCAGTGGCAAAGGACACACCGGTCAGAGTATTAGTACGGAGGTTCATTGAGCAGTTTGTGCGTTATCATGGGGTACCCAAGACTATCGTTTCGGATCGGGATGGGCGGTTTACATCCAGGGAATGGAGGTCAGTCCAGGCCCATCTGGGTTCTCGATTGACATTCAGCACAGCTTTTCACCCTTAGACCGACGGATAGACAGAGCGCACCAACCGTACACTGGAGGATCTGTTGCGACTGTGTATTTTGGACCGTGGCGAGCCTTGGGAGAGATTGCTGCCACTGGTCGAGTTTTCGTACAACAACTCTTATCATTCCAGCATAGGCATGGCTCCATACGAGGCGTTTTACGGCAGGAGGTGCAGGACCCCACTATCATGGGTTCAGGATGAGGACCCGCATGCACTAGGTTCGGAGTTTGTGGGAGATACAAATGCTCAGATTAGATTGATCCGGGACAGGATGTTGTAAGCCCAGAGCAGACAGGCGAAATACAATGATGCGAGGCATCGTCAAGTGGAGTTCCATGTGGTAGACCGGGTGTTCTTGAAGATACGGCCGATGCACGGAGTGTCGCGTGTGCGTGGGCGGAAGAAGCTCAGTCCGAGATATATGGGGCCTTATAGGATCCTGGAGCGGATCGGCCCCTTAGCCTATATACTGGAGCTACCGCCGGAGTTAGCGGGATTACATGATGTCTTCCACATCTCCTCACTTCGGAGGGCTCTGCTACGCCCTGAGCAGATGATCTCCTCGGCAAATGGCCTAGTGGCCTCGGATCGGTCAGTCAACTTGGAGCCTATCAGGATTGACGATACAGCAGTGCGGGTCTTGCGACAGAAGAAGGTTCCGTTAGTCAAGGTTCTGTGGAACAATCATGGGCAGGAGGAGCATACATGGGAGCCACAGGACTTGATGCGGCAAAAATACCCGGAACTTTTTCGTCAGGTATACCTCACCACCCCTCTGGACAATCAATTTGCCTTCTTGTTTTAAACCAATAGGACTGAAATTTCAAGAATAGGGGCTAATCTTTTGTTTATTGGGGTGTATATACCTAGTTAATTGGGCGAATTAATCTTGGGTTTGAAACCGCACAAAGCAAACATAATGTAGAGATGTAGATTTTTTTTCAATTCTCATGGGATGTTACAAGCTGCTTTTTCCCGATTAGAGACGCGTATGCTTAACCTTGATTTCGGGGACGAAATATTTGTTTTGTTTATTGGGATTTATAACATCCCATTTCCGGCTAGACCCCTAGGAGTCGGTTGGTCGTGATAGAACCCTAGGAAGCCCAAAAAAAACTGAAATACATCGACCGAGATTTCGGGTCACGGGTTGGTCATGCCCGTGACTGACCCATCACGCCCGTGACCTAGGGTGTGACTCTATCGTCAATCGTCGATCTCAGGGAGACGATCGTCGGGCGCAGAATTTTTCAACCCGGGCCTGTCACGCCCGTGACCTATGTGTCACGCCCGTGACCTAGGGCATGACACCTTCGACGATCGTCGATCCCAGCGGGACGATCATCGAAATGCAGAATTTGCGTCATGGCCATGTCACGCCCGTGACCCAGGTGTCACGCCCGTGACCAAGGGCGTGACACCTTCGGCGATCGTCGATCTCAGCGCGACGATCGCCGAGTACGGATTTTGCCTCAAGACCATATCACGCCCGTGACCCATATGTCACGCCCGTGACATAGGGCGTGACCACCCTTCGACGATCGTCGATCTTAGTTAGACGGTCGTCGAACCAAGAATTGGTCTCCCGGTCTTGTCACGCCCGTGACCCACCTGTCACGCCCGTGACCAAGGGCGTGACCACCGTTCGACGATCGTCGATCTCAGTTCGACGATCGTCGATCCTAGAATTGGCCACCCGGGCCTGTCACGCCCGTGACCTATATGTCACGCCCGTGACCAAGGCTGAAACGTCAGCCAGACTGGAAATTTCGGTAACCGACGTTGTAATCAATTCTGATTATGGGAAGTTACACCAGGAGTATTTAAGGGCCGTTTCCTACTCTGATTATTTAATAAATTAAGGAAATGTTGGTCCAATAGGAAATCGCCACCTGGCAAACACCTCTTCATTTCCAACATTTCAACTTATAACCAAAACGTCATTAAGAGAATTATTAATGGCCATGAACGTTTCATCCTTTCCCCTCCCCACTTGCTGATCTATAAAAGACTCCTAAGAGCAAGAGGAAAAGGTTACACGCTCCATCAAACTGTTTCAGATTTCCCCCTTGCTGTTGAAGAATTTCCGGCGACGCCACCACTGTGCCAATGGCTTCCCGACGCTCTGCACGCCTCCAGCCCGCGAACAAGGTCCTCCCCACCCTCTTCTTCTGCAGATAGATCTTAGAAATCGTTAGGAGAGATATCGGGCTCAAAAGAGCCAGATCGGGTGAGCGTTTCCATGGTTTTCCGAAAATTTCGTGGTGGCGGGTTCGCCGGAAACCGCCTCTCCGGCGGCCGTGCTGCCGCCCGACGGTAGCCCTCACCTCAACAGAGGTGATGGTGGTGGTGGCCGGCCAGGGAGATGGCTGGGTGGCCGGGAAATAGCCTTAGAAAAGCTACAGGAATAGTTATTTTCTGATTCTTTTCGGGTTCGGCTGAAGAAGGAGATGAACAGTAACATTGCATTATATAATATATTGTATAGTTAGGAATTAATTCCCTTTTACTGTACACTAGGTTGAAACTGAAAATTATAGCCCGTAGGGGTTGAAACATAAAAAGTGGTCAACGTAGGAAATGTAGCCCTTGAAGTCTACTGTAATTCGAAATTGATTTCACTCGATTTGGAGTGCTGGTTATACCACATCACCCTTTTTGGTGAGGTCTATCCATAGGGCTGTCTTGACCTTAGAAAAATTCCCCACTCCAATCTATTATTCAAAATGACTTGAAATTTGGGGTGTGGCCTAATCTTACCAATATCTAGGTGCTATCCAAAAATGAGAATTTTTGGAGAATGTGTTTCTATAGTTTTTAGAAAAATTTAATAATCCTAGTATAATTTAATTAGATGGCTAAATGACTTCCAAACCTTCCCAAATTTTGGTGAGTGATCCCTGGGTTTATCTTTAGGTTCTGGTAAAAGTTTCATCTCATTTGGAGATGTTTTGAATAGGGTTGTGTTCAACCCTAGGATGATACTTATAGGATAATTTAGGATCAAACACCCCCTTGGTATTTGAGTGGCCATATCGCCTCAACAGGGGCTGATATTTTGGTCACTGACTTTTTAGGGCATGAATCACCCTCCAAGGGAGTTTGGAGTGGTTTGGTGTAGGGTAGCCCTAGAACCCAAGGGAAAATCCCTTAATGGTGGCTTTTGGGGTTGTGAAGGTCATGGGGTCAAATGACCTTGGACTGACTTAAAATTTGGTGGAGAGAACCATAGGGCCAGTATAGTTCTCTGGACAAAAGTTTAGGGTATTTGGAGACAGCTAGGCCACCTAAAATCCTAACCCTAGTTTAGGTCACCAACTTTAATTTGAATTATTAAGCTACCTAATGAACTTCGAATCAAGTAAAATTTGGGTAAAGAGATTTTCTGGTTAAAATAACCATGATATAATTTTGTTGAGATTTTTGGATTAATTTATATAGTACTTCATTTATAACTCTAATTGTGCCCTAGATATTTATTTTGATGATTATGGAATTTCTGTTCACTCGAATATTATGAAACCTTGGATTAGGGCATCTTATAACATGTTATACCTTCAGTATTTTTCTTGGAAATTTTAACTAATTATTTCTGGTACATACTTTTTTAACGTGTTAATTGTGATATGTAGTCAAAAATACAAATGATGTCCAATTACTATTTGGAAAATTATGAAATTGGGTCAGTAGGTGTTTCAAATTATGATAGTGACCCTGTAATTTTCTCTAGAATTTTAGATGACTAAAAATAGTACCTCCTTCATTAAGTTAAGAAAACTGGTACCTTGCATTAAAATAAATTCAGAGTTCAAATGTTGGAGAAAAATTATGGTACTTGGTTTATGATGGTTTAGGTCACTATATAGCTCTTATAATTTTCTTGGAATTTTTGGATATATATTTACAGTACTTCCTTCATAATATAGTAAAAGTGACCTAAAATAGTATATTAGGAAATATAGGCATAAACATCTCTGGAATTTCTCAAAACTTGGAATTGCTGTTTAAATATCTCATATGATCTTTACTGATTTTATGATGATTTATTGTTGCCTCATTATTGCACTTCATGTTCATACTAGGGCATTTGGAATCCTAGAATAAATAAATTAAATGCCCGATAAATAGGAAAATTTGGAAATCTTGGATTTAGACTAATTATGTCATGGTAGACCTCCAGTAATTATTATAGGAGATTCGAAGGACAAATTGGAGTACCTCCCCGTATACTCCTCATGTACCTTAGGATGGTCTGCATATAGTAAAATCACGGAAACTGATCTAGAGTGATAATGAACTTGGGAAATGGAATTTTGGTAGTTGCTGGTTGGTTAGGGCAAGCTAAGATTAAGTTCATTATTAGAAGTCAGGATAAGTAGAGTGTGAGACTGGTTAAGGTTAAGTGGCGTACGGGAACGACGAAAGATCGTCCACCTCGGGTAGGAGAGGAAGAGTCTTAAAACTCTAGGGTTAGATCAAAAGTAACTAAAAGGGGATCGGGTTAAGGGAGATCAACCAATAACAGTAAGTGCCTTGTGAAAGGGAACTTCGGGCCGTAATGCCGCCGTCTTGGTTCCTAGTGCCCCTTGAGAGCTCTTCACGGGGTATGCCGGGGGCAGTCTTGGGCTAACGTAAACCATAGGAATAATAAATTAAAAGAGCAACTAGTATAACTAGGGTTGCACATACACGCACCTCGGTAGCTAGGAAGGTAGAATAATTGGTTTGGTTTCCATTCAGACGGTATCTCTGAAGGTAGATGCACGGACGGGATTGTCCGGGAGGCCGAGGGCTCGAAGGTTGGAGTACAGAATAAAGGTGGTGGGTCTTCGGTATCTGATTGTCGTTCACACCGACATCGGTACGTTGACTCGGCTATGTGGGACACTTAGCCAAAGAAAGTCTGGTGGGTACAGCCAGCAGTAGTACGCGGATACTCTAGGTTGTGTGTTGGAACCTTAGGTTCTGATTTGGGTTAGGATCACTATTAGGATTATTAGTTTGACCCAAATTATATAGTCTAAGGGTCATAGAATTCTCCAGGTATACATCAAAAGAATCCAAGAAGAAAGTGTAGAAAATTCCAGTCCAAAAATAGTAGAACGGAGTTCCACTATAGTAGAACGACGTTCCACTATAGTAGAACGGCGTTCCACTATAGTAGAACGGCGTTCAACTATAGTAGAACGGCGTTCAACTATAGTAGAACGGCGTTCAACTATAGTAGAACGGAGTTCAACTATAGTAGAACGGAGTTCGACTATAGTAGAACGGAGTTCCACTATAGTAGAACAGAGTTCCACTATAGTAGAACGACGTTCAACTATAGTAGAATGTCATTCAACTATAGTAGAACGGCGTTCAACTATAGTAGAACGGAGTTCAAATATAGTAGAACGAAGTTCCACTATAGTAGAACGGCGTTCAACTATAGTAGAACGGCGTTCAACTATAGTTGAACGGCGTTCAACTATAGTAGAACGGCGTTGAACTATAGTAGAACGACGTTCAACTATAGTATTATATGCGTTCTTTTCTGTGTTTTATTTCCTGTATTTCTAGCATATATTTATTATATAATATCTGATTGATTTACTGCTATTACTTTAAAGCAATCCTTGCTATTATTATGCATAAGTCTTTCCTTTCAGATAAAGTAGTTTGTCTTATTAGTTGACTTTTTGATTACTTTATCTGCAGCTGTCCTTTATAGCCGTTGGCTGTAAAGAGTTATCTGATGTGACCTTTTATAGCATTCTTTATCAGATTTAATACTGCAGCTTCTTATGAAGCTTTATTCTTTATATAGAATATATATATCTGGAAGATATGTTTTGTCTTTATGTTAATTGCAGCCCAGATTCAAGATCTGAGAAGAAGACAAAAGTTCAACTCAAATAATAGATCCGTTACTGCTACTTATATATAAAGAGTTCTTTTGAAGAAAGAACTAAGCTTGCTACCAGCAATATACAGCAGCAGAAGGAAGAAATACAATACAGCACAGCTGCTCTTAGCATTCATACATCCAACTGAGAAGATATCTCTTCACTCTTCTTCAACCTGAGTGCTCCTGTTCCAGGAAGACTACACTCAGAGATATTGAAGAAGAAGAAGAAGAAGAAGGAAGCTGCTGAAGAAGATCCTTTTATTTTATATTCTATTATCTTCTTCTAAGCTTTACCCTTCAGAACTTCAAGACAGTATTCTGTCAGAAGTTCTGAAGAGGGCTTGTGCTTCTCTAATCTATTATAAAATAGAGAAGACATTTTAACCTCCTTTCCCCCTCCTGTAAAGGGTTATTACTCCCTTCAAAAGTACCCCTTGGTGGCACGGCACCTGATCAAAAACCAATGTTGGTTTTTAGACACCTGATCAAAAGTCTAAAGGGTCTCTAGATCTACCTGCAGCAGATCTTGTTGGTGGCAGGGCACCTGATCAAAAACCTAAGTGGATTCCTATCGTGGAGGTAGAAGAGTGGACGTACCCAAGTTATTGGGGAACCACTATAATCTCTTGTGTCGTTTGGTTGTTTATTTATTACTTGTACAGTGGCTGTGAGTAGAAATAACTAGGATTGCTAGTTGCTGGAATAGGACTCTAGCCTTAACTGTAATTACAGTTGGTTGCCTTTTGTGCACAACACTTTGTGTTAGGCTTTAGGGTTATTCTAAAATATCTATAATCTGAATTCCGCAATCGGTATCTATCTTTTCTTTTAATTGGTATCAGAGGGAGGTTGACTGACTGTACAGGCTAACACCTGAGTCACAAGATCCTGATAGATACCAAGGATTATAGATATTCACATTCACTTTCATGGCCCAGTACAATGATTATTTTAGCACCAGACCTCCAGCTTGCAACTTAGCTGAGTTTAGCATCTGGAAGGCAAGAGTCATTATTTATGAACAATATTGATGAAGAAATATTTTCTTCTATTTTGACAGGTCTTCCAACATCGGCAACAACAACAAAAAGTGCCAGGCTAGCTGATGCCCGAGCAATGAATATCCTAGCTCAGTCATTGTCTGATGACATTTTTCAAGAGATTGTTGAATGCTCAACAGCTAAGGAGATGTGGGATTCCCTTCACCAAATGGCTTCTGAACCCGTGGATAATATATCAGAAGGAAGCCACAACATCTCATCTGAAGAAGGAAAACCAACATCCCTAGATGTTATCTGGGATGTCTCAGATGATGACTCATCATTTGAAGATGAAGAGGAGGAAGCAAGGGCCAAAGAATTTTGCATAATGGCCATAAATGCTTCATGCAGCAACTTAGATGCTGAACAAACAGAAGACAAATCAAAACCTGAAAAGGTTCAGGTAATATCTAATTCTGTTATCAGTTTAGTTAATTTAGAAATTAAATATTGCTGCCAAAGTTTAACAAAACCTGAGAAGGAAACAACACTTCTCAGAGAAATGTTTTCAGATTATTCTAATCAACAAAATGAGTTCAGATTTGAGAACTCAGTCAGCTTTTTCAAAAATTTGTTTTATTATCAAAAGGATAAATTACTTAAAATATTTTCAAATCCTTCTACCATCTGGAACAAATTTATTAGGAAGCATTTCCTTTTTCTTAAGGCTGTTTATATATCTGTTTGATATTTTGTTCAAATATTTTATTCAGATTTCTATATAAAGAAATTCTCTGTCAGATAACTCTATTTCTTATAGATCCTTTTCTAATTTCATCTAGATTGAGTTCTCTACTCTAGTTGCATTGGTCAGCTGAGTTTGAATCTCGTCTAATGAAAAGAAATTCTATAGGAAGGAAGATATCTGATTTTGGTTTTCAGATCCAGAATCCTAATTAAATTTGCTGGACAAATATCATTTGTTTTGCTGCTAACATACCCTTTTTCAAGGAGAGAGCAATCTCTACCATAGTCTTCTGCAGGTACTATTTATAAGAGTTTGCTGGATGACTCAATCAAAATTCAAAGTCATCTCAGTCTCCTTCAATCACAGGTACCGCATCAACATAGGGGGAGATTGCAAATGCCTGCAAGCAGCAAGCTTTTATCAAAAACCGAAGCCAGCTATGCAAAGCTTTTCTTTTTTATATATCTTATGCTTTGCAAATATATATTTATTATAATATTATTTTGCTAATAGGATCCTCACCCAAATAGGGGGAGATTGTTGGAACCTTAGGTTCTGATTTGGGTTAGGATCACTATTAGGATTAATAGTTTGATCCAAATTATATAGTCTAGGGGTCATAGGATTCTCCAGGTATACATCAAAAGAATCCAAGAAGAAAGTGCAGAAAATTCCAGTCCAAAAATAGTAGAACGGAGTTCCACTATAGTAGAACGACGTTCCACTATAGTAGAACGGCATTCAACTATAGTAGAACGGCGTTCAACAATAGTAGAACGGCGTTCAAATATAGTAGAACGGCGTTCAACTATAGTAGAACGGCGTTCAACTATAGTAGAATGGAGTTCAACTATAGTGGAACGGAGTTCCACTATAGTAGAACGACGTTCGACTATAGTAGAACGGAGTTCTACTATAGTAGAACGGCGTTCAACTATAGTAGAACGGCGTTCAACTATAGTAGAACGGCGTTCAACTATAGTAGAACGGCGTTCAACTATAGTAGAACGACGTTCAACTATAGTAGAACGGTGTTCAACTATAGTAGAACAGAGTTCGACTATAGAAGAACGGAGTTCCACTATAGTAGAACGGCGTTCAACTATAGTAGAACGGCATTCAACTATAGTAGAACGACGTTCAACTATAGTTTTATATGCGTTCTTTTCTGTGTTTTATTTCCTGTATTTCTAGCATATATTTATTATATAATATCTGATTGATTTACTGCTATTACTTCAAAGCAATCCTTGCTATTATTATGCATAAGTCTTTCCTTTCAGATAAAGTAGTTTGTCTTATTAATTGACTTATTGATTACTTTATCTGCAGCTGTCCTTTATAGCCGTTGGCTGTAAAGAGTTATCTGATGTGACCTTTTATAGCAATCTTTATCAGATTTAATACTGCAGCTTCTTATGAAGCTTTATTCTTTATATAGAATATATATATCTGCAAGATATGTTTTGTCTTTATGTTAATTGCAGCCCAGATTCAAGATCTGAGAAGAAGACAAAAGCTCAACTCAAATAATAGATCCGTTACTGCTGCTTATATATAAAGAGTTCTTTTGAAGAAAGAACTAAGCTTGCTACCAGCAATATACAGCAGCAGAAGGAAGAAATACAATACAGCACAGCTGCTCTCAGCATTCATACATCCAACTGAGAAGATATCTCTTCACTCTTCCTCAACCTGAGTGCTCCTGTTCCAGGAAGACTACACTCAGAGATATTGAAGAAGAAGAAGAAGAAGGAAGCTGCTGAAGAAGATCCTTTTACTTTATATTCTATTATCTTCTTCTAAGCTTTACCCTTCAGAACTTCAAGACAGTATTCAATCAGAAGTTCTGAAGAGGCCTTGTGCTTCTCTAATCTATTGTAAAATAGAGAAGACATTTTAACCTCCTTTCCCCCTCCTGTAAAGGGTTATTACTCCCTTCAAAAGTATCCCTTGGTGGCAGGGCACCTGATCAAAAACCTGTGTTGGTTTTTAGACACCTGATCAAAAGTCTAAAGGGTCTCTAGTTCTACCTGCAGCAGATCTTGTTGGTGGCAGGGCACCTGATCAAAAACCTGAGTGGATTCCTATCGTGGAGGTAGAAGAGTGGACGTACCCAAGTTGTTGGGGAACCACTATAATCTCTTGTGTCGTTTGGTTGTTTATTTATTACTTGTACAGTGGCTGTGAGTAGAAATAACTAGGATTGCTAATTGCTGGAATAGGACTCTAGCCTTAACTGTAATTACAGTTGGCTGCCTTTTGTGCACAACACTTTGTGTTAGGCTTTAGGGTTATTCTAAAATATCTATAATCTGAATTCCGCAATCGGTATCTATCTTTTCTTTCATTGTGTTCTTCTAGGGGCGAACGGAAGGGCTAGGCCTGATAGTGTGGATACCCGCCTAGGAGTGGGGGGCCCGACCCACTGTCTCCGTTTGCCACTACGGAGGTTCCTTGGAGTGAAGCTAGCTGCCCGAACAGGGGGAACTAAAGGTCTGTGCGCATAGAGTCGTGTGCGTGTGTTGCACTTGCATGAATCATGGCATAGCATATCACTACACTCATATTTGCATACAACCGACACCCCAACATATAAATCGATATGGGACTTTTTATACGATGGGAGCCTTGTAGAAGACCCCTTAACTTATAAGTTTGTATGGGCATTCATATAAGTTAAGGTTACTTACTTATTTACTTGCTTGTTTACTCACTATTCTCTAGCTGCCTTTTATACATTTGATACTTACTACTTCTTTTCTTTACCATTTACTACCATAGGATTGCTAGTTGTACTTTGTTCTAGATAGTTGTTAGTATAACTCCCCTGTCACCTGCTTGATTATTCTCCACTTTTGAAGCTTCCCTTTTCCTCCTCTCCGCCCGGTGCTTAGGAGCCGTGGTGGGAGGGGTAGGGGATGATAGGGCTTAGTCTTTATGACTAATGGTTTTTGAACCACAACATTACAGGAGCTCCGGATGGGAGACAGGGACCAGCAGTCCAAGGACCAGCACCAGCGGAGTACGCTGCGCATGGAGGTGGGACAGTCTAGCACCGGTGCACCTGCGACCAGCTCCGTGAGTGATTAGTAGTTTTATAGCTTCCGCAATGAGTGATTTGTAGTGAGGACTCTGATGTACTGGGCTCGAGCCCATTTATCTATTTCCTGTTATTATCTATTGATGGACTGGATGTGACTTCACTTTTGTTTACATGTTTATGTGGACTTGTTTACATTTTATGTTTAATAACTTCTCTCTCTTTGTGATCGAAAAGGGCCGGCAGAATTGGTATTTTGTAGTGGTTGCCTTCCCGTGAGTCGGTGCCACCGCAAAGCGGCAATTCTGGGCTAAGACCCCGATGGTTTAAAAAGAAAAAAAAAGGGGGTCTTACACATATTCACCCCCCCTCTAGGTTGATAGCTACCTTGAAAATAAGAACTCTCAGAAGAGCGTGCTTTGATGCTACCAAAAGTCCAATCTTGAGAAATTTGGATGATAAAGGTGGTTATTGGGTACGTTACGAAACATTTGGGTGTTTGTGTGTGAGTAGAGTTGGGATTTTTCCTCATATATGACAGGAGTTGCACCCATGGGTCCTTTGATGGAATGGGACAGATAAATGCATGTGAATGCTTGGTTGAGTCAATATGTGATATTGGACTAACAAATTTCTGGAAGTCTATTCTAGATCAGGAAACTGGGATTGAATAATTATGAGGATGACACAGTCTATACCTCTAGTTATATCCGTATGTAAGGGACGAAGGGACATGAAAACACTGATACATTGGTCACAATGGCTTTCGAGTTCTTAAATCTTATTGCTTGGGGAGCAATGATGCATTGCTAAATGTCACTCATTGTTTGTGAAGCTTTTTTTTGATACTTTCAAGATCAAGTAGAGACTTTTGGTGCTAGCATTGTGATTTGGAAGTGATCAAGCATGTAGTCTCACTGTCAACGCAGCATGAGCCTATCAGTGCAGCACATAAGAACGTTTGGAGAATTTGGAAGATTGGATTATGTTGCTCTTGCTCATGTGATGAGTGAAGGACCAAGCACTTGCATGAGATGAGTAAAGGACTAGACTCAGCCATGCACTGAGTGCATCGAGACCACTCAAAGCTTTCGTCAAATTAAGTGTTGATTCGTCGAGTTAGCATTGAGAGTGTTGAGACCACTTGACGATTCGTCGAGTCAATCATTGATTCGTCGAATCATGGAGTTGAGTGTATAGAGTCTACTCAGTCTGACATTGAGTGCGTCGAGACCACTAAACGCTTTCGTCGAGTCAAATGTTTATTGGATCTCGTGGCCAACCTTAGAGGAGGGGGGGTGAATAAGGTTTCTCGCGTGATTTGCAATTTAAAATTATTTTGCACATAAAATCGTGTTCTGGAAGCTACCCCGCGGCGCTAGGTGTCTAACACGCGGCGGTAAGTCTATGAACTACTTTTTCTATGCAGGTTCGTTTGCAAGCCCCACAACACAAGCACTCACTTAACAAAACCAGAACAATCACAGAGTTAATCAAAGCAGAAACAGGAATTCCATTGCATGAATTGGAATAACAATTGTTCTAGATGATTACAAAATTGTGATCTCCGTGATGCCGTAGATCGAAGGCAATGAGAAGTAAAAACTTTATGTGTTTTCTATACCGACCCGCTCCACTGAATGGTTGGCTCTATCCCTTTCCATCCAAGAAAGGTCCTCAAGCCGACTCTTCACCTCCATGTAAGGAAGGGTCTTAGAGCCCCATTAGATCCACCGATCTAGACGTCCCTATCCCTAGGACGATTTTCCACAGAATCCTCCTCGGATTCTAACGACCCTCCAAGTCGATTTCTCACAAAACCCTTCCCGGATTTTGACGACCTTCCGGTTGATTTCCCTTGCCACAAGATTCAGAAAAGAAAAGATTATAGAAATAAGGATTTAGATAATTTAAAACATAAAGTTTTCCCTCTTGATGACTTCTCCGTTGAGCGATCTGCGACCAGTGCTTGAGATCTTCATTTATTAGCAACCTGAACGCCAATCTGGTACTTGGACAGTGGATGTTCCCGGCATATGACTGGGACAAGAAGCCTGTTGCGTGATTACTCCTCAGTCGAAAATGGACCCAAAGTCATCTTTGGAGGATCAGATCGAAGAGTCACCATGGGTTATGGTATGATTTCTACCAGTGTATTCTCTATCACAGACATGTCCTATATTGAAGGGTTAAACCATAACCTGATTAGTATAAGCCAGTTGTGTGATAAAGGATACGACGCTAAGTTCTGCAAGGAAAAGTGCTTGATAATATCGTGTGCCTCTTCAGAGACGGTATTAACTGGCATTAGGAGCAGAAATATTTTTTGCTTAGATTTTCTTAGCTTAGACTCTTCTACCCCCGTTTGCCTAGTAGCAAAAGACAGTGCATCTCTCTGTGAACAATGGCACAAGAGATTAGCACATATTAATTTCAAAACTATTAGTATGTTGTTTTCCAAGAATTTAGTAAGGGATGCCCCTACTATTAAGTGCATCAAAGATATCCCTTGTCCTTCATGTCATAAGGGCAAACAGACTCGGGCTACCTTTAAGGGCATTGCAGACAAAGACTCTTCCAGATGTCTTTATCTTTTGCATATGGATTTGTTCGGTCCTGCGAAAGTTCATAGCTTAGGAGGCAAATCATATACGCTAGTGATTGTTGATGATCACTCTCGGTTTACGTGGGTGTTCTTCTTGAAATGATAGTAAGATACGTTTGACATCTTCACTAATTTTATCAGGCAGATTCAGAATGAACTTAACTGCTCCGTGGTCAAAATCAGAAGTGACCATGGAACAGAATTCGAGTCTTGAGCTATGACAGAATTCTATGAAGAACATGGTATCTTTCATGAGTTTTCCTCCCCGCATACTCCTCAGTAAAATGGAGTTGCGGAGAGGAGGAATAGAATTCTCATTGAGGCATGTACGACAATGTTGAATGACGCTTCTCTTCCAGAGTACTTCTGGCCATAGGCTGTCAATACAGCCTATCATGTGCAAAATCGAGCCTTGATCAACAAGAATCATCGTAAGACGCCTTATGAGTTATTGAAAGGCAGGAAACCGACCATATCCTATCTAAGGATTTTTGGCTGCAGATGCTATGTACTCAATAATAGGAAGTACCCACGTACTAAATTCGGAGAAAAATGCTTCGAAGGCATCTTCATGGGCTATAGTAGCCATAGTGTGGCATATATGGTCTTCAATAAGAAAACCCTAGTTGTAGAGGAGTCCATTAATATTGTATTTGATGAAGGAAGCCTGCTTCACAGCAATTCTTCCAGTGGCATTCTTGAAGATGCAGATGCAAGGCTTGAACAACTAAGTCTAGATGAGACTGCTAAAGATGAAACTCCCAAGTACGTCAAGGTCACCACCTCATCGCCAACTGGAGAAGATGACGGTCAGGATGGAGAAATTCTCCCAGAAGAGGGAGGAGCCCGAGAAGTTGTTGGAGCTCCAGATGCAAGACTCTTAGAGCTCAGACACGTGAGGGATCACCCAAGAGATCAGATCATAGGAGATCCTCGGGACGGTGTCAGAACTCGTAGAGGTACAATTAACGAGATTTTGAACCTAAGTTTTCTGTCACAGGTTTAGCCAAAGAAGTTCGATGAAGTGAACAAAGATGCGTCATGGATATTGGCAATGCAAGATAAACTGCATCAATTCGAACGATGCAACGTCTGGACGCTAGTTCCCACACCAAAGAAACAGAATGTGATCGGCACTAAGTGGATCTTCAGAAATAAATTGGATGAACACGGTGTCATCATCAAGAACAAGGCCAGACTGGTAGCCCAAGGTTACAGACAGGAGGAGGGGATTGACTTCGACCAAACCTTTGCACTAGTTGCAAGACTCGAGGCGATCCGGTTGTTCCTGGCATATGCCTTTCACAAAGGATTCACTGTCTATCAGATGGACGTGAAATCTGCTTTCCTGAATGGAGATTTAAAAGTGGAAGTATATGTCGCGCAACCCCCAGGTTTTGTTAATCCAACACTCCCTGATCATGTCTACTTTCTTAATAAAGCATTATATGGCTTAAAACAAGCTCCTCGAGCTTGGTATGAGACTCTGTCTAGCTTTCTTCTTGAGAACAAGTTCTCGAGAGAAAAAATAGATAAGACATTGTTTCTTAGGGAAGTCAAAGGCAAGATTTTGCTGGTGCAAATCTATATCGATGACATAATATTTGGCTCAACGGACAAATACCTGTGCAAGAAGTTCTCCAAACTTATACAAGGGAAGTTTGAAATGAGCAGCATGGGAGAGCTGAAGTATTTCTTGGGACTTCAAGTGAAACAGTATGAGGATGGAATTTTCATTTCTCAGACGAAGTTCACAAATGAACTCCTCAAGAAATTCAGAATGGAGAGTGCAACCTCTATGTGGACTCTAATGGGATCCACTGTGTCGCTGGTCAAGGATGAGAAAGGGAAACCTTTTGATGAAACCAAGTACAGAAGCATAATTGGATCCCTGCTCTACCTTACTGCTAGTAGACCAGATATTATGTTTTCCACATGCGTTTTTTCCAGATATCAGGTGAACACTAAGGAATCTCATTATGTCGCTGCAAAGTGAATTCTTAGATATCTTCAAGGTACACCAAATCTTGGCTTGTGGTACCCAAGAAACAATGATGTCGAGCTAATAGGCTTTTCAGATGCTGACTTTGCAGGAAGCAGGGATGATAGGAAAAGCACTACCGGGACGTGCCAATTCCTCGGAAGAAGTCTTATATCGTGTAACAGTAAAAAGCAGAACTGTCTCGCAACCTCTACGGCTGAATCTTAGTACATCTCAGCAGGCAGCTGTTGCGAACAACTTCTATGGATCAGAAATCAACTCGAAGATTATGACTTGCAGTTCAGAGAAGTTCCTATGTATTGCGACTCCTCGAGCATAATTGAAATTGTGAACAATCCAGTGTCGCACAGCAGAACAAAGTATATTGAAGTGCGCTACCACTTCATTCGGGAGCATGTGGAAAACAAAGATATATCTCTCTGCTATGTCCCCACGGATAAGCAGATTGCAGATATCTTCACGAAGCCACTAGACGAGGCCAAGTTCAATTTGTTCAAAACCGAACTCGGCATGTTGAACTTTGAAGATTGAAGACTGAAAGGCTCAAGGCTCTTGAATCAAGGGGAATCATCTGCTAGGCACTCAAGATCGGGCACGGATGTAAGGACTGAGGGGGAGCATTTTGCTCCATGTGAAGTCTCAGATTTGCAGAAGCTGAAAAGGGGGATATTACCCTCTCGACCAAGACTAAGGTGGCTGCCAATACTAAGTAGGCCACAAAAGCTATAGGCTATGATGCTCTCAGGAAAATGGTAATGAATTCCACTCTCAACTGAATTTTCATTTTATGATTTTCATTCTCATCTGTTCTATTCACCTTAGCTTGTAGGGTATAGGCTTCTTCAAATAGGGGGAGATTGTTGGGTATTGCATCCATAATGGACCTAATTTGAAAAAGCCCCTGAACAAGCTAAGTTAAATTGACAATGTATTTTACAATTCTATCAAGTTGTGCTTGCAGCTATTCCATACTAAGAACACACCAATGTCAGGGTGCAGTGGGTCAATATATACGGGTCTGCGCAACGTAATCCCTCGTTGTGTAGATCGGTGTGTTGATTCACGTGTGCTCTCTCTATTGGAGTGTACTTATTTTCAAGTACAGGGTCAAGGTAGATCAAGAGCAGAAGGAGCATGGATGGGTCAAAGACCAAGTTATCAAAAGAAGGAAGAAGAGGGAAGAAGAAAAATTCTTCCCATTCAAAATTGACGGGAATCGCTAGTGATTCCCGCCGACTTCGACGGGAATCGTTAGTGATTCCCGCCGACTTCGACGGGAATTAATAACGACTCCCGCCGACTTCTTCCGGCGGACAAATTTCAAACAGAAATTCTGCCAAGGCAGAATTGACGGGAGTCGTGAGCGATTCCCGCCGACATCGACGGGAATCACTAACGACTCCCGCCGATTTTACCTTAAGAAATTTTTATCCGTTCGTTGGACCGAACCAAGCCGTCATGCGCTGTTTCGGCCGGGGCTAGGGTTTCTCCTCGTGGGCCCCAAAACGGTCATTAGGCTTGGCTCCGGTATAAATATATGCATATTTTGAAACTCCAGATACACATTCACGGATATACAAAAGAAGAAGACGGTGACATAGCCGATCACGAAATCACCGAAAGCTTGTCGCCGCTCGCAAGAACGTCGCCGCGGCTGATCTCAGATCTTCTCTGATCGTCCGACGACAGAACCGAGGCAAGCAGCTGGTCTAACGAATCTCTCTCGAGATCTCTTGTCTTTCGATTCGTTGAACGAGACTTGTTCTCCCTTCCGAATCGGTTGAGACGTTTGATCCGACGGAGATCGTTCGAAGACCTAGATTGCCTCATCAAGAAGTTTAGATCTACAAAGCATCGCCGCCGCACTTACTTGCCGCCGCCGATCTTGACAAGATCCATTCAAAGTGAGAAATCCGATAGTGGACTCTTCGTACTTTTCGTGCAAGCTTCAACGAATGAAGAAGGACATCGGAATCTCCAAAGCATTGTTTGTATTTTCTTTTACATTCAATTTTGTTGTAAAGAAATTTTCATTCCTAGTTGTAAGGGTTGGGTGCAACCCGTTGTGGTGGAGTTGTGACTCCGTTGTAGGAAGGGTTCCTTCCATAGTTAGGGGAGCGTTGCTCCTAGTGTGAGGATTGGATTTCAATCCGTTTGAAGAAGTGACCGAGTCATCCCTTGGTGGGAGATAGGTCGAAGGGGGAAAGTGGACGTACCCAAATCGGGGAACCACTATAATTTTTTGTGTGTTTTTCTGTGTTCTGTTTGCTTAATTGTGCAAGCTATTTTAATTCCGCAAAAGACTGCAATACACCTATTCCCCCCCCCCCATAGGTGGATTAGGTTGACATTAGATACTTTCTAGTGGTATTAGAGGGACGTTACTCATCAATAAGGTTAACACCTTGAGTAAGATCCTGTGTCTAGTGTCAAGAAGAAAGAAGATCTCAGGAATTGACGGACTCAAGTATTCAGGAAAGATTCCAGTATGCACAAAGCTGAATTTTCCCATCTGGAAGGAAAGGATTAGGTTCTACATGGAAGTAGTCGTTCCCCGACTCTTCATGATAGTGGAGGAGGGCAATTATATGCCCACTAAGGCCTCCACCATTGATCCGACCAAGATGGTGCCCAAGAAGCTCTCCGAAATGGATAAGGATGAGATGGTGCTTGTCGGACTAGACAAGAAAGCTCAAAACATTTTAGTAAGCACTGTCGATGATTCCATGATGCAGAATTTCAGCAACTGCAGGACTGCCAAGGATATATGGCACTGCCTGATCATTTTGATGGAAGGCACAGATGAACTAAGGGATGATCGAAGATCCCTTCTGAACCAGAAGTATGAGGCCTTCAGGCAAGGTCCCCAGGAAGAAATTGGAGTGACATTCGAGAACTTCCTGAAGATCTTCAATGCCTTGAAGGGTTATGGCAGAGTGTTCACTGATGGTGAACTAAATGACAAATTCCTTATATCCCTTACTAAGGAAAGGGACACCAAGATCTGCGCCATCAGAGAGTTTGGCAAGCTGGCAGAAACTGATCCCCAGATTCTATTTGGGAAGCTAATGTCCTACGAGCTTCAGCTGAACACCAGAAAAGCTGAAGTAGAAGATGATAAGGCCGCAGCCGAAGAAAAGACTGTGGCCCTGAAAGCTAATCACTCAAGGAAAGGCAAGGGTGCAGCCTTGTCCCGCTCTTGGAGAAAGGCTGAGGAAGAAGACTCTGAGCCATGCTCATCCGGCTCAGAGCTATCTGAGGAAGAATTCTCCTTCATCACTCGAGAGTTCAAGAAGTTCCTCAAGTTGAGGAATCAGAGAAAAAAGGATGGCTCCTCCTCCAAACTTCAGAAGAAGAATTACTCTTCTGATAGGTATGAGCCTAAACAAAACAAACATTGTTCTACTAACATTATCTGCTTTGGATGCAATAAGCAAGGCCACGTCATTGTTGACTGCCACCAAAGCAAGAGAGATAAGGGGAAAGGAGAGGAGCGCAAGTCCTCTTGAGATAAGAATAAGGAGAGGAGTTACATTGCTAAAAAGCCAAAGACACTGAGTGAATCTGACTCTTCAGACTCCAGTGATGATGAGGAAGCCTACTTCGGGCAAATGGGTCGCTCCGACTCTGATGGAGACTGTCCCCCATTTACTGGGAAGGTAAAAGATTGCATCCCCTCTCTGAATCTGACTCTGACTCTGAGTCTCCTGAAGATGATCATGAGGAAAGTCCATGTGCCCGTGAAGCTGAACTCCTCGAAAAGTATGAGCTTCTGCTCAATACTTTCGAAGAGTGTCGAAAGAGGTTGAGCGCTCAGAAAAAGGAAGTCAAATTCCTTAAGGCTGAGGGTGTGTCCCTAAGAGAAGAGATCACTAGCTTGATTTCTCTCCGACAGGAACACCTGGACCTGGCTTCTGAGCACTCAGATTCTCTAAGGCTCCTTGACCAAAAACAAGAAGAAATCAATAAGCTGGAAGAATAGCTTGCGGTAGAGAGGAAGATTGTCAAAAGGTTCTCTATGCCCAAGACCATTCTTCCTCTGCTTGATGAATTCTCTGCTCAGGCTTAGGGGGCTGGCATAGGGCATGTGGCTGTGCCTGGTAAATCATACAGGAGAAACAAAAATCAGAGGAAAAATAAGGCTACTAAGAAGGCCTCTGCTGCAGAAAAGGGAAAGGCCCCACTCGGTCCAATTTTATTCTGAAAGCCTAGCTTTCCATGCAATGATCTTTACTTTGAGTCAACCTATGGACACCTCTTCTGGCCCTCGGTTGAAAAGCCCAAGAGCCGGTATGATGGTTGGACCTTCCCCTGCAACTACGGTGAGAGTGTCTTCAAGGCACCTTATGAGGAAATCCAAGTGGAGAATTATGGCCACTTCTCTAGCGTCCATAATAGGAAGCAGGCACCAAAGGCCAATCCTGTTATACAGAAGAAACCAGAAGTTAAGAAATCATGTGACTGTTGTCATCATGAAGCCTCTACCTCCAGATCCAAGGCCCCGGCTGGACCCACCATTCCAAGGGTGAAGCAGGAGCCTAGGAAACGGTACAACAGGTTTGACTGTTGGTGTTGTGGAAAAGTTGGTCACTTTGCCGTGGATTGTTGGTTTAATCCAAGATACAATGAGACTCCTTATGAGACCCACCGAGGGGGAGTGTGCTAACAAGGAATCTAGGACCCAAGTCTGATTGGGTTCCTAAGGGAAACTAATTCTGTTTTGCAGGTATATCTAAAGGCCACCAAAATGCCAATCTGGTACTTGGACAGTGGATATTCCCGGCATATGACCGGGACAAGAAGCCTGTTGCATGATTACTCCCCAGTCGAAAATGGTCCCAAAGTCATCTTTGGAGGATCAGATCGAGGAGTCACCAGGGGTTATGGTATGATTTCCAACGGTATATTCTCTATCACAGACATGGCCTATATTGAAGGGTTAAACCATAACCTTATCAATATAAGCCAGTTGTGTGATAAAGGATACGACGCTAAGTTCTGCAAGGAAAAGTGCTTGATAATATCGCGTGCCTCTTCGGAGACGGTATTAACTGGCATTAGGAGCATAAATATTTTTTGCTTATATTTTCTTAGCTTAGACTCTTCTACCCCCATTTGCCTAGTAGCAAAAGACAGTGCATCTCTCTGTGAACAATGGCACAAGAGATTAGCACATATTAATTTCAAAACTATTAGTATATTGTTTTCCAAGAATTTAGTAAGGGATGCCCCTACTATTAAGTGCATCAAAGATATCCCTTGTCCTGCATGTCAGAAGGGAAAACAGACTCGGGCTACCTTTAAGGGCATTGTAGACAAAGACTCTTCCAGATGTCTTTATCTTCTGCACATGGACTTGTTCGGTCCTGTGCAAGTTCATAGCTTAGGAGGCAAATCATATACGCTAGTGATTCTTGATGATCACTCTCGATTTACGTGGGTGTTCTTCTTGAAATGAAAGTCAGATAAGTTTGACATCTTCACTAATTTTATCAGGAAGATTAAGAACGAACTTAACTGCACCGTGGTCAAAATCAGAAGTGACCATGGAAAGAAATTCGAGTCTGGAGCTATGACAGAATTCTATGAAGACCATGGTATCTTTCATGAGTTTTCCTCCCCGCGTACTCCTCAGTAAAACAGAGTTACGGAGAGGAGGAATAGAACGCTCATTGAGGCATGTACAACAATGTTGAATGACGCTTCTCTTCTAGAGTACTTCTGGGCAGAGGCTGTCAATACAACCTGTCATGTGCAAAACCAAGCCTTGATCAACAAGAATCATCGTAAGACGCCTTATGAGCTATTAAAAGGAAGGAAACCGACCATGTCCTATCTAAGGATTTTTGGCTGCAGATGCTATGTACTCAATAATGGGAAGTACCTACGTACTAAATTCGGAGAAAAATGCTTCGAAGGCATCTTCATGGGCTATAGTAGCCATAGTCGGGCATATAGGGTCTTCAATAAGAAAACCCTAGTGGTAGAGGAGTCCATTAATGTTATATTTGATGAAGGAAGCCTGCTTCACAGCAATTCTTCCAGTGGCATTCTTGAAGATGCAGGTGGAGGGCTTGAACAACTAAGTCTAGATAAGACTACTAAAGATGAAACTCCCAAGTATGTCAAGGTCTCCACTTCAACGCAAACTGGAGAAGATGATGATCGGGATGGAGAAATTCTCCCAGAAGAGGGAGGAGCCTGAGAAGCTGTTGGAGCTCCAGATGCGGGACTCTTAGAGCTCAGACACGTGAGGGATCACCTAAGAGATCAGATCATAGGAGATCCTCGGGACGGTGTCAGAACTCACAGAGGTACAATTAACGAGATTTTGCACCTAAGTTTTCTGCCACAGGTTGAGCCAAAGAAGTTCTATGAAGCAAACAAAGATGCATCATGGATATTGACAATGCAAGATGAACTACATCAATTTGAACGATACAACGTCTGGACGCTAGTTCCCAGACCAAAGAAACAGAATTTGATCAGCACTAAGTGGATCTTCAGAAATAAATTGGATGAACACGGTGTCATCATAAGAACAAGGCCAGAATGGTGGCCAAAGGTTACAAATAGGAGGAGGGGATTGACTTCGACCAAACCTTTGCACAAGTTGTAAGACTCGAGGAAATCAGGTTGTTCCTTGCGTATGCCTCTCACAAAGGATTCACTGTCTATCAGATGGACGTCAAGTCTGCTTTCCAGAATGGAGATTTAAAAGAGGAAGTATATGTCGCGCAACCCCCAGGTTTTATTAATCCAACACTCCCTGATCATGTCTACTTTCTTAATAAAGCATTATATGGCTTAAAACAAGCTCCTCGAGCTTGGTATGAGACTCTGTCTAGCTTTCTTCTTGAGAACAAGTTCTCGAGAGGAAAAATAGATAAGACAGTGTTTCTTAGGGAAGTCAAATGCAAGATTTTGCTGGTGCAAATCTAGGTCGATGACATAATATTCATCTCAACGGACAACAACCTGTGCAAGAAGTTCTCCAAACTTATGCAAGGGAAGTTTGAAATGAGCAGCATGGGAGAGCTGAAGTATTTCTTGGGACTTCAAGTGAAACAGTCTGAGGATGGAATTTTCATTTCTCAGACGAAGTTCACAAATGAACTCCTCAAGAAATTCGGAATGGAGAGTGCAACCTCTATGAGTACTCTAATGGGATCCACTGTGTCGCTGGACAAGGATGAGAAAGGGAAACCTTTTGATGAAACCAAGTACAGAAGCATAATTGGATCCCTGCTCTACCTTACTGCTAGTAGACCGGATATTTTGTTTTCCACATGCGTTTGTGCCAGATATCAGGTGAACACAAAGGAATCTCATTATGTCGCCGCAAAGCGAATTCTTAGATACCTTAAAGGTACACCAAATCTTGGCTTGTGGTACCCAAGAAACAATGATGTCGAGCTAATAGGATTTTCAGATGTTGACTTTGCAGGAAGCAGGGATGATAGGAAAAGTACTTCCGGGACGTGCCAATTCCTAGGAAGAAGGCTTATATCGTGGAACAGTAAAAAAGCAGAACTGTGTCGCAACCTCTACGGCTAAATCTGAGTACATCTCAGCAGGAAGTTGTTGCGCACAACTTCTATGGATCAGAAATCAACTCGAAGATTATGACTTGCAGTTCAGAGAAGTTCCTATGTATTGCGACTCCTCGAGCGTAATTGCAATTGTGAACAATCCAGTGTCGCATAGCAGAACAAAGCATATTGAAGTGCACTACCACTTCATTCGGGAGCATGTGAAAAACAAAGATATATCTCTCTGCTATGTCCTCACGGATAAGCAGATTGCGGATATCTTCACGAAGCCACTAGACAAGGAAAAGTTCAATTTATTCAAAACTAAACTCGGCATGCTGAACTTTGAAGATTGATGACTGAAAGGCTCAAGGCTCTTGAATCAAGGGGAAGCATCTGCTAGGCACTCCAGATCGGGCACGGATGCAATAACTGAGGGGGAGCATTTTGCTCCAAGTGAAGTCTCAAATTTGAAGAAGCTGAAAAGGGGGAGATTACCCTCTCGGCAAAGACTAAGGTGGCTGCCAATGCTAAGTAGGCGACAAATGCTATAGGCTATGATGCTCTCAGGAAAATGGTAATGAATTCCACTCTCAACTGAATTTTCATTTTATGATTTTCATTCCCATCTGTTCTATTCACCTTATCTTGTAGTGTTTAGGCTTCTTCAAATAGGGGGAGATTGTTGGGTATTGCATCAACAATGGACCTGATTTGAAGAAGTACCTGAACAAGCTAAGTTGAATCGACAATGTATTTGACAATTCTATCAAGTTTTGCTTGCAGTTATTCCATGCTAAGTAAACACCAATGTCAGGGTGCAGTGGGTCATTATACATGGGTCTGCGCAACATAATCTCTCGTTGTGTAGATTGGTGTGTTGATTCACGTGTGCTCTCTCTGTTGGAGTGTACTTATTTTCAAGTACAGGGTCATGGTAGATCAAGAGCAGAAGGAGCAAGGATGGGTCAAAGACCAAGTTAATAAAAGAAGGAAGAAGAGGGAAGAATAAAAATTCTTCCAAGTCAAAATTGACGGGAATCGCTAGTGATTCCCGCCGACTTCGACGGGAATCAATAACGACTCCCGCCGACTTCTTCCGGCTTACAAATTTCAAACAGAAATTCTGCCAAGGCAGAATCGACGGTAGTCGTGAGCGATTCCCTTCGACATCGATTGGAATCACCAACGACTCCCTCCGATTTTGCCTTAGGCAATTTTTCTCCGTTCGCTGGACCGAACCAAGCCGTCGTGCGCTGTTTCGGCCGAGGCTTGGGTTTCTCCTCGTGGGCCCCACAACGATCATTAGGGTTTGCTCCTGGAATAAATATACGCATATTTTTAAACTACAAGTACACATTCACGGATATACGAAAGAAGAAGACGGTGACCTAGCCGATTGCGAAATCACCGAAAGCTTGTCGCTGCTCGCACGAACGTCGCCGCAGCTGATCTCAGATCTCCTCTGATCGTCCGACGATAGAACCGAGGCAAGCAGTCGGTCTCACGTATCTCTCTCGAGATCTCTTGTCTTCCGATTCGTTGAACGATATTTGTTCTCCCTTCCGAATCGGTTGAGACGTTTGATCCGACTGAGATCGTTCGAAGACCTAGATTGCCTCGTCAAGAAGTTTGGATCTACAAAGCATCGCCGCCGCACTTACTTTCCGCCGTCGATCTTGACAAGATCCATTCAAAGTGAGAAATCCGGTAGTGGAATCTTCGTACTTTTCGTGCAAGCTTCAACGAACGAAGAAGGACATCGGAATCTCCAAAGCATTGTTTGTATTTTCTTTTACTTTCAATTTTGTTGTAAAGGAATTTTCATTCCTAGTTGTAAGGGTTGGGTGCAACCCGTTGTGGTGGAGTTGTGACTCCGTTGTAGGAAGGGTTCCTTCCGTGATTAGGGGAGCGTTGCTCCTAGTGTGAGGATTGGATTTCAATCCGTTTGAAGAAGTGACCGAGTCGTCCCTTTGTGGGAGATAGGTCGAAGGGGGAAAGTGGACGTACCCAAATCGGGGAACCACTATAATTCTTTGTGTGTTTTCTGTGTTCTGTTTGCTTAATTGTGCAGGTTATTTTAATTCCACAAAAGACTACAATACACATATTCCCCCCCCCCATAGTTGGATTAGGTTGACACTAGATACTTCCTGTAGGTTCCCGAGAACTCTGTCCAATTTATTCACGACTACCGCTTGGCATTAGTGTCCATAGGAGTCTTCTTCTTCTTGGCTTGCACCTGTCAACTCGCACACTCTATCAACACAAGACGTGATCAAATACAACCTGGGAGTTGATATTCTCAAACACGTGGAATGTGAAACATCGGTTCCAAAAAACTCCCCCTTTTGATAATATTAAATCCCGTTCATGAGAAATAACAATGAGATAGAGTGCATATAAAGAATAAGAGTTATAAGCTAACATCAGGTTGTAGGTTCTCTATATAGCTCCCCTACACGCACGCTCCCCCTATCTACATGTTCGACTTGCCCCCCAATCTATGTGCACACATTGTTAACATGCTCCCCCATACATGTGACCTCTCCTAAACAGTGACTCATACTCATTAACATACTCATGAACAATCTATTCTCCCCCTTTGATAATATCAAATAGGGGCGGGTAAGGCCAACAAGACATGCATGATGAAAAATAGTAGATATGATGAGCGTTAGATAAATAGCATATGGTGCACACATAAAGTAAAGTTAGACCGGATAATCATAGAGGTGACTCAAAACAAAAGACATATCAGGGAATTGTAAGCACATGGGTAACAAAATGGAGCAAGGTACACAGACAGAGAAGTTCAATTTTTAGAGGTAATATGAATTGGACAGCACAGACTAAACTAAGCACACAGCGAGTACGTCTACAATGCTATAAGAGTTAGGAAGTAATCAAGTTGAACAAACATTGAAAACGTCATGATTGTAAATTGTGTGTTAGTACGTATTGTGCTACAAAGAGATAGTATAGTTACAGTCCAATTCTTATGTGCGGAAGTCTTAGACAAGGCAATGACATGTGTTTGTGTAACATCGAAAGCGAGATAACACCAAGGGAAAAATAGAATATCGTACATGGTTATCTCGATCGTCTAGGAACCTAACACAAGAGAAATAGGGTGAATAATCACCTCACATGTCAATCGATGTCATACATAGGCGAAAACTAGGGGCCTAAGATAAAGATAGAGTCGATGCACTAAATAAAAGTGACTCTTTAACCAAGGTGCTCATCCTCACAATGCTCATGAAGACTTATCAGGAGGAATTAGTAGTGCTTGGGGGTCCGTGACATGAGATGTGATAGATTGCATAGGTTTATTTTGTTTGTGTAGATCTATCACTTTGATCATATTTTGTTTTTTTTTTAATTCACGGAGCCCCGAGTTAATCGAAATCTATCGACCTAGAAAGATAAACTTTAACTTGGCAACATACGACTTTTGTACTAGAGATTTGGCCCGAAGTCTCACACCTAGTATAAGCACAAATGTATCATGACATTGATTATTCCAACATATTCCTAGCATGTTAGAATATAGTGTCACGATTTATAACATGTAAGCTCAGCATTTTTATTTTCTTGAGTGCACCGGCTAGGTATGTGTGTATCATGTGAAGTCATTCTCCTATCTAAGTCCTCACACATACCTAGAGGCATAGTCAACAAAAACAACCCCGTCTTGTCGCACTCAATAGCTAAGCACCTATAGATTCGACACACCATGACCGGGGACAATGTTCACATGGATTAGCACTCTTAACTAAAACAATATATGCAGTCATTATGGTCTAAGTTAATATCATGTTTGTCAAATAGCTATAAATCAACATCAATTTTTTTTATATATCATTTTTAAAAAAAACTATTACTAAAATATAAAATCGTTACAACGAAAACAAATGCATGTTTTTTGTTTTTTTTTAAAGAACCACACAAGAAATGAAGTAACAGTACATAAGCAACACAAAAACAATGACTATGATGAAAAATCAAAAATACCCTGCTCGAGTCGTAATAACGAGAAGCGCGCATCTGGGAGTGGTTTTGTGATAATGTCAACTAATTGGTCGTCTGATCCAAGGAAGCTAACTCGCACGTTTTCCTTTTTAATATGATCTCAAATGAAATGTTGACCTACGTCTATATGTTTTGACCTTGAATGATGCACTGGGTTGTTCGTCAAGTCTATAGCACTCTTGTTGTCGCATCGAAGATTCACATTCCTAAAGACTATGCCAAAGTCCTCCAACGTTTGCGACATCCACAGTGTTTGTGCACAACAACTTCCTAAGGCAATATATTTGGCTTCAGTGGTAGAAAGTGCAGCAAAGTTCTGTTTTCTACTTGACAAGAAAACTAATGCAGGGCCTAGGTATTATAGGGTCATTTCTATATTTGAGTGCCTCTAGGCCCGATATCACATTCTCAGTGTGTCTTTGCACTAGATGATCAAGTGAACATCTGGCATAGTCTGAGTCTGAGTCCCCGTGAAGTATGAAATCAGTGGTGTGTGGGTACCATAGTCTAAGGTTTTGTGTGCCAATCAGATACCTAAAAATGTGCCTTACAGCTTTCAAGTGTGACTCCTTAGGGTTCGATTGGTATCTAGTGCAAAGACACACCGAGAATGTGATATCGGGCCTAGAGACATTCAAATATAGCAATGAACCTATCATACCTCTAAATATGGTTTGATCAACTGAAATTCCACTCTCATCCTTCCCTAATTTAAGAGACGCACTAATAGGAGTTTTAACTTGTTCCAGATTCTCAAACCTAAAGCGCACAAGCATATCTTTGACATATTTCGATTGTCCTATAAATATTCCATCATTGCGTTGAGATATCTGAAATCCTAAGAAATAAGTAAGCTCTCCTACTTGGATCATTTTAAACTCGGATTGTATTAGGATAACAATTTCCTTACATAATTTCTCATTTGTTGCCCCAAAGATGATGTCATCCACATAGATTTGTAGTATAATTAGATCTGAATTCTAATTCTTTACGAATAAAGTGGTGTCCGTACTACCTATACTAAAGCGATGACCTAAAAGAAAGGTGGTGAGCCTATCATACCAAGCACGGGGTGCCTTCTTCAGTCTGTACAAGGCCTTCACCAACTTGTATACGTGGTTTGAGTAGGCGGTATTCATGAAACCGGGTGGTTGCTTGACCTATACCTCTTCCTTAATATACCCATTTAAGAAAGCACTCTTAACGTCCATTCTGTATAATCTAATTTGCTTATAACTTGCAAATGCCAAAAATATACGGATGGACTCAAGATGAGCAACTGGGGCAAATGACTCCTCAAAATCCACACCCTCTATCTGAGAATAACCTTGAGCAACCAACCTAGCTTTATTTATTATTATCCTAGACTCACCATCAAGTTTATTTTTGAAAACCCATTTTAAGCCTATGTTTGGATGGTTATCTAGACGCTCCACTAAAACCCATACCTTACTTCACTCGAATTGGCTTAGCTCGTCATTCATAGCCAAGAACCATGATTCATCTTTTGAGACTATCATACGTTCTTGGGTTCAATATCAGATAGGAAACACAAGTTTGAAAATGATTCATGAAGTGCAGGCCGAGTTCTAACTCGATGAGATGGCTCACATATGACTAGTTCGCGTGGATGTTGCTTCGAAAAATTTAAGTTACTAGGAGGCCTATATCCTTGTACAAGAGTTAGAGTTCACTCGCCACAACTCTCTCCTCACCCTTATCCCTATCCGTACATTCTCATCAACCTCCTTTTCATTTGGCTTGGGCTCGTTAGTTGGAGAATTTCCATCTAAATGCACATGAGCCAATTCTTCAACCACTAAGGTCCTCTTATTGTAGATCCAATAGGCCCGACTCTTGCTCGAGCATCCTAAGAAGGTACCTAGATCTTATTTTTCATCAAATTTTTCTAGATAATCCTTAGTGTATAGAATGTAGCACGGGCAACCAAAGACCCTAAAGTACAATACAGAGGTTTCTTTTCGAAATACAGCTCGTATGGAGTTCGCTTTAAAAGTGGGTGAAGCATGACTCAGTTCATCACGTAACTTGTCATGTTAACCGCTTCAACCAAGAAAGATCGTGGTAAGTCGAACTCGGTGAGCCTTGTGCGGGCTAATTCTTGAAGAGTGCGGTTCTTTCATTCTACAACCCCATTCTGTTGTGGAGTGTGAGGGGCGGAGAATTTGTGCTTAATTCCTAAGGTGTCACACAGTTTGAGAAGTCCTCATTCTCAAACTCTCCTCCAATCTGATCTAATACATTTTATTTTTAGCTCCTTCTCATTTTGAAGTCGCGTGCACAGTTTTGAGAATTTGCTAAAGGTGTCAGATTTATTCGGAAGAAAGATCGTCCAGCAATAGCGTGAAAAATCATCTATGATAACGAAGGTGTATCGTTTTCCACCTAGACTACACGTACTAAGAGGTCCAAAAAAATCCATGTGAATGAGTTCGAGTGGTCTAGACGTAGAAACTTTAGTTTTGCTCTTGAAAGAGGTTTTAACAAATTTGCCTTTTTGACAAGGAGCGCATAAGACATTTAAACTAACGCTTAAGTTGGGAAGTCCCCGAACAAGTTTATTTTTTGATAGTTTTACAAGATGCTTACTTCCAAAATATCCTAGTCACCTATGCCAAAGTTCTAATTCCTCATTCTTAGTAACTAGGCATTTCAGATTAGATGCAGTTATATCATCAAAACTAATAGTGTACACATTATGAGTTCTATGAGCAACAAGTAAAACACTAGAAGTTTTGGCATCTATAATTTTGCATGTGTTTATGGAAGATTCAAATATCACATTTAGACCTTTATCACATAGTTGGCTAATAGAAATAAGATTGTGCTTAAAGCCATCCACAAACAGAACATTTGAAATTTAAAATGTCTTGTTACCTATGGTGTCGATTCCCAGTATCTGTCCTTTATTGTTGTCCCTAAAGGTCACCATGCCACCCTTCTTATTCTCTAGGCTAAGGAACTTATCTTTATCTCCCTTTATGTGCTTGGAGAAACCAGAGTCCACGTACTACACGTTGCTCGTTTTCTTAGCCTACCAACAGACCTAAAAAGAAGATGAGGGTAAAGTTCTGGTTACCCAAGTTGTCCTACCCATATGATAGGAAGAAGACTTTGGTAGCCAGACTTGCAGATTTTTCTTGGCACCTTTCCTCAGACACGAGCAAGAAGTGTGACCAAACTTATGAAAGTTTGCGTACACAGTGTAAGCAGTAGACGCTACCTTTATCGTGTTGCTCGAGCTCGTGTTTGAGGATGGGGAAAGCCTTTCAGACTTTTTGACCTTATTTGGTGAGTTTTTATAATTAGGTCTAGAGGTATCTTGATAATGATTTCCACTTAGTGGGGACGGACACACGTATCCTAGTCCAAACTTCCTAGATCCATGACATTGTTGGGTACATAGGAAATTGTGTACCTGATTTGGAGAAGTCCCTTATCAACTCAATGATATACACAAAGTTGTATTTGATGCATATTAAGTTTACATGTGCAATATTTAAAGTGAAGAAATTGTCTAAGCATATATGTGTCGACACAGTTCAATTGTGTCGACACCTCAAAGATAGATTGTGTCGAGACAATCTCACTATATCGACATAAGGCAGAATTAGTTATTGTTGACACAAGGTAAAATCAGAAGATGTCGACACAGCAGATAGATTGTGTCGAAACAATCTCACTGTCACGACACAAGGCAGAATTAATAGTTGTCGATACAAGGAAAAATCAGAAGATGTCGACACAGCAGATAGTTATGTCAAGGCAATCTAACTATCTCGACACAAGGCAGTATTTAGAGATGTTGACACAGATTATAGGTGTGTCGATACAAGTCAAATGTCTTAACACTTTCAGCTTCTGATAAAAATTATTGCAAGTTTGAATGTGTCGAGACTACTAAGATATCTCAACACATGTGTTGAGACATCTGGTATAACTTGACACTTATGTTTCAGAATATGCTGAGTCAACACTATGAATATCAAGACAAGTCAGAACTGATTGCAGAAAACTCATACTTCAACAGAAACTGGTAAAAGAAGAATTTGATGTATGTTGCTGACGTCATCAAACAGAATTACGTCATCTGTGAAGTCTATAAATAGAAGGTCCTGCCTTCTAAAAAAGGAGAGAGATATAGAATCAAATTCACACAGGAACAACTGATAGATAAAATCAAGCAATCCGAATTTCTCTGACTAATTTCTTCTAAGTCCTAACCAGGTGACATTTTTGAGAAAGAGGAAGAAGACAAAGGTCTTCAAGACGATCTTCAGATCCCTTTTTACTAGGTTAATCTGAAGATCAAATTTTATCTGATCAACAACATGTTCAAGGTATTCACGTTGATCAACATCAAGAAGATTACTGATACAGAGAAGGAACTTTTCAGTCTGCTGATCTATCAAGAAAAAATCCAATTGTAGTTGATTTGAAGAATCTGTGTAAACAGATATAACAGATTACAGGTTTTCTGTTATCTGTATTTTATATTATCACTTTATATTAAGATCTCCTAGAGATTTTAGTGGGTAGGAGAATCTTTTCTCTGAGATTGTAAGCCTAATTTATAAAGGTTGAGGTAGGGTTCTTGAGGGACCTAAGGTAGGTGGTTTGTGGTAAATCACTGAGTTATAGGCCTATTCTATAAAGGCTGAGGTAGGGTTCTTGAGAGCGCCTAAGGTTGGAGATTGAAGGAATCTCTGAGGTAGGACCAGTTGGTCTGAGTGTAGGTTTCTTGACAGAAATTGAGCCTGTAGGATCTTTGGATCTGAGTTGAAAACGAGGAGCTATAAACTTATCTAGCACATTGCTAGTGAGGAAGGAGGGGGAAGTGGATGTACCCTAAATAGGGGAACCACTATAAATTTTGTGTGTACTGTGTACTGTTCTTTATTTGTGCTGCGTGTGCTATAATCTGTGATGAAATTATTGCTATTAAATTAGAGATAAAGAATTGTAAGGTATCTTAAAAAAAAGGTCACCTATTCCCCCCCCCCCATTAGGTGACAATCTACCCATAGGCTTGACTTTTAAGTGGTATCAAAGGGAGATTTTTCAAAGAAAGACCTAACAGTCTGAAAAAGATCATAAGGGTAATTGAAGATTGTCTGATCTATGGCTTCTGAATCTCACAGAGAACTCAGTTATATGAAATTGCCAATTTGTACTAAGGATAACTTTGAAATATGGAAACAGAGAGTGAGACTATTCATGGAAGCCTCAGATCCAAGAATATTTGTCATAGTACAAGAAGGACCATATGTGCCCATGAAAATATCAGTCTTGGATGCTAATGATTAAACCCCCCAAGAAATTATCAGAAATGACAAAGGATGAGGTGATACTTGCTACTATGGACAAGAGGGCACAGAATATAATAGTTAGTGCAATAAACAACTCAACATTTCAGAATCTGGTGCATTGTAATACATCCAAGGAGATGTGGGATACCCTCATAGTTTACATGAAAGGCACAGAAGAGGTAAGAGGTAATAGGAAATCTCTCCTCAACCAGTAGTATGAGTCCTTTAGAATAGTTAATGATTTGAGAAACTATGGCAGAAAATTCTCAAACTATTAACTAAATGACAAATTTCTGAGATCCTTGAATAAAAAATGGGACATCAAGATTTGTGTTGTAAGAGAGATGGTAAATTTAAGAAATATATTACCCCAAGACTTATATGGGAAGTTAATGTCACATGAACTTCAGCTAATTTCTAGGAAAGCTGAAGTTGAATCTGCCAGACACTCAACTCAGTCTAAATCTGTGGCTTTTAAAGCAGATACTTCTAAGAAAGCAAGAAGAGAAATCCCATCATCACCCAGAAGGGATGAAGAGACAGACAGCACTGGAGCATGTTCTTCTTTAGAAGAAATATCAGATGATGAACTGGCACTGTTTACCAGGCAATTCAAGAAAATGTTAAGAAGGAGGAAGCAGTGGAGCAATAGGAAATCTTCTGGATCAAGCTCTAATAAAAGCAAAGACAAGCATAAAGGCAAATCTGTGGTCAGGTATGATTCACAACAGAACAAACAATTTAAGACTGACATTATTTGTTTTTGCTGTAATAGGCTTTAGCATATCATTGCTAACTATCCAGTTAAAAGAAAGGAAAATAGGAAGTCAAAAGAAAAGAAGTTTAACAAGGACAAGAAATCGGAGAAGGGTCTGATGGCAAAGAAGTTAAAGACTTTGTCTGATAGTGAAACTGATCCAACTGAATCAGAAGAAGAACCTGTAGGACTGTTCTCCTATGAAGAAGAGTTTTTTAGAAGGGCTATATACAAAGGGAAAAACTCCAGAACTTCATCAAACTATGGTGATTCTGAAGAAGACATGGAGATCAACTTGATGGCAATATCTGATGAATTAGAAATAGAAGTACATGACTGTAAAAGTACACAGGTAATCTATGACAACTCTTCTTGCTCTAAGACTTCTGTTTATGAGACTGAAGGTGAGCTAAACTCATGTGACTCAATGGTTGATTCATATGAGATTAACTCAGCAGCTGAACTACAACATCTCACAGTTAAACTTGGTGAGTTGTTGATAGCTTTAGTTAACAACAAGAAGCTTGTTAAAGAACAAGCTATAGAAATTGCATTCTAAAAAGTTATGAGTATCAACAAAAACTGGATACTCAGAAGATTGGTCTTCAAAATTCTAAGTTGACAAAACTGACTAAGATCTTTGATGACCAAATAACGTAAATTAAGAAAAATGATGCAATCATTCAAGAGCTGGAATTGAATCTTCTGAATGAGAGAAGCCTAGTACAGCAATTTTCAAAACCCAAAACTGTACTGCCTATAATAGACACCTTCTCAGGAACACCTGGAAGTGGCCTTGGGTTTGTTAAACCCAAAAGGAAAAGAGGCAAAAAGCCAGAAGTACCAAAGAGTCTAGTCATTCCACAACCAATGTTCCAGTCAAAGGGTCCAAGGAGAAATCTGGCAGCTGAGAGACAAAACAAGTTTTGTGCTCCCAGTCAAGATAAAGCTATTAATTTTGCTGACTCCTTCCCAAAGGAATGTCAGCACAAAGATTCTTATGTTTCTCCAAAGAGGAGGTATAACAGATATGAATGCTGGTGTTGTGGAAAGATATGACACTTTTCCTTAGATTACTGGTACAATTACTCAGTGTCTCATATTCAAAAAATATATTCAGTCAAGAAGTTTACTGGTGGCTTTAATAAAGTCACAACTAACAAAAACCAAGGACCCAAAACAATTTGGGTTCCTAAGGAAAAGTAAATTCTTATTTTGCAGGAATATCCAAGTTCTAGAGATAGACCAATCTGATTCACAAAATGCCGTTCAATTGGCTGTCCTTTATCTAATGCTGATCTAGCCATTAAAACACAACCTAAAAACCCAACAAAACCCAAATACCAAAGTCTAAACACTTCCCGCGACAAACGGGACAACAATACCCCAGATAAGCCCTAAGGACCAAACTCGACGACTCGGACAAAAACGGAGAAAAAATCTAAGTCTTGTCTAATTCGGCAAGTATACCCGACGTATCACCATGATACTCGACGAATTCTACATTACTCAGTGAAAATGAACTGACGATACTCGACGAATTCCTATGGTATAGATCCAATTTTCCTTAGCAATTCTATGATATTCGACGATTCACGATACTCGACAAACTCCTCGGCGATTCTCGCCGAAAAATACTTACACTAGCAAATCCATACCAGGTGAATTAACTTGCTTCAATGCCTAGCCTTACTCAACGAATCTCACCGTGGTCTCGACGCCCCTCACTCGATGAACCGGGCTACTATATCTGATGAATTGAAAGTTCTCTACACCTATACTCGGTGAAAATGGACTTAATTAAACTCGACGAATCCCTAACATTGATACTCGACGAACTGACCCAAGATACTCGATGAATTTAACTTACCTAACTCGCTAAATTTCCCTTAAGTTAATAAACCAAGTTCCATGGTTTTTGTCGAAATCTTGCCCTAACCTATGGGGTTCTTTCATGTTTATACTTGTGGACTAGTTGAACCACTGAGCCGAGGGATATGTCCATTTAAACATTACTTAAAGAATAGTTTTCTTTATAATATACTCGAGGATTTCATATAAAGTGTTAGGTTGGGTTCTTGCCTGAACACCTGCAATTATCCGCTGCTCGGCGTGGCATCATGACGCGTGTTTTCTCTTACACTGATATATATTATATAAATGTGGAGAAAATACGGGTTGTGATAGTTGGTATCAGAGGGATAAGTTATTTGACAATTGGTCGAATGACTATCTCTGGTTAGTTTTAGATTGTCTTGTTCAATTTCATGCACACACCGATATGTCATCAGTACGTCTTGGATGAAGCATGAACACTACACTCATAAGTATCATAAGAAGTATACATGGCATATTATATAGTATGGGATGCATAATATGTATTTGTATATGGATACTCATAAGAACCAATATGAGACTGTTATATAGTATGGGATGCATAATAATCATCACACGAATGCACATTAGATTTTTCCTTTTCGTTACATGTGATATTATGTAGTATGAGATGCATAATATTTCATGTGTATGCCCCTCATAACATGCATTAAGGCCTTTATTATATTGCATGGCACAACATTCATGACATAGCATAGCATTAGCACACATGCCAAGCTAAAGATCTACATGATGACATACATACAAACATGAATTTAAAACAAAAAGAATGATAATTCATGCATTCATGATTTATGCACATGAGTAAATAGGATGGCGATATATCATCCTAAGTTTAAGCGTGACATCATAGTTTAAGCGTGACATCATCATACACACATGAATATAAAAATTCTTATTTAACATGGTATCAGAGGGAGCTTAAGTTGCTTGAGCAGTGATCTACTTGTGTTGTGCTCTATGCTTCTAGAAGCTTGACCAGGGTTGTTACAACGGAAGGGGGTTATGCAAGAGGTCTGGGTATTGAACTCTTAATGCCGACTAACTTTAATAAGTGGAGGTCGTGCATGAAGAGTTATCTTCTGGGCGAAGAGTTATGAGTGGTTGTCGGTGGTGATGACAGGCAGGAAGTTACAGCTGCGTTTGGGGACTGTTGAGCAGGTGAGAGTCTAGAGGAGAACAAATGCAAAGGCTGAGTTTACCCTCAAGCGGGTTGTAACATCCCATTTCCGGCTAGACCCCTAGGAGTCGGTTTGTCGTGACAGAACCCTCGGAAGCCAAAAAATTGAAATACATCGACCGAGATTTCGGGTCACGGGTTGGTCACGCCCGTGACCGACCCGTCACGCCCGTGACCTAGGGCATGAATCCTTCGACGATCGTCGATCTCAGGGAGGCGATCGTCGAGTGCAGAATTTTCAACCCGGGCCTGTCACGCCCGTGACCTATGTATCACGCCCGTGACCTAGGGCGTTACCCCTTCGACGATCGTCGATCTCAGCGCGACGATCGTCGAGCGCAGAATTTGCGTCATGGCCCTGTCACTCCCATGACTCATATGTCATGCCTGTGACCTAGGGCGTGACCCCCTTCGGCGATCGTCTATCTCAGCGAGACGATCGCTGAGCGCGGAATTTGCATCTTGGCCAGTCACGCCCGTGACCCACGTGTCACGCCCGTGACCAAGGGCGTGACCACCTTTCGACGATCGTCGATCTGAGATCGACAATCGTCGAACTCAGAATTGGCCACCCGGACCTGTCACGCCCGTGACCTATGTGTCACGCCCGTGAGATGTCTTAAAGACCTTTGTCAACTAGAAAGTTCTATGGTCATAATCAGAAGTGACCATGGGACTGAATTTCAGTCTACAAGCATGACAAGTTTCTGTGAAGAGCAAGGAATTCACCAAGAATTCTCCTCTTATAGAACACACCAGCAAAATGAAATTACTAAGAGGAAATAAAGGACTCTCATAGAAGCTGGAAGGACCTTACTGATTGACACAACTCTCCAAGAATATATCTAGGCTGAGGTAGTGAAAGTCTTTAGTTTCAAGGATAGCTAAATCACATAGAGGGGGGGATATGTTATTGTTCTCTTTATTAATTCTTTTCTTTTCTTTTAGTTTGCTGCTTGAGTGGTTGATTATTTTCTGCATTCAAGATGATTTACCCTGCACAAAGAAAAAAAGACAGCACAACACACAGATATTAATAGTGGTTCCCCAACTGGGTACATCCACTTTCTCTCCCACCTATCTACCTGTCTTGTTAGACAAGGCACTTCTCCAAAATGCTCCAAGGATCTTACACCTCAGGACCTCAGCCTTACACATAGATTCTTCACAGAATCCAAACTCAGAATCACATGGGTTCCTACCTCAGAGCCCTCCAGAGCTCCTACAGCTCAGTGATCCACTGATCACCTACCTCAGCCTTATTTCTAAGGCCTACAACTCAGGCTCTATAGCCCTATAGCTTCAAGAACACATCCCTACTCTCAGAGTGTTGCAGTACTCCTATAACTTAATACCCTTTCAGGTACCTACATCTCAGATCCAGGTAAACTGAATCCTACAAGATGAAAGTGGGTTGATGGATATTCTTGACACAAGAGATATTTCCCTATGTCCAGCTTCTTGATTGAGATAGACTAGCCCCAATAATGACTATAGGAGATTATATCCTGAGTCTACCTTCACTTAACAAAGATATACTTATTCCTAACTACTTTCACAGCAATAAGTAATTACTTGTGCTGGAAGAAACTTGCAGAACCCTATTTTGCCCTTTTCTCTTTCCTAGACTGAGGTGATTCAGCCCTAACTTTGAATCCCGAGGAATAGTTCCCTGAGACTTTTTTCAGATCTCTGCTTCTTCAAGCTTTCTTCTCTCGACAGCTTCCAGATAAAGATCTTTAGGAGCTTGAGTTGTTTTAACTGTGAAGAACATGCAGCAAAGGTCGGCCCTTGGTTGTTACCCTATGCTCAGAGAAGATACCCTAAACTAGCTTGCTGGTGCAGGTGAGAATGGCACTAGATATCTTGCTGTTGAAGATGTTGATTCCAACAGCTGACTTGCACTTTTTCTTTCTCAGCTTGAGCTTCCTATTCTATATCTCCACAACAATAGCAGAGAGAAAGAACAATTGTAGCTTATTTTATTTTTTGAGACCCAACGACTCTTTTAGCAATGGGTACCACACATTTAATGCTGGCTGCACATTTGCTTTAATGCCAAATATCATATAGTAGGTCTGCGGTAACCTTTGTCGCGTACTGTAGTCATCCCGCCATTTATTTGAAATATGTTCACTTGTTGAATTGCAGACATCACCAGCTATGGAATTAGCCAAAAATCAAGCATCAGAGAATAGGCATTGAGTGAGTAAGCATCACTCAATGCCAAAACACTTAGGCTGATTCACTATCTCTTGGCATTGAGTGAGTCACCTTGACTCAACGCCAAACTACTTAGAATATTAAGTCTAATTCTATGCATTGAGTGATTCAGCTCCACTCAATGCCAATCTTGCTTTATTAGGTTTTAGCTATTTGGCATTGAGTGAGCAAGCATCACTCGATGCCAAACCCCTTAGACAAAATTTTGTCTTCACTAGGCATTGAAAGCGTTTAGTTAGTAACCTCCACTAACCGCTTTTTGCCTTAACCAAATTTATACTTATTCAACAACATAAGCATTGAGAGCGTTGAGTGAACATGCCCCACTCAACACTTTCTGCCTTAGCCAATTTTCTGCTTATTCAGCAACATAAGCGTTGAGAGTGTTGAGTGAACATGCCTCACTCAACACTTTCTGCCTTAGCCAATTTTCTTCTTATTCAGCAACATAAGCGTTGAGAGCGTTGAGTGAACATGCCTACTCAACGGTTTCTTCCTTAGCCAATTTTATGTATTTAGTAGAATTGCGTTGAGTGAGTTTACTTCACTCAATGCCTGTGGAATTAGCCACATTTTAGCTCATTCAAACTTTCAGGCTTTTACGGTTGTAGCGTATCTCACAGCCTTTTGTTGTATGGCGTTGAGTGAGTTGACTTCACTCAATGCCTGTGGACTTGGCTATTTTCTCAGCTTTCCACTGCCTTGGCTTTGACTGTATAGGCTTCACTCAGCGGTATAAGCCATCTGGCATTGAGGGTTGATATTCACTCAATGCCAATGGACTTAGACAGTTTTCTGTCTTTCCACCACTTAGGTAAGAACTTACCTGACTTAGCCACTTAGGCTACCTGTCCCATCATAGCTTATTAGGACAAAAAACAATCATTCACTTTAAACACAAGTTAGATCACAACATGTGTATACATTATTTTGCTAGTCCTTCTTTAAATTAAAGACATTGGGATAATTGGACCCAATTATCTCCCCCTATTTGAAGAAGCAAAAACCTAAGACAATGTATAAACTAAACATACCTATGTTATAAATATTTAAAACATATCATCACATCATAATTCAGATAAATCATAGACATAATCATCACAGCATAGATAAGATGAAAATCATAGATATATCAAATGATGTAGCAGATAAGTCAAAGATATAACAAATGATGAGTTAGATAGATCATGATTATAACAAAAGGTTGTTCTATTTAATCATATAGGGAATAAATGTTTGAGCAATATATAAACACAGTGTTTCATCCCTAGCCTTGAAAGTAGAACATGAAACATTTTAAGTTTCAGGTTCCCTTATCATAATTCCACTGCCTCTGGATTTCTTTCCGGCTTGTCTTCATCTCCAGCTATCTTCTTTCCTTTCTTATCAGCTCCATCAGCAGCCTTAGCCTTAGTAGCTTCAACTTTATCCTTTTGCCTCCCAAAATAACTGAAAGGCTTGGGAAAGTATTTGGATGGTTCCACAGCATCAGGAGCCAAAAGATTTGCCTTTTTGTTCCTCTAGAAAGTCCTTCTTTCTGTGTCTCTCTTTTCCATCTTATCCCATTCAACCTTATTATACCATTTACCTCTATCAGATCTTTTGGTTTTGACTTGGTCCTAAGCAAGCAAGATGATGGACTTGGACTCTGGGCTCCATTGCTCGAAATCAGATCATTTTTTCCATTTCTTCTCTGTAATTTCTCTTTCTCATCCTGATAACTTATTCTGTTTTAGCAGTGTCAGCAGTCATTTTCTTTTTCTTAAGTACATGGTCAATAGTGGGGCTGAAAGAGGGAATTTTAGCATCAGTGGGCCGCACTTCCCACTGATTTCTAGCACTATCATGATCTTCCATATAAATCACATACTCTTGCAGATCTTGGACAGGCTCTCTGTTTAAGATTTTGAGTACTTGAGTAGGCATCATTGGGATATTGTCATATTGCACTGGCTCTAATCCCAATGACGCTCTCATAACATTTGTTGCCCAAACCATGTTTTCAGTATTGGCCCTTATGGATTCTCTCTCTCCCTTTTTGGCTTCTTCAATTAGCTTAGTGGTCTGGGAGCTGCTATCCTTGATTCTTTCCCCTTCCAGGTAGTTTACTACAATAGCTACTTGATTTTTAACTTCTAACATATGGTCATCAAGCATCTTGGTGGAGGCATCCATCTTTGTGAAGATTTCAGTATTCTGTTCTTATCTCGGAATTTTATTATTCTCATGAATGGTCACAGAGTTCTTATCCTGAATCTTTTGATTTTCAACGATAATAGAAATATTCTGGTTTGACACATCCAGTTTCTCCATGGTGTAATATACAGCAGGAGAAGCTCTTGTAAAGGATTTTACTATTTCTCCTTTTAGTAGATTTAGTTCAAACCTTATATGTTCGATCTCAGTTGCAAGATCTTTTCAAATTTCTTTGAGGGCTTCATCCACATAGTTTTCCCATACCCTTCTTTGCACATCTAGTAAACCTTTTAGCTTGTCCATGAAGGCAGTGTAACGCCTCCATCTGTCACATGGAATATAACAGAAGGTCCGGTCGGGAACCCACACCATAGTTCACAGACAAATGGCGGAATCAAGTATGAATATCAAAATTACTTTATACTCGCATCATAACTCAGAGCATTCTAGCAGAAGATTTTAACTTGCAAGAACTCATCATATTGAATGTCCACTAAATATATAAACAACACATTTATATATATCACCAGGAATGTATGCAAACACAAACGCTCAAGGCCTTAAGGCTTTACATGTTTCTCTTTAGAGGTGTGGTTTCATACATCAGCACGCAGTCCGACCACACATGAAAATATAAATCTTCGCACGGCCTTCAAGGGCCTACAAGCAGCAAGAGCTTCAGCTCGCTCAATCCAATTCAGCCCGTCAGCACCTGCATATGGACATCCACCCCAAGGGTGATAAACAAAGCAACGGTCAACATTTAACTTACCAATTATAACGACCCTACCCCTTACTCGGGGCAGTGGTTCCTTCCATGCATGCATCGCAATCAGAACATATATATTTTTATATAATAATAAGTGCTCTAACGCACAACATCATACAAAACGCTGGCCTCAGTGCCAGACGCTCCGTGCACTAAGGGCACGCTTACGGTGTACCGAATTATCCTTGGTACCACCACCGATTAGAGGTTCTTAACTTGCTGGCAATGGGGCATTTGTCTACTACAACACGCATGCTCGAGACTCCCTCGCCCATCACAATCAAAGGTTTTACCTTCACGACAATAATTGAGCATTCTAAATCGACCAACAATTGTAGTGTAACAACCCTTGATTTGGCCCGCAACCCCCATTGAATTGACACCAATCGATCTCTCATAACACAGGTACAGGTCAGTACTTCCCGTTGCTCAACTCATCAATAACGCACATCTTGACGCGGGTCGGCTTTCCCTTTCCTGTTCAGCACACAGCTCACTCAGAGCATACAACTCACGCAGAGCACACGACACAAGGAGCTAACACAGAGCTTCCTGGGTATTTTGGAAGTACTCACAATTCACAAGCATACGTAAACTACTTGTTTCATACACGGAGTCTTCTCCGGTTCGCAACATAAACATCACCAATCTAGACCAACCGTCCGGATGGGTTTCATACAGCATGCATATTTTGTACTACATATTTCCGGATCTAGATGTAGACTCAACCGGGGATATCAACTATCAACCCACAGGAATCACTTACGCTTTCTACCTATTGGTGGAGGATTTAATGCACATGCATAAAGGAGGACTTCACTTGTCCAAGAAGGAGATCGTTACCCTTGACGATCTCTTTGGAGCCATGGAAAACTAGTCAGATGAAAAGCACCGCAATGGCCTTGCCTCCATAGATCTGGACTCGGCTCATGATTTGGGGCTCTAAAGCTCCACCGGCAGACGGATTCCTCCTCTACCTCCTTACTTACTCTCCCCACTCTCTAAGACTTTAGAAAGAGAAAGACTTGAGATAAATGACAGTTTATCCTTCAACTCTCGGACTTATAACAACACGGAGATCTCCGGACCGTTGGATCCTAATTGAAGGAAATGAATGGCCACGAAATGCCCCAAAAATCACTTTCATGGGCCGAACACGGCATGTGACACGCTCGTGTCACAAGCCGTATGCCTTAAGAGGCAAAGAAACTGACTCTGCCAGACCAGGGTACGACCCTGTGACACGCCCGTGTGCCAGACATGGCTTCGGACACGCCCGTGTCCAGGCCGTGTTTATCATTCCTCACAAACCTGACAAAACACAGAGAAGGAAACGGCCCTTGACACGCCCGTGTAATAGGCCGTGTACACAACTCGACTTGCCTCTCGAGGATCGTCGTGTGCATTTCATCGAGATCATTTCGTCGAACTCATAATACACGGCCCTGGACACACCCGTATCACAGGCCGTGTTCCCCACTCGAGGCCCACTCGAGACCCACTCGAGACCAACTCGAGACCCACTCGAGACCCACTCGAGTACACAGAGTAGGGCACGGCTTTGGACACGCCCGTGTCCCTAGCTGTGTTGCTCAGCCTACACAGCCCACTCATAAATGAGATTTTGGGGCGTTACAATCCTCCCCTACTTAAAGAAATTTCGTCCCGAAATTTAGCTCAACTGTAGACTCCAACACAACCACTCCTTTGTTGCACTTTTTATAAATTGACCCGGGTTTAGGGCTTAGAGGCCGAAGCTTATCTCTCCCCATGGCATCGCACAAAGACAAGTCTTTAACAAACATATTGTCAAACATACATACAATATGTACTTTTTTACATCACAAAGACAGTAAAGTGCACTCTTTATTTTATTTTCGCTCATCCGCATCCCTCATACTCCGCTTTATGGCCTCCAGTAATTCCAGATTATATACGTGAGGCTGCTGTTCTTCATGATTTGAGATTGGCGGCTCCTGTAATTCGAGATTGTACACTCGAGGTTGGGCCCGGGATGTAGATGACTCTGTCACTGTTTTGCCCTTTTCCTCATAAGACGCACCTGACTTTTTCTCACCCTTTGGAGGGCCACTCCAACAAGCATGGGCTAAATGTCCCTGCTTCCCACAATTAAAACATGTATGTGTCTTAACACGTCCTTGCCCATATATTGCTCCCAAAGCAACATTCGAAGAAGTATGTTCAGCAGGCCTGAACCTCTTCTTGTCTCATTTCCTAAACTCCGATTGTTCCGACTGCGGCACTTTGAGCTCTTGATTTTCCACCGCAAAGTTCTTATTGTCCTTCACCTGTATCAAATCCTTCTCTAATGCACGGGTTGTATCTACTAACACTTGGAAGCCATGTTTCACTGAACTCGGGAGTGCCAACCTCAGCTCATCACGAAGTCCCTCATAGAACCTATTCGTCTTCCTCTCCTCCTCAGCAAAAGTAGACCCCGCATAGCACCCAAGCCTAGTAAACTCATGCAGGTAAGTATCAATACTACTATTAGCCTTCACCAAATGTTGGAACTCATTTTCCATTACAATTCGCTGCAACACTGACAAATACTTTTCCCAAAATAACCTTGATAATTCCTCTATCGATATCTCCCCTAGTCCTCTGCCTGCCAAGTGGTGCAATTCTACCTCATCCCACCAAAGCCTCACCTCTCCTTCCAGCTGAAAGTGGCTAAGGTAACTTTCTGCCACTCCTCAGTCCTGATTGCTGTCAGGATCCTCTTCACTCTTGCGAGCCAGTCCTCGGCCTGCGTTGGTGAACCCACCCCTACAAACGTAGGTGGACTTAAACTCATAAACCCTTTCAATTACTCGTCATCTTCTTGCTCATCAATCAGAGACTCAACACGCTCTTGCCTCGTACTAAGCCATACTGGCACCACTACAGGCCTTGACTGCCTAATAGGCTATGCATTTAGTGCTGTGAGCACCGCCTCAGTAAATAAACGTATGGTCTCCGCCAAGGGAGGATGTGTGGGTGACTCAGCTAGTGCCGCACTCTCTACAGATTGTCAGGGCTCTGAACTCCCCGCACCACTCCTCGTCACCTATAAGTGTACAAAACACCATTAAAGTCCATTCTATAATGGCAAACATACCTAGTATACGCGCTCACGCTCCTCAAACACATGTATTGCATTCCTAGTGGACATTCTTGAGTTCAAATATATTATCCATACTTAACCTTATCCTATGATACCAATTTGTAATGCCTCTATCCGTCACGTGGAATATAATAGAGGGTCCGGCCGGGGACCCATGCCATATTTCACAGACAAACAACAAAATCATGTATGAGTATCAAAATTACTTTCTACACACGTCTTAACTCAGAGCATTCTAGCGGAAGATTTTAACTTGTAAGAACTCATCATATTGAATGTCCACTAAATATATAAACAACACATTTATATATCACCAGGAATGTATACAAATACAAACGCTCAAGGCCTTAAGGCTTTACATGTATCTCTTTATAGGTGTGGTTTCATACATCAGCATGCAGATCGGCCACACATAAAAATATAATTCTCTGCATGGCCTTTCAAGGGCCTACAAGCAGCATGGGCTTCAGCCTGCTCAATCCAATTCAGCCCGTCAGCACCTGCATATGGACATCCACCCCAAGGGTGATAAACAAAGCAACGGTCATCATTTATTTGACCAATTATAATAACCCTACCCCTTACCCGGGGCAGTGGTTCCTTCCTTGCATGCATCGCAATCACAACATATATATTTATATATCACAACATGTGCTCTCACGGACAACATCATCACAAACGCCGGCCTCAGTGCCAGAAGCTCCGTGCACTCAGGGCACGCTTACGGTGTACCAAATTATCCTTGGTACCACCACCGATTAGAGGTTCTTAACTTGTTGGCTATTAGGCATTAGTCTACTACAACATGCATGCTTGAGAATCCATCGCCCATCCCAATCAGAGGTGTTAACCTCACTGCAATAATTGAGCATTGTAGATCGACACACCATTGTAGTGTAACAACCTGGGATTTGGCCCGCAGATCCCCATTGCATTGCCACGAATCAATCTCTCATAACGCAAGTACAGGTCAGCACTTTCCCATTGCTCAACTTGTCAATATCGCACATCTTGACGCGGGTTGGCTTTCCCTTTCATGTTCAGCACACAGCTCACTCAGAGCATATAGCTCACAGAGAGCACACGACACAAGGAGCTCACACAAAGCTTCCTGGGTATTTTGGAAGTACTCACAATTCACAAGCATCCGTAAACTACTCGTTTCATACACGAAGTCTTCTCCAATTCGCAACATAAACATCACCAATACAGACCAACCGTCCGGAAGGGCTTCACACAGCATGCCTTTTTGGAACTACATATTTTCGGATCTAGATGCAGACTCAATCGGTGATATCAACTATCAACCCACTGGAATCACTTACGCTTTCCACCTTTTGGTGGAGGATTCCATACACATGCATAAAGGAGGACTTCACTTGTCCAAGAAGGAGATCGTTATCCTTGACGATCTCTTTGGAGCCATGGAAAACTAGCTGGATAAAAAGCACCACAATGGCCTTGCCTCCACAGATCTAGACTCGGCTCATGATTCTGGGATCTGAAGCTCCACCGGCGGCCGGATTCCTCCTCCACCTCATTCCTTGCTCTCCCCACTCTCTAACACTTTAGAAAGAGAAAGACTTGAGATAAATGAGAGTTTATCCTTCAACTCTCAGCCTTATAACAGCAAGGAGATCTATGTACCGTTGGATCCTAATTGATGGAAATGAACGGCCATAAAATGCCCTGAAAATCACTTTCCTGGGCTGAATATGGCCTGTGACACGCCCGTGTCAAAGGCTGTGTGCCTTAAGAGGCAAAGAAACAAACTCTGCCAGACCAGGACACGGCCCTGTGACACGCCCATGTCACAGGTCGTGTGCCTGACACGGCTTCAGACACGCCCGTGTCCACCCCGTGTTTATTAGCCCTCACAAACCTGGCAAAACATAGAGAAGGACACGACCCTTTACACGCCCGTGTGCCCAACTTGACTTGCCTCTCGAGGATTGTCGAGTGCATTTCATCGAGATCGTTTCGTCGAACTCATAAGACACAACCCTGGACACGCCCATATTACAGGCCGTGTTCCCCACTTAAGGCCACTAGAGACCCACTCGAGACCCACTCGAGTACAAAAAGTGGGACATGGCTTTGGACACGCCTGTGTCCCAGGCCGTGTTGCTCAGCCTACACAGCTCACTCATAAATGAGATTTTGGGGCATTACAGGTAGATGGAAGCTGATCAAATCTAGCAGATGTTCCCTCATACAGGGCTTCAGTTTTTCCTTGTAAAGGATTGCTCCCTATTCTTTGAGTTGTGCCACTCTTGTGTTGTTCTGTTTCTAGATGTGGTGAGGAGTGTGCTTTCTCATCACTGTCTTCCTCTTCCTCAGATTCTGATGATACCATATGTGTACCTCATGACCAGGGAGACCAGAAGATTTCTCCCACTCAACCACTGTCATGCTTTTGTGTGCATGCAGGTCAGCAACATCATCATCCTTTATTGGAGGAACCTCTAGTTGCTCTCCTACAAATAATGCCTGATGCATTATTTATTGCATCAGTTGCTCCCCCTCAATTTGAGCAATCCTTCCCTTAGCACTAGGAGTTTCCAAGACTTTATCCTATACTTCCTCATATTCAGACATAGGTATTTGCCTATCTGCATCTTCCAATCTAACAGCATCATCCCCCATTCCTGCAGATTTTTTGTTAATAATTTCCTCTGCTATTTGGCCAACATCCTTGGCTAGAGACAAATCCTCTCCTCCCTCTCTAGCAGATCAAGCTAACCTGGCAGCAATCTCATCCACTTCAGGAACTGAATCTGACTCTAGTCTGCTCACACGACTAAGAGGGGTAAGTTCAGACGAGGCAGATACCTGGATATTTATGTCCCTCCTGGACACTTCAGTAGATGACGATAGTCAAGATCATGAGGCTCTTCGTCCTCAGATGAGTTGCTAGAGGAGCTTGGCTTAGTAGTAGTAATTCTCTCAACTTTTCTCTCCACAGCTTCTAGACCATAGGGCAGAAGGACCCTATCCCATCTTTCTAGCATCCAGATGTCCATCCTTCTTATATGGTGTATTCTTGCACCAAGTTTAAGATTCAGAATTTCTGGAGTAGTTTCTCGTAGAAATAGTGTCAGGATTCTCCCCAAATTGGGTTCAACCATTGATGATCGCTTTCCGCTTAAGAAAAGAGAGCTGAACTAGCAATCCAATTAGGCAAGTATACCTATCGAACTGTAGCTAGGAGACACAAGTGTCGTATTGAAATCCAGGAACAATTGAGTACACTTACTCCCACGATGACTATTATTTTATTGACGGAAATCTTTAGGGTTGAAGAGAAATCTAAACGCACTAAAGAAAGGAAATATTACGCTAAAAAGAGAAGTAATTGCAGTTAAATAGAAAGCATAAAAGAAGCGATTACGATAAATGATTAGAACGATGAAATGGAAATGCACTCGATCGAGAATCACCTCGGCTAAAGTCGATTAAAAACATGATAAATAAATCTAAACTTAATAGGGTGAAAGGTCCTTGACCATGGAGGTTCCTAAAGCTTAAACAAGCTTCTCTCGAAGTTGTGCCCAACTGAGTTAAGGAAGGTCCGACCGACTCTCATCTAAATCGGAGGCCTAAAGCGCGCTTTATGCGGTGAACCCCACTATTGGATTTTACTCCAATCCGAGAGATTTGGACGTCTGCCTCTCTCGAGGGGTGAGTACAACTCTCTTTACTCTTGAATGCTCACTTCAAACTATCGGCCTCTCAGCTAGCCAAGAATGAAAGCTATATTGGAAATTATATATCGACAATATAATTCCAAACGAGAAAAATCAAGAGTAATCCAAGGTCTAAAACCCTAAAAAGAAAAGGTATATTCAAAGCATCACAACTTAATCACTCGAACCTCGGATCATCAAGATCGAGTACAAGGACGATTAGTTAATCATAGTGAAGTGGAGGAGGGGGGATGAGTTGTAAAGCATTAAGAACACAAGGTAATAAAGAGCACTTATATTAATAAGGAAAGAGAACTTGTAAGACCCCCCCTTTTTTTTTCTTTTTAAAACACCGAGGTCTTAGCCCAGAACTGCCGCTTTGTGGTGGCACCGACTCACGGGAAGGCCGCCACTACAAAATGCCAATTCTATCGCCCCTTTTCGATCACGAGAGAGAGAAGTAATTATACATAAATGTAAACAAGTCCACAGAAATATGTAAATAAAAGTGAAATCACATCCAGTCCATCAGTAGTTAATAACAGGAAACAGATAATAGAAGTACTGCAAGATACGGTTCAGATGAAATATAGATAAACGGGCTCGAGCCCGGTACATCAGAGTCCTCACTACAAGTCACTCATCGCAGAAGCTATAAAAATACTAATCACTCATGGAGCTGGTCGCAGGTGCACCGGTGCTAGACTGTCCCACCTCCATGCGCACCGTACTCCGCTGGGGCTGGTCCCTGGACTGCTGGTCCCTGTCTCCCATTCGTTGCTCCTGTAATGTTGTGGTTTGAAAACCATTAGTCATAAAGACTAAGCCCTATCATCCCCTACCCCCCCTACAGCTCCTAAGCACCGAGCGAAGATGAGGAAAGGGAAGCTACAAAGGTGGAAAATAATCAAGCAGGAGAAAGGGGAGTTATTCTAAAGACTATCTGGAATAAAGTACATCTAGCAATTCTATGGTAGTAAGTAGTAAATAAGAGAAGTAGTAAGTAGCAATTGTATAAAAAGGCAGCTAGAGAACAGTAAGTAAACAAGCAAGTAAATAAGTAGGTAAGTAACCTTAACTTATATGAATGCCCATACAAACTTATAAGTTAAGGGGTCTTCTGCAAGGCTCCCATCATATAAAAAGTCCCATACCGATTTATACGTTGGGGTGTTGGTTGTATGCAAATATGAGTGTAGTGATATGTTATGCCATGACTCATGCAGGTGTAACTCACGCACAAGACTCTATGCGCACAGACCTTTAGTTCCCCCTGTTCGGGCAACTAGCTTCACTCCCAGGAACCTCCGTAGTGGCATACGGAGACAGTGGGTCAGGCCCCCCACTCCTAGGCGGGTATCCACACTACCGGGCCTAGCCCTTCCGTACGCCCCTAGAAGAACACAACCTAGAGTATCCGCGTACTAATGCTGGATATACCCACCAAACTTTCCTTGGCTAAGTGTCCCACACAGCCGAGTCAACATTCCGATGCCGGTGTGAACGATAATCAGATATCGAAGACCCACCACCTTTATTCTGTACTCCAACCCTCGAGCCCTCGGCTCCCCGGACTGTCCCGTCCATGCATCTACCTTCAGAGCTACCGTCTGAATGTCAACCAAACCAATTATTCTACCTTCCTAGCTACCGAGGTGCGCATATGTGCAACCCTAGTTATACTAATTGCTCTTTTAATTTATTATTCCTATGGTTTACGTTAGCCCAGGACTGCCCCCGGCATACCCCGTGAAGGGCTCTCAAAGGGCACTAGGAACCAAGACGGCAACATTACGGCCCGAAGTTCCCTTTCGCAAGACACTTATTGTTATTGGTTGATCTCCCTTAACCCGATCCCCTTTAAGTTACTTTAGATCTAGCCCTAGCGTATTAAGACTCTTCCACTGCTACTCGGGGCGGACGATCTTTCATCGTTCCCGTACACCACTTAACCTTAACCAGTCTCACACTCTACTTATTCTGACTTCCAATAATGAACTTGATTTAACTCACCCTATCCAAACCAGCAAACTACCAAAATTCCATCTTCCAAGTTCATTACCCACACTAGTTCAGCTTCTGCAGTTTTTACTAAACGCAGACCATCCTAAGCTTACGTGAGGAGTATAAGGGGAGGTACTCTAAATTGTCTTCCGAATCTCCTATAATATTAACTGGAGGTCTATCGTGACATAATATAGCTAAGACCAAGATTTCCAAATTTTCCTATTTATCGGGCATTTAATTTATTTATTCTAAGATTCTGAATGCCCTAGTATGAACATTAAATGCACTAATGAGCCAACAATAAATCATCATAAAATCAGTAAAAATCCTATGAGACATTTAAACAGCAATTCCAAGTTTTGAGAAACTTCAGAGGTGTTTAGGCCTACATTTCCTAATTTACCATTTTAGGCCACTTTTACTATATTATGAAGGAAGTACTGTAAATATATATCCATAAATCCCAAGAAAATTATAGAAGCTATATAGAAACCTAAAAACATCATAAACCAAGTACCATAATTTTTCTCCAACATTTTAACTCTGAATTTATTTTAATTCAAGATACTAATTTTCCTAACTTAATGAAGGAGGTACTATTTTTATCCATCTAAAATTCCAGAGAAAATTACAAGGTGACTATCATAATTTGAAACACCCACTGACCCAATTTCATAATTTTTCAGACAGTAATTAGATATTATTTGTATTTTTGACTCCATGTCACAACTAGTACATTAAAGAAATATGTACCAGAAATAATCAGTTAAAATTTCCAAGAAAAATACAGGAGGTATAATATGCTATAAGATGCCCTAATCCAAGATTTCATATTATTCCAGTGAACAGAAATTCCATAATCATCAAAATAAATATCTAGGGCACAATTAGAGTTGTAAATTAAGTACTGTATAAATTAACCCAAAAATCTCAACAAAATTATATCATTGCTATTTTGACCAGAAAATCCCTTTTGCCCAAATTTTACCTGATTTGAAGTTCATTAGATAGCCTAATAATTCAAATTAAAGTTGGTGACATAAACTAGGGTTAGGATTTTAGGTGGCCTAGCTGTCTCCAAATACCCAAAAATTTTGTCCAGAGAACTATACTGGCCCTATGGTCCTCTCCACCAAATTTTAAGTCAGTCCAAGGTCATTTGACCCCATGACCTTCACAACCCCAAAAACCACCATTAAGGGATTTTCCCTAGGGTTCTAGGGCTACCCTACACCAAACCACCCCAAACTCCCTTGGATGGTGTGTCATGCCCTAAACAGTCTTTGGACAAAATACCAGTCTCTGTTGAGGTGATATGACCACCCAAATACCAAGGGGGTGTTTGATCCTAAATTATCCTATAAGGACCAACCTAGGGTTGGATAAAACTTAATCAAAACATCTCCAAATGAGATGAAATTTTTACCAGAACCTTATGGTAAACCCAGGGACCACTCACCAAAATTTGGGAGGGTTTGGAAGTCATTTAGCCATCTAATTAAATTATGCTAGGATTATTAAATTTTTCTAAAAAACTATTGAAAAGTATTTTCCAAAAATCCTAATTTTTAGATAGCACCTAGGTATAGGTAAGATTAGGCCACCCCCCAAATTTCAAGTCATTTTGATGACTGGATTGGAGTGGGGAGTTTTTCTAAGGTCAAGACAGCCATATGGATAGACCTCACCAAATACTGTGCCGTGGTCTAACCAGGACTCCAAATCGAGTGAAATTAATTTTGAACTAAACTAGACTTCAAGGGCTACATTTTCTATGTTAACCACTTTTTATGTTTCAGCCCCTACAGGCAATAATTTTCAGTTTAAATATAGTGCACAGTAAATGGAGTTAATTCCTAATTATACAATATATAATATAATAAAATGTTAATGTTCATCTCCTTCTTTAACCCGAACCAGCAACCAAAAAAAAAGCTTGAAACCTGTAGCTTTCTAAAGCCATCTCCTGGCCACCCAGCCATCTCCCTGGCCGGCTACCACCACCACTTCCTCTGTTGAGGTGAGGGCTACCGTCGGGCGGCGGCACGGCCGCCGGAGAGGCGGTTTCCGGCGAACCCGCCACCATGAAATTTTTGGAAAACCATGGAAATGCTCACTCGATCTGGCTCTTTTGAGCCCGATATCTCTCCTAACAATTTCTAAGATCTATCCGCAGAAGAAGAGGGAGGGGAGGACCTTGTTCGCGGGCTGGAGGCGTGCAGACCGTCGGGAAGCCATTTGCGCGGTGGCGGCGTCGCCGGAAATTCTTCAACAGCAAGGGGAGGAATCCGAATCAGTTTGATCGAGCGTGTAACCTTTTCCTCTTGCTCTAAGGAGTCTTTTATAGATCAGCAAGTGCGGAGGGAAAGAGGTAAGCAATTATGGTCATGAAGGCTCCGCTTAATGGTATTTCGGTTATGGTAGAGGCAGTTGAAATGCTGGAAACGAAGAGGTGTTTGTCAGGTGGTGATTTCCTATTGGACCAACATTTCCTTATTTTATTAAATAATTAGAGTAGGAAACGGCCCATAAATATTCCTGGTGTAACTTCCCATAATCAGAATTGATTACGACGTCGGTTACCGAAATTTCCAGTCCGGCTGACGTTTCAGCCTTAGTCACGGGCATGACACATAGGTCACGGGCGTGACAGGCCCGGGTGGCCGATTCTCAGTTCGACGATCGTCGAACTGAGATCGAAGATCGTCGAAGGGTGGTCACGCCCTAGGTCACGGGCGTGACAAATGGGTCACGGGCGTGACAGGGTCATCAGGCAAACTCCGCGCTCGGCGATCGTCTCGCTGAGATCGACGATCGCCGAAGAGCGTCACGCCCTTGATCACGGGCGTGACACCTGGGTCACGGGCGTGACAGGGCCACGACACAAATTATGCGCTTCGACGATCGTCCCGCTGAGATCGACGATCGTCGAAGGGATCACGCCCTAGGTCACGGGCATGACACATAGGTCACGGGCGTGACAGGCCCGGGTTTAAAATTCTGCGCCCGATGATCGTCTCCCTGAGATCGACGACTGTTGAAGGAGTCACGCCCTAGGTCACGGGCGTGACGGGTCGGTCACGGGCGTGACCAATCCGTGACCCGAAACCTCGGTTAATGTATTTAAATTTTTGGGCTTCCTAGGGTTCTGTCACGACCAACCGACTCCTAGGGGTCTAGCCGGAAATGGGATGTTACAAATCCCAATAAACAAAACAAAGATTTCGTCCACGAAATAAAGGTTAAGCCTACGGGACTCTAATCGGGAAAAAGAAGCTTGTAACATCCCATGAGAATTGAAAGATTACATCTCTACGTTATGTTTGCTTTGTGCGGTTTCAAATCTAAGATTAATTCGCCCAATTAACTAGGTATATACACCCCAATAAACAAAAGATTAGCCCCTATTCTTGAAATTTCAGTCCTATTGGTTTAAAACAGGAAGGCAAATTGATTGTCCAGAGGGGTTGTGAGGTATACCTGACGAAAAAGTTCCGGGTATTTTTGCCGCATCAAGTCCTGTGGCTCCCATGTATGCTCCTCCTGCCCATGATTGTTCCACAGAACCTTGACTAACAGAACCCTCTTCCGTCGCAAGACCCGCACTGCTGTATCGTCAATCCTGATAGGTTCCTAATTGACTGACCGATCCGAGGCCACCGGGCCATCTGCCGAGGAGATCAGCTGCTCAGGGCGTAGCAGAGCCCTCCGAAGTGAGGAGACGTGGAAGACGTCATGCAATCCCGCTAACTCCGGCGGTAGGTCCAGTCTATAGGCTAAGGGGCCGATCCGCTCCAGGATCCTATAAGGCCCCATATATCTCGGACTGAGCTTCTTCCGCCCGCGCGCCCGCGACACTCCGTGCATCGGCCGTATCTTCAAGAAAACTCGGTCTCCCACCTGGAACTCCACTTGACGATGCCTTGCATCGTAGTATTTCGCCTGTCTGCTCTGGGCTTCCAACATCCTATCCCGGATCAATCTAATCTGAGCATCTGTATCTCCCACAAACTCCGAGCCTAGTGACTGCGGATCCTCATCCTGAACCCATGATAGTGGAATCCTGCACCTCCTTCCGTACAACGCCTCGTATGGAGCCATGCCTATGCTGGAATGATGAGCGTTGTTGTACGAAAACTCGACCAGTGGCAGCAATCTCTCCCAAGGCTCGCCACGGTCAAAAATACAAAGTCGCAACAGATCTTCCAGTGTACGGTTGGTGCGCTCTGTCTGTCCGTCGGTCTGAGGGTGAAAAGCTGTGCTGAATGTCAACCGAGAACCCAGATGGGCCTGGACTGACCTCCATTCCCTGTATGTAAACCGCCCATCCCGATCCGAAACGATAGTCTTGGGCACCCCATGATAACGATCAAACTGCTCGATGAACCTCCGTACTAATACACTGACCGGTGTGTCCTTTGCCACTGGAATGAATCTGGCCACCTTTGTTAGCATGTCCACTATCACCCAGATCGAGTCATTCCCCGCACGGGATCGAGGTAGCCCATGTATGAAGTCCATGGCTATATCCTCAAACTTCCACTCCGGCACCGGAAGCGGTTGCAGCAAGCCTGTCGGGTTCCTACACTCTGCCTTCACGAGCTGGTAGGCCTCGCAATGCGTCACAAAATACGTAATATCTTTCTTCATACCCGGCCAGTACATCGTCCTCTTCAAATCCTTTACCATCTTGGTGATCCACGGGTGTATAGAATATCGGCTGCAGTGAGCTTCCGTCAAAATGTCCTCCCGGATCCGTCCTCCTGCTGGTATGTAGACTCTGCCCCGGAAACACAGGAGCCCATCCCTTAAAGAGTATTCTCCTGTCGTGCCTTCCTACAAGGCTAGAAAATATCGGCTCATCTCTCTCATCTAGCATCTGCCCATCTCTGATGCGGTCTCGAATATCATCAGTAACCATCGGCCCCAGGTAATCCATGTATAGCTTCGGGTCATCCTCAGACACTAGTGAAATCTGCATCTCCTCGAATGATCTAACCAACTCCAAGGCCATCAGCTGCGGACCTACTCCTGTCATACTCGCTCTCCGGCTCAGAGCATCCGCGACCACGTTCGCCTTCCCCGGATGGTAGTGCATGGTATACTGGTAGTCTGACAGAAACTCCACCCAGCATCTCTGTCTGATGTTTAACTCCTTCTGGGTGTCGACGTACTTCAGATTCTTGTGGTCGGAGAAGATATCACAATGTACTCTGTAGAGATAGTGTCGCCAAATCTTAAGAGCAAAAATGACTGCCCCCATCTCCAAATCGTGCACGGGGTAATTCTGCTCATGCTGCTTCAATTGACGGGAGGCATAGGCTATTACGTGCCCGTTCTGCATCAGAACGGCACCCATCCCCTGATAGGAAGCATCTATATACACCTGGAATCCCTCCTTCCCTGATGGAAGAGCAGGGATGGGAGTTAAGGTGAGACGATCCTTCAGCTCCTGGAAGGCAGATTCGCATCGTGGCGTCCAAATAAAAGGGGACTCCTTCTTCGTCAGAGACGTAAGAGGGAGGGAAATCTGAGAGAACCCCTTTACGAACTTTCGGTAGTAACCGGCAAGTCCCAAGAAACTTCAAACATCCGAGGCCGACTTTAGTGGTGGCCAATCCCGTACTGCCTGGACCTTCGCCGGATCCACTGCCAGACCTGCTCCACTGATGACATGGCCCAGAAAGGCCACCTCCTTTAGCCAGAACTGGCACTTGCTGTACTTAGCATACATCTCATGCTCACGCAGCCTCTCCAAGGTCAAGGCCAGATGTCTCGCGTGCTCCTCCTCTGTCCTTGAATAGATAAGGATGTCGTCGATGAATACGATAACGAAGACGTCCAGATACTCTTCGAACACCCGATTCATTAGGGTCATGAATGCGGAGGGTGCATTCGTGAGCCCGAACGGCATCACTGTAAACTCGTACAAACCATATCTGCTGCTGAAGGCCATCTTCGGGATGTCCTCCTCCCGAATGCGAAGCTGGTAGTACCCTGACCTCAGATCCTGCTTTGAGAACCAATGGGCTCCCTCCAGCTGGTCAAATAGCTCGTCTATCCTTGGTAAGGGATAAGTATTCCGGACTGTCAACCTGTTTGGAGCCCGGTAATCTATGCACAGTCGAAGGGTCCCGTCCTTCTTCTTAACGAACAATACTGGAGCTCCCCATGGTGAAGAGCTAGGCCGAACGAACCCGGCCTCCACTAACTCCTGAAGCTGGCTTCGAAATTCCACCAACTCCTTTGGGGCCATTCGATAGGGAGCTCTGAATACCGGCTTAGCCCCCGGTACGAGCTGAATCTGGAAGTCCTTCTCTCGGTGCGGGGGTAGCCCTGGTAGCTTCTCCGGAAACACGTCGGCGAAGTCCCGCACTACTGGAATATCTGCAATGGAGTCCTTGGCCACAACCACCTCAAAAAGGACTTGATAAACTTCTTCCCCCTACAGGTGGGCCTTAACGGCCTGCACAGATGATAGCAAGGTACGGGGTGCAGGTATAATACCTTCGATGACAATGAAGGAGTCACCGTGCCTCACAGTGATCCTCTTCACCACGCAATCGATCTGGGCATGGTTCCAATACAGCCAAGTCATGCCCAGGATCAAATCGTAATCTGGCATCTTCAGAACCGTCGTTGCTGCCTCAAACGCCTTCCCGCCGATCCTTGCTTCCATATTGCAATGAGTAGAGGTCATTATCTCTGATCCATCGGGTAGGCGCACCCTCATCATCTTCCCGGTGAATGGCTCCACACCTGCTAGTCCTTTCACGAAATCCTCCGACACGAATGATTGCGACGCACCAGTGTCAAAGAGGGTGTGAGCAGGCTTGCCGCTAACGGAGACTATGCCTGGGGTAATTAAGTGTCTTAGTATTCTTGTTGTAGTTGTCTTCTCTTAATTTCTAACCAGGTTATGTCTAGAATACTAGTTTATATGAAGAAAATTTAAAAGTACTGCCATACCTGTGATAACCTGCTCTGGGTTCTGGGGCTATATCAGGTCTAGAGCATACACCTGCTCCCTCTCTGGCCTGCGGCCTCGATCCTGAAATCCTCGTCCTCGGTCCTGTCCTCGTCCGTCAAACTGTCGGGGAGGTGGAGTGCCCTGATGTGCTGGTGGGGGTGCTCGCCTCACAGGGCAGTTCCTCTTGATATGCCCCGGCTGGTTGTACTGATAATATACCGGTGGCTGCTCTTCCGTCCTTGGCATTTCCAGCATCTGTATAGGCTGTGGAGCCAATACCCCCTGACTCCTCTACTCCTGCCCAAACTCTTGACGAGGCTGATCCTCGTTCCTTCTTTCCACAATAACCTGGCCTCGAGGACGGTCTCTACGTCCTCCAATCACTGTATCGTCAGCCGGTCTCTTCTGCCTCTTCACTGTAAGCTGATCTACCTCTCTCTTCTTAGCTATCTCCAGAATTCTGGCCAGACTCCCCTCTGAGATGAAAAGGAGGGCCTGTCTCATGTCATCTTGCAGCCCCTTATAAAACCTCCAGGCATAGCCAACATCATCTAACTGATAAGCGTCCGCATAACGGGCCAGGTGAGTGAACTCCTGATAGTACTCCACCACAGTCCTGTTCCCCTGCCTCAATCGCAGGAAACTATCCTCCAGGTCATCCCTCACTGACTGAGGTACAAAATGTCCCAGGAGCGCTGCTCTGAACTCCTCCCAAGTAATATCAGCGCAATCCATCCCCGCAAAGGTGGTGTCAAGCTAAGACTTCCACCACCTCTTTCCGTGTGACTCTAGGCAGGAGACTGCCAATGCAACTGCCTCCTCAGTAGGGCATGGAATCCCTGCCAGCATCTCATAAATGGTGTCCAACCATTCCTCCGTATGTACTGCAGACTCCGTCCCCTGATAAGCTGGAGGGGAAAGTCCCCGGAAGACAGTCATCCAATTGGCCCCGGGGTTTGGCTGTGGAGTCAGGGCTTGCTGAGCTCTGAAGGCCTCCAGAATGGCCGTTAGTGTTTGCCCCATCTCCGTCTGCTGGAACGGAGCTGGAGCCGGCGGAGGCGGGACCACATTTGGAGCCTGGGGTGTCCCCTGCTGCGATGTAGGGTTTGTCGCAGGCTACAAGTAAAAATTCCATTTGTTAGAGAGCGAATGAATGGAATTTAAGAAGAGTTAGGATGGACTTTCACATGTGATTTCCCTTATGGGCACACCACTGCTTCCGCTGCTAGTTTGTCCGCAAACTAAGCTCGCACGGGGGTGGCCCAAGATTTTGTGGACTACTTCTCTTTCGATCGAGGTTTCCTCTGATACTACTTGTAAGACCCCCCTTTTTTATTTCTTTTTAAAACACCGGGGTCTTAGCCCAGAACTGCCGCTATGTGGTGGCACCGACTCACGGGAAGGCCGCCACTACAAAACGCCAATTCTGCCGGCCCTTTTCGATCACGAGAGAGAGAAGTAATTATACATAAATGTAAACAAGTCCACAAAAACACGTAAATAAAAGTGAAATCACATCCAGTCCATCAGTAGTTAATAATAGGAAACAGATAATAGAAGTACTGCAAGATACGGTTCAGATGAAATATAGATAAACAGGCTCGAGCCCGGTACATCAGAGTCTTCACTACAAGTCACTCATCACGGAAGCTATAAAAATACTAATCACTCACGGAGCTGGTCGCAGGTGCACAGGTGCTAGACTGTCCCACCTCCATGCGCACCGTACTCCGCTGGGGCTGGTCCCTGGACTGCTGGTCCCTGGACTGCTGGTCCCTGTCTCCCATCCGGAGCTCCTGTAATGTTGTGGTTCGAAAACCATTAGTCATAAAGACTAAGCCCTATCATCCCCTACCCCCCCTATGGCTCCTCAACACCGAGCGGAGAGGAGGAAAGGGAAGCTACAAAGGTGGAGAATAATCAAGCAGGTGACAGGGGAGTTATTCTAAAGACTACCTGGAACAAAGTACATCTAGCAATTCTATGGTAGTAAGTGGTAAAGAAGAGAAGTAGTAAGTAGCAATTGTATAAAAAGGCAACTAGAGAACAGTAAGTAAACAAGCAAGTAAACAAGTAGGTAAGTAACCTTAACTTATATGAATGCCCATACAAACTTATAAGTTAAGGGGTTTTCTTGCAAGGCTCCCATCGTATAAAAAGTCCCATACCGATTTATACGTTGGGGTGTCGGTTTTATGCAAATATGAGTGTAGTGATATGTTATGCCATGATTCATGCAGGTGCAACTCACGCACACGACTCTATGCGCACAAACCTTTAGTTCCCCCTATTCGGGCAGCTAGCTTCACTCCCAGGAACCTCCGTAGTGGCAAACGGTGACAGTGGGTCGGGCCCCCCACACCTAGGCGGGTATCCACACTACCGGGCCTAGCCCTTCCGTACGCCCCTAGAAGAACACAACCTAGAGTATCCGCGTACTAATGATGGCTATACCCACCAGAATTTCCTTGGCTAAGTGTCCCACAACGCCGAGTCAACATACTGATGCCAGTGTGAACGACAATCAGATATCGAAGACCCACCACCTTTATTCTGTACTCCAACCCTCGAGCCCTCAGCTCCCCGGACTGTCCCGTCCGTGCATCTACCTTCAGAGCTACCGTTTGAATGGCAACCAAACCAATTATTCTACCTTCCTAGCTACCGATGTGCGTGTATGTGCAACCCTAGTTATACTAATTGCTCTTTTAATTTATTATTCCTATGGTTTATGTTAGCCCATGACTGCCCCCGGCATACCCCGTGAAGGGCTCTCAAAGGGCACTAGGAACCAAGACGGCGGCATTACGGCCCGAAGTTCCCTTTCGCAAGGCACTTATTGTTATTGGTTGATCTCCCTTAACCCGATCCCCTTTAAGTTACTTTAGATCTAGCCCTAGCGTATTAAGACTCTTCCACTGCTACTCGGGGCGGACGATCTTTCGTCGTTCCCGTACGCCACTTAACCTTAACCAGTCTCACACTCTACTTATCTTGACTTCCAATAATGAACTTGATTTAACTCACCCTATCCAAACCAGCAAACTACCAAAATTTCATCTTCCAAGTTCATTACCCATACTAGTTCAGCTTCTGCAGTTTTTACTAAACACAGACCATCCTAAGCTTATGTGAGGAGTATAAGGGGAGGTACTCTAAATTGTCTTCCGAATCTCCTATAATATTTACTGGAGGTCTATCGTGATATAATATAGCTAAGACCAAGATTTCCAAATTTTCCTATTTATCGGGCATTTAATTTATTTATTCTAAGATTCTGAATGCCCTAGTATGAACATGAAGTGCACTAATGAGCCAACAATAAATCATCATAAAATCAGTAAAAATCCTATGATACATTTAAATAGCAATTCCAAGTTTTAAGAAACTTCAGAGGTGTTTAGGCCTACATTTCCTAATTTACCATTTTAGGCCACTTTTACTATATTATGAAGGAAGTACTGTAAATATATATCCATAAATCCCAAGAAAATTATAGAAGCTATATAGTGACCTAACACCATCATAAACCAAGTACCATAATTTTTCTCCAAAATTTGAACTCTGAATTTATTTTAACTCAAGATACTAATTTTCCTAACTTAATGAAGAAGATACTGTTTTTATCCATCTAAAATCCAGAGAAAATTACAGGGTGACTATCATAATTTGAAACACCCACTGACCCAATTTCATAATTGTTGATACAGTAATTAGACATTATTTGTATTTTTGACTCCATGTCACAACAAGTACGTTAAAGAAATATGTACCAGAAATAATCAGTTAAAATTTCCAAAAAAAATACAGGAGGTATAACATGCTATAAGATGCCCTAATCCAAGATTTAATATTATTACAGTGAACAGAAATTCCATAATCATCAAAATAAATATCTAGGGCACAATTAGAGTTGTAAATTAAGTACTGTATAAATTAACCCAAAAATCTCAACAAAATTATATCATGGCTATTTTGACCAGAAAATCCCTTTGCCCAAATTTTAACTGATTTGAAGTTAATTAGATAGCTTAATAATTCAAATTAAAGTTGGTGACCTAAACTAGGGTTAGGATTTTAGGTGGCCTAGCTGTCTCCAAATACCCAAAAATTTTGTCCAGAGAACTATACTGGCCCTATGGTCCTCTCCACCAAATTTTAGGTCAGTCCAATGTCATTTGACCCCATGACCTTCACAACCCCAAAAACCACCATTAAGGGATTTTACCTAGGGTTCTAGGGCTACCCTACACCAAACCACCCCAAACTCCCTTGGATGGTGTGTAATGCCCTAAACAGCCTTTGGACAAAATACCAGCCTCTGTTGAGGTGATATGACCACCCAAATACCAAGGGGGTGTTTGATCCTAAATTATCCTATAAGGACCAACTTAGGGTTGGATAAAAACTTAATTAAAACATCTCCAAATGAGATGAAATTTTTACCAGAACCTTATGGTAAATCCAAGGACCACTCACCATAATTTGGGAGGGTTTGGAAGTCAATTAGCCATCTAATTAAATTATGCTAGGATTATTAAATTTTTCTAAAAACTATAGAAAAGTATTTTCCAAAAATCCTAATTTTTAGATAGCACCTAGATATAAATAAGATTAGGCCACACCCCAAATTTCAAGTCATTTTGATGACTGGATTGGAGTGGGGAGTTTTTCTAAGGTCAAGACAGCCCTATGGATAGACCTCACCAAAAAGTGTGTTGTGGTCTAACCAGGACTCCAAATTGAGTGAAATCAATTTTGAACTAAAATAGACTTCAAGGGCTACATTTTCTATGTTAACCACATTTTATGTTTCAGCCCCTACGGGCAATAATTTTCAGTTTAAATCTAGTGCACAGTAAATGGAGTTAATTCCTAATTATACAATATATAATATAATAAAATGTTACTGTTCATCTCCTTCTTTAGCCCGAACCAGCAACCAAAAAAAAAGCTTGAAACCTGTAGCTTTTCTAAAGCCATCTCCTGGCCACCCAGCCATCTCCCTGGCCGGCCACCACAGCCACTTCCTCTGTTGAGGTGAGGGCTACCGTCGGGCGGCGGCACGGCCGCCAGAGAGGCGGTTTCCGGCGAACCCGCCACCATGAAATTTTTGGAAAACTATGGAAACGCTCACCCGATCTGGCTCTTTTGAGCCCGATATCTCTCCTAACGATTTCTAAGATCTATCCGCAGAAGAAGAGGGAGGGGAGGACCTTGTTCGCGGGCTGGAGGCGTGCAGACCGTCGGGAAGCCATTTGCGCTGTGGCGGCGTCGCCGGAAATTCTTCAATAGCAAGGGGAGGAATCTGAATCAGTTTGATCGAGCATGTAACCTTTTCCTCTTGCTCTAAGGAGTCTTTTATAGATCAGCAAGTGGGGAGGGGAAATAGGAAAGCAATTATGGTCATGATGGCTCCGCTTAATGGTGTTTCGGTTATGGTAGAGGCAGTTGAAATGCTGGAAACGAAGAGGTGTTTGTCAGGTGGCGATTTCCTATTGGACCAACATTTCCTTATTTTATTAAATAATTAGAGTAGGAAATGACCCATAAATATTCCTGGTGTAACTTCCCATAATCAGAATTGATTATGACGTCGGTTACCGAAATTTCCAGTCCGGCTGACGTTTCGGCCTTGGTCACGGGCGTGACACATAGGTCACGGGCGTGACAGGCCTGGGTGGCCAATTCTCAGTTCGACGATCGTCGAACTGAGATCGACGATCGTCGAAGAGTGGTCACGCCCTAGGTCACGGGCGTGACAAATGGGTCACGGGCGTGACAGGGTCATCAGGCAAATTCCGAGCTCGGCGATCGTCTCGCTGAGATCGACGATCGCCGAAGGGGGTCACGCCCTTGATCACGGGTGTGACACCTGGGTCACGGGCGTGACAGGGCCACGATGCAAATTATGCGCTTCGACGATCGTCCCGCTGAGATCGACGATCGTCGAAGGGATCACGCCCTAGGTCACGGGCGTGGCACATAGGTCACGGGCGTGAAAGGCCCGAGTTTAAAATTCTGTGCCCGACGATCGTCTCCCTGAGATCGACGACCATCGAAGGAGTCACGCCCTAGGTCACGGGCGTGACGGGTCGGTCACGAGCATGACCAACCCGTGACCCGAAACCTCAGTTGATGTATTACAATTTTTGGGCTTCCTAGGGTTTTTTCACGACCAACCGACTCCTAGGGGTCTAACCAGAAATGGGATGTTACAGAACTACACTTGAAAAGAAAATTACAATTGCATGAAATTGAAATCCTATTCTAGCCCTACAACTATCAACTAGAGCAAGTGCAAAAATTACAATAAAAGCTAAAACAAACTAAGTAGTACGCTAGGGTTAAGAAAATTACAAAATAAGAAAGAGAGAGAGGGAAGAAAACTAAAAAAGAAAAGAAATAAAGGGGCAGCACATCCCCCTCTCAGCCCAAACTGTTCTGAAATAGAAGGGGGGATATCTGAATTTATAGATTTTTCCACGGGTTGGTCATGCCCTAGGTCATGCCCGGTGATGGCGTGTCAGAGGGCGTGACATGTACGGCGTTGACCTCGGGTTCTGGATTCTGGAGGGAAGGTTGATTGCTTCTGTACGATGGCTGGAACGCCCTGGGTCACGCCCGTGTAGGGGGGAGCATGACACGTACGTCGCATCGAAATCATTGGTCAGAAATCCGTCAGTCTTGGAAAAGGGGGCGAACACGCCTGGGTCACGCCCGTGACGGGGGGGGTGTGATAGGTACGATTTGCGTGCGGAGGCGAAAATGCATTTAATGCAGCGGCAGACTTCGGGAAAAGGGTGACACGCCCTGTATCACGCCCTGGGACATGCCCAAGGAGGGCGTGTCAGGGGGGCATGACAAGGGTTTTTTATGTTATTTGTTCTCTGTCAGCAAGATTCCTCGTGATCAGGTGACATGCCCCGTGACACGCCCAGGGAGGGCGTGACAGGGGGTGCGTGTCAGGTCATTTTTGGCCAAAATTCTGGAAACCTGCAAAAAAAGAGAAAATGTTAGAGGCAATAATATTTGCATAAGATAGATAAAAATTAAGCTAATAAGACACGATTAGCGCCTTCAAAACTAGGAAATACAATAATAGTTTAGGCTACAAAACGTATTATCAAATTCCCCCAAGCTTAAGCTTTTCTTGTCCCCAAGCAAAGATATAAAAACTAGCTAACATAAAAAGTAACTAATCAAAAGTTCTGATTATGCCTACACAAGTACAATGTTAAATTCTAAGTAGGGAAAAGATGAAATGTAAATCTAAAACAATTATTTAGGTATGGTTTAACTTTTATAAACTTTACTCAACAAAAATAAATCATCCAAAATTTTGACGAAATTCATTAAATAGATTTAAGCAAAACAACGAAAATGAAAATACGTATTGAGTTGTTGCTAGATCCAAGCAACGCATTATAATTATATCAAATAAATAATAAAAATCTAAGTTTAAATCCAAAACTAATACTAATTTACTTTTCTTCTTTTCTTAGTTATTAATTCAAAAGCATGATTTAAAAGGACTTAATAGGGCCGTAGTGTTTTATTTAGGATTATGATTAGGAGTGGAATTCAAAGATAAATAGGGAGGCTTAAAATCACACTAAACCAAAATAAAGAGTTTCAAAAAATTTCATTGTAAATAAAATATTTTTCTTTCTTTTTTTCTTTTCCATCTTTTTTATTTCTTTTTCAAGACAAAGGCAATAAATATTTATATTTTCATTTTGAATTGGCAAAACAAAAGCAAAAAATTATTTTGAGCATACTTTTTTCAAAAATGTCTCCCAAAAATATCACAAAATAACCTATCATAATCATGAAAATTCTTTATGAAACTCAAAAAGGCTTGTGTGATTAGATAGGTTGGAAATTTTGGCTTTGGTGAAAATGATATGAAAAGATGAGCTATCAAATGAAATTGGAAAAAGGCTCAAAAGCAGCTAACTAGTGGTGAAAGTTTTTAGGTCTGCAGGAAAGCTCAAACGAAAACAAAAATGACCTAAATCTTTTTCATGCATTTAAATTTATTTAAAACATAGATTTTAAAATTTTCAAAAAGCAAGTCCTAGATAATAAAAGAAGATTGATGAAATTATTTTGAAAATAGAAATAATAGGTGACTTGGATCATTCACATCTACTGTGCTATTCAAAAGTTGACCTTACAAAAATTATCCAAAAATAAAAAGGAAAATTGTGGATGATTAATTTTTGAGAAAGTAAAGAAAATAAAGAACGAAAACCATAATGAAAATGCGAGTTTTAGAAAAAACATTTTACGTTAATATGCTACCGTGAATTATAAACACAGCATGACTAACATTTTACTTGAGAAACATAATTAAAAAGGGCGATTAGAAATATTATAATTAATTAAATTATTTATATGAGATTTTGAGAAAATCAAAACAAAAACAAGGGGTACTATTGAAATACCAAAACGTCTAAACTATTAAAATAATAACAACAAGCATATTTTTTGTAAAATTTTGAAATATTTTCTATTTTTTTGGATTTTTAAGATATTTATTTCTTTTTTTTATTATTTTTGAAAAATATTCACAAAAAGCCAAATATTCACGTATAGCAAAAAGAAGAAGGAAGTCCTCCCCCAAGCTTAAAATGGACATTGTCCTCAATGGAGAAAGGAGGTTAGAGATGGAAAGAAAATAAAATTATAGAATTGAAAGTACAAAATTGAAAAATAGGTACATCCCCGGATTTATTCGCTGCAAATGCTGATTGATGCTGCTCCCCCATGCTTGCACTTTGGATCTTCATGAAATGTCTTTTTTGTACTTCGTGATGGATTCAACAACGTTATAGCAGGCAATCCCAGAAGCTTCAGCTTATCGGAGCCGTCTGAGGCAAAAATTGTAATATAAAGAAAACAGAAAATGATAACTTGGGTTGCCTCCCAAGAGCGCCCTTTGTTTAAAGTGTCGTTTGAGCTCGACGCAACAAAAAAAATAATGTCCAAAATATTTTGTCCAAAATAATAATTAATGTTTTTAACAAAAATAAAAGTTCAAAGTTAGAGTTCATGCAGCAGAAATTTAACAATGTTTGGACTGACATCATCATCACCAGAGAAATATAGTCTAAGACGCTGCCCATTTTCTTTAAAATCACCCTTATGAGGGTGGGAAATTAAAGCAGTACCATAAGGAAAAACTTGCAAAACAGAAAATGGCACAGTCCATCGCAACTTTAACTTGCCCGGAAATAAACGTAAACGAGAGTTATACAGAAGAACTTGGTCTCCCGTCTTAAAGGTTTTTGGGTGCCTTAAGTTTTTATCGTGAAAATGTTTCGTCCGCTCTTTATAAAATTTGTTGTTCTCGTATGCGTAAGAGCGCCACTCGTCGAGTTGGTTAAGTTGAAATTTTCTAAGTTCGCCGACAGAGTGGGGATCGAAATTTAAAAACCTTAAGGCCCAAAAAGTACGGTGTTCTAGTTCTATGGGTAAATGTCATGATTTTCCATAAACCAACCGATATGGCGTACATCTAAGGGCAGTTTTGTACGCTGTTCGGTAGGCACATAGAGCATCATCTAATTTGGCTGACCAGTCATTTCTAGATGTTGAAACAGTCTTTTCTAAAATTCTTTTAATTTCCCTGTTCACTACTTCAACTTGCACATTAGTTTGGGGGTGGTAGGCAGTTGAAAGCTTATGCGTAATACCGTATTTAGTAAGGATTTTAGAAAACCGCGTGTTACATAAATGGGAACCCCTGTCAATAACGATGGCACACGACATACTGAATCGAGAAAATTATTTTTTTATAAAAGTAACTACGACTCGGGCGTCGTTAGTAGGAAGAGCTTGGGCTTCAGCCCATCGAGAAACATAATCTACGACAACTAAAATATACTTATTCCCGAAGATAGAAGGATGAGGGCAAACAAATTCGATTCCTCGAAGGTCGAAAACTTCGCACTCGAGGAAATAATTTTGTGGCATTTCATTTTTATTGGAAATATTACCCGATCGTTGGAAACTATCACACCAACTCACAAAGGCTTGCGCGTCTTTAAAAAGGCTAGGACAGTAAAAACCTGCGCTTAGCACTTTGTGAGTGGTGTGAGCAGCTTGATAGTGCCCACCTGTCGGTCCTTCATGCAAATGTTTAATAATATCTAAACCTTCTTCATAAGAAATACATCTCCTAATCACTTGGTTCGCACAGACTCTGAAAAGATGTGGGTCCTCCCAAAAATAGTTCTTCAACTCAGAAAAGAATTTCTTCTTTTGTTGAGAGGAGAACTCTTTTGGGAGCACATGAGCCACTAAATAGTTGGCGATGTGTGCGAACCAAGGAGAAGTAGATATGTTAATTGAAAATAGCTTCTCATCTGGGATGAAATCGTTAAATGATTTTTCATCTAATTTTTCAATAAATGGATTATCAAATCGGGAGAGATGGTCGGAGGCCAAGTTCTCAGCTCTTTGCTTATTACGAATCTCTAAGTCAAACTTATGGAGGAGTAAGACCCAGCAAATCAAGCGCGGCTTGGCATCTGATTTAGAAAGAAGATATATGAGGGTCGAGTGGTCAATAAAAACCTTAATTAATGAAAGGGTAATATAAGGACGAAATTTATCAAAAGTGAATACTATAGCTAGGAGCTCCTTCTCGGTCGTAGTGTAATTTTATTGTGTCGATGTAAGTGTTTTACTTGCGTAATAGATGGGGTGGAAGTTTTTAGATATGTGTTGACCTAATACGGCTCCCACCGCGAAACTACTCGCATCGCACATTATCTCAAAGGGAAGATCCAACACCGGAGCTATTATAATTGGGAGTCTTTTTCTAAGAGATGGGTAAGGGGCTTGGTGATCTTTGAGAAGTCCTTTATGAAGAGGCAGTAGAAACCAACGTTACCTAGGAAACTTCTTATAGATTTTATGTTCGTAGGCGGCGGCAGCTTCTCGATAACTTCTATCTTAGTAATATCTACCTCAATTCCTCTCGCAAAAATTTTATGACAAAAAACTAACCCTTCCCTCACCATAAAATGGCATTTTTCCCAATTTAGGGCAAGGTTATTTTCTTCGCATCGTTCTAAGACTTTTTTGAGGTTTTCTAAACAACTATCGAAAGCATCACCGAACACGGAGAAATCATCCATGAATACCTCCATAATGCTTTCTATTTACTTTTCAAAGATATAAAGCATACATCGCTAGAATATAGCTGGCGCATTGCACAATCCAAACGACATTCTTTGGTAGGCGAAGGTGTCGAAGGGATAAGTAAACGTAGTTTTCTCCTTTTCCTCGGGGGAGATAGGGATTTGAAAATACCCTGAGAGGACATCGAGAAAATAATAAAAGCTATGGCCAGTTAATTGTTCTAAAATTTGATCGATGAACGGCAAGGGAAAGTGATCCTTGCAGGTGGCGTCATTTAACTTACGATAATCTATAAACATTCTCCACTCGGTCACCATCTGTGTCGGGATTAATTCATTATTCTCATTACAAACTACCGTTATCCCTCCCTTATTCGGCACTACCTGGACTGGGCTAACCCACTTACTATCAGATATAGGATAGATAATTTCTGCGTCTAACATTTTCATAACCTCGCCCTTAACTACTTCTTTCATGTTAGGATTTTTGCGGCACTGAGGTTGGATTGAATTACTCGAATTATCTTCCATTTGGATTTTGTAAGTGCCAAAAGATGGGCTTATGCCCTTGATATCAGAAATTTGCCAAACAATAGCTCAGCGATGTTTACGTAAAATTAAAAGAGGTTTAACATTTTGCGCATCCGTGAGGTAGGCCGAAACTATTACTGGTAACTTGGAAACTTTTTCTAAGAAAGCATATCTAACATGTTTGGGTAGTTTCTTCAATTCTAGGGTCGGGGGGTCTTCATACGAGGTTTTAGAAATCGATTCTTTTTCAAAAACTATGTCCTCGTAGACTTTTTTAAACGAAAAATTAAAAGAGGTGGGGCTAGTTGCCTTGGCGACTTCTTGTAGCGATTCAGTTGGAAGAGTAGAGGAGGAACAAAAATAAAAAAAATTCTTTTTCAAATTCAAAGAGGCGATAAGAGGATTCTTCACTTAGGTGCAGCGATTTAGTTTTAAGAGTAGAGGAGGAACAAAAAATAGAAAATTCTTTTTCAAATTTAGAGAGGCAATAAGAGGATTCTTCACTTAGGGCATCTACGAAAAAACATGAGTTGTCATTTGCTAGGGTGTTCTTCATCGAGGGGGTGATAGAGAAATTCATTTCGTCATCGCCTACTCGAAGGAAGAGCTTACCATTTCTTACATCAATGATAGCTCGAGAGGTGGCAAGGAAGGGTCGGCCAAGGATCAGGGGAACCTCGACGTCTTCTTCGATGATCAAAATTACAAAATCCACCGGGAAGATGAATTTTTCGACTTAACTAAGACATCCTCCACGATTCTGAACGGGTATTTGCCTGATCTGTCGGCAAGCTGGATACTCATGCGTGTGGGGTTGAGGCCTTCAATTCCTAACTTCTTAAACAATGAGAGGGGCATCAGGTTAATACTCGCACCTAAGTCTGCCAATGCATTCTTGACAAAAAGATCACCAAAGACACACGGAATAGAAAAACTACCCGGGTAACTGATTTTATTTGGTAAACCGTTTGTCAAGACCGCAGAGCACTCGGCATTTAGTGTGACGTGCGACAAGTTCTCTAACTTCTTTTTGTTAGTCAGGAGGTCCTTAAATTACTTAGCGTACTTCGGCATCTGGGAGATCGCTTCGTGGAAGGGAAGATTAATGTGGATTTGCCTAAACATTTATAAGAAGCGGGAGTACTGATCATCCTGACGTTGTTTTTTAAGTTCAAAAGGGTATGGTGGAGTTGGATTATTTTTGAAAATGGGTGGTGGAGTGAAATCTTTTTCTAAAATGGGGGTGATAACTTCTTCAGCAGAGGGTGGAATTTTTAAAACGGGGGAGGAGCTTTAAATTTTAAAAACAGGGGCGGAGCTTGCCTCGGGCTCTTCACTTACCATACTGGAAACTTGCTTCCCACTCTGAAAAGTTATAGCTTTTTCTTGCTCTCTCGGGTTGGGCTCGGTATTGGAAGGAAGAGACCCTGCCGGTCGCTCAGAAATTAGTTTTGCAAGCTTTTCTACTTGATTTTCTAGACTATTAACGCTTCTGGTTAAGGTTCTTATAGTAGCATCATTTGTGGTTATATATTTGGAAAGTAACTCGTCCAAGCTTGGAGGTTTTGGATAGTTTTGAAGAGGTGGTGGTGGTGCAAAAAAATTGTTTTGTTGTTGTGGGCGTATTGCGCTCGAGGGAATACTCCACGTAAAATTCAAGTGATTTCTTAAGGCAGGATTATAACTATTCGGAAAAGTAAAACCGGGCGCAGGAAAATTCACAGCAGAAAAATTATTAAAAGCATTTCTAGGCATATTATTAACATAATATAATTGTTCGGGAGTAGGAGTTACAGATTCCCATACCTGAGGGGCGGAGGCAGCAGTCATCTCCGTAATTTTTTTGCTTAATATTTCAACTTGCAAAGCGAGCTGGGAGACGTTGTCAACTTCAAAGATACCTGTAGGTTTGTTTGGGCGAGACCTAGGCATATTCCACTAAAAAGTGTTCATGTCCATGTCCTCGAAAAGCTCAAGAGTTTCTTCCGGGGTCTTATGGTTTAAAGTACCGCCAGAAGCTGCGTCTATCATTTGCTTTGTATTTTGATTTAGCCCGTTATAAAATGTCTGCACTTGTAACCATACTGGCAGCGCGTGATGTGGGCATCATCTTAATAATTCTTTAAATCTTTCCCAAGTTTCATATAAGGTTTCAGAGTTTATTTGTCAAAAAGCAGAAATGTCGTTCCTAAGTTTTGCAGTTTTAGCTGGCGGAAAATACTTCACCAAAACTTTTTCAGTTAATAGATCCCAGGTTGTGATGCTGTTTTTAGGTAGAGTGTTCAGCCACTGCTTAGCCTTAGTTCTTAGAGAGAAAGTAAATAATCTTAGCCTAATAGCATCATTGGTAACACCATTTATCTTGAAGGTGTCACAAATCTCAAGAAAGCTTGCTATATGTACGTTCGGATCTTCATCTTGAATTCTGTCATACTGCACATACTGCTACACCATTTGAATTATGCTAGGCTTCAGTTCAAAGGTATTATTAGCTATAGCAGGGCACACTATACTAGATTCTGTTCCCTCTAGATTCGGTCGTGCATAATAGGACATAGGCCTATGCACGACCTCCTCCATTTAGGGTTCTTCCATTCTTAAAGTAGAGAATTACTCGGAGTCCTCAACGGGTACTTGGAGAGTAGGGCCTTGAAATCACGATCATCTCCGAATAGTACGATCAATTTCATGGTCCAAGTCCAAAATAACCGATGGACTCCCGCGGGTCATGCACTAAAAGAAGAGAAGGAGAAGAAAGAGAAATAAATAAACTAGAAAAAGAGAACTAATAAATTTTTTTGAAATAGATTTTTTTAAAGATAATTTAACTCCTGAACTTCCCAAGGTCTACCCAATGAAAGGTTCGCAAAGTACTAGACAAGATAGTGGCACTTAAAGCCCTTTTGCCCTTTTCGAGAGAATTAGGTGGCGTAGAAAAATTGTGAAGTGGGTTTCTATTAAGAGCGATAATAAAATTTTTGGATTTTAAATTTTTTTAGAAGGAGGATGAGAAAGAGAAATGATAAAAGTAATAGGTTCATTTTTTTTGATATATCAACGAAAATTGCTCCCCGACAAGGCGCCAAAAACATGGTGATTGCTTTCCGCTTAAGAAAAGAGAGTCGAACTAGCACTCTAATTAGGCAAGTATACTTATCGAACTGTGGCTAGGGGACATAAGTGTCGTATTGAAATTCGGGAACTATTGAGTACACTTACTCATACGAAGACTATTATTTATCGACGGAAATCTTTAGGGTTGAAGAGAAATCTAAACGCACTAAAGAAAGGAAATATTACGCTAAAAAGAGAACTAATTGCAGTTACATAGAAAGCATAAAAGAAGCGATTACGATAAAGGATTAGAAATATGAAATGGAAATGCACTCGATCGAGAATCACCTCGGCTAAAGTCGATTAAAAACACGATAAATAAACCTAAACTTAATAGGGTGAAAGGTCCTTAACCGTGAAGGTTCCGAAAGCTAAACGCGCTTCTCTCGAAGTCGTGCCAAACTGAGTTTAGGAAGGTCCGACCGACTCTCGTCTAAAATGGAGGCCTAAAGCTCGCTTTATGCGGTGAACACCACTATTGTATTTTACTCCAATCCTGGAGATTTGGACATCTGCCTCTCTCGAGGGGTGCGTACAACTCTCTTTACTCTTGAATGCTCACTTCAAACTATCGGCCTCTCGGCTAGCCAAGAATGAAAGCTATATTGGAAATTATATATCGACAATATAATTTCAAAAGAGAAAAATCAAGAGTAATCCAAGGTCTTAAACCCTAAAAATAAAAGGTAGATTCAAAGCATCATAACTTAATCACTCGAACCTCGGATCATCAAGATCGAGTTCAAGGAGGATTAGTTAATCATAGAGAAGTTGAGGTGGGGGAATGAGTAGTAAAGCATTTAGAACACAAGGTAATAAAGAGCACTTATATTAATAAAGAAAGAGAGATACACTTGAAATGAAAATTACAATTGCATGGAAATTTAAATCCTATTCTAGCCCTACAATTATCATTTAGAGCAATTGCAAAAATTACAATAAAAGCTAAAACAAACTAAGCACTAAGCTAGGGTTAAGAAAATTATGAAATAAGAAAGAGAGAGAGAGGGAAGAAAACTAAAAAGACAAGAAATAAAGGGGCAACACCTCCCCCTCTCAGCCCAAACTATTCTGATATGGAAGGGGGGGGACATATGAATTTATGGATTTTTCCACGGGTTGGTCACACCCTAGGTCACGCCTGTATAGGGCGTCTTAGGGGGCGTGACACGTACGGGATTGACCTCGAGTTCTGGATTCTGGCGGGAAGGATGATTCCTTTTGTATGATGGCTGACACGCCCTGGGTCACGCCCATGTAGGGGGGGGGGGCATGACACGTACATCGCGTCGAAATCTTTGGTCGGAATTCGTTAGCCTTGGAAAAGTGGGAGAACACTCCCTGGGTCACGCCCGTGATGGGGGGCGTGATAGGTATGATTGGCGTGCGGAGGCGAAAATGCATTTAATGCGGCAGCAGACTTCGGGCAGAGGGTGACACGCCCAGTGTCACGCCCTGGGACACGCCCAAGGAGGGCGTGTCAGGGGGGCCTGACAGCGGTTTTTTCCTTTATTTGTTCTCCATCAGCAAACTTCCTCGGGATCAGATGACATGCCCTGTGACACGCCCAGTGAGGCCGTGACAGGGGGCGTGTCAGGGCATTTTTGGCCAAAATTCTTGAAACCTGCAAAAAATAAGAAAATATTAGTGGCAATAATATTTATAAAAGAAAGATAAAAATTATGCTAATAAGACACGATTAGCGCCTTCAAAACTAGAAAATACGATAATAGTTTAGGCTACAAAATGTATTTATCAGACATGCATTCCACTACTCTTTCAAACACCACTCTTCCCCAATCTATTCTCTTGGACAGTATGACCCTAGCCATAAGTTCAAACATCCTTTTTGAGATTTTTTCATGGGAACCTGTTTTGCATATCAGAGCTTTCCCAATAACATCGGCTAGGAACTTGCCTCTCAGGTTGAGTTCTTTACTTTGAATTGATCCAGTTGTGTGCTTGGAAAGTCCACACCATTTCATTACAGATTTTGCATTGTCCAGCAATACCTCTTCTTCATCCTCAGTTTCAGAAAGCTTTGGCAGCTGTAGAGCCTTGCTTAGCCTTCTGGGAATTATCTTGATCTTCTTTCCACTAACCATGGTCTTCATTTTACCAGCCAAAGCATCCGCTTTGGCGTTGGAAAACAAATCCAGTACTTCCCTCTTCCACAGAAGACAGGGTTCCATCCGGACCAAAGCTTGGTTAGATTTCTGCAGAAGATTAAGCACCTGCAGAACTTCTTCTAAAGCATCAACGAATCCATTTTGAACCACCTCTGCTCCTTCAAAGAGTGAATCCAGTCCTTTGGGCACCATTTCTCTGAAGAATTTTAGAAAGCTATCGAAAGCGGGTTTCCGTCGATTTAGCGAATGCGGGCGGGAGAGGGTAAGGAATAGTTACTTGGCATATTGTACAAGTCCTTCTACTTATAGGTATTGTTAAAAGGAAGGCGGAAAGTCACTAATCCATCTTTGTTGTTTTAATCTTGATCAATGACCATGATTGAGTCCCGACACATATTCATAGTCCATCTTTTCTCCAGTATTTCTTATGTAACATCCCATTTCCAACTAGACCCCTAGGAGTGGTTTTGTCATAGAAAGCCCAAGGAAGAGGCAAGTGGACCTGGTAGTGTGAATAGGGCCACTGTGGTCTGCACTTAGCAGATCTCAGAACCTTGACTAAAAGTGATCATGGGACTTCACCAAGACTCTAAGACCCCACCCATACCCTTATAACCCTAGAAAGAGGTCAATGGGTCACTAAGGACCCATGGAAAGCAGTCAATAGGGCTAAGTTGACCAAAGTCAAATATAGCCCTAATTAGGTCAAATTGACCTACACAAGGGTCAATTGTAGTCCCTTAGCCCAATAGACACCACCCCTACCCTCATAAGCCTAGTGAGAGGCCAATAGGTCACCAAGGACCCATTGGGACCAATCAAAGGGGTTAGTTTGACCAAAGTCAACCCTTAACCTAAAATGGTCAAAATGCCCTAGTTAAGGGCCAAGTGACCTTCAAGGGCCAATTCAACCCCACCTTGACCCTAGGGGGAGGCTAATGGGTCACCAAGGACCTATTAAGGAAACCTCAAGGATCAAATTGACCTAGGTGGGCCCTAGTCCCACTTTGGGTCAAGTTAGCCCAAATGGGCTAACTCAAGCTCATTCCTATTTCATTAGGGCTACCCTTGACCCAAGTGGCCAAATGGATTGGTGGGCTGACATGTGACATGTAGGAGCCTAAATTTCAGGCTTGATGACTAGGAGAGAGAAAGTCATCCATGGAGGAGAGAGAAAGAGAAGGAAGAGAAGGAAGGAGGACTTTGTGCTCCTCCTCCCCCCTCCCCAACCTCCCCATTCAATTCAAAAGAACAAGGGGGAGTCTAGCAGCTTTTTTTGACTGGCTGGAGCAAGCTCCACCACCCCTACCAACCTAGCCGCCAATGTGGACTTTGGCCAAAAATGGCCAAGGTGTTTTCAGCCACCTAACACCTCCCCTCACCTTTTTAAAAGCTCCATTGGACTCCAAGGAGTAATCCCCACCATTTTCCTGAAGAAACCAAGCCCTATTCTGCCTTTTTGAGCAATCCGACCACCACCGGCCACCACCATGCCAATCCGACGATCAGCCCGGCTACAGCCGCCACCACAGGTCCTCCTCCACTCCTTCACTCATGGGTAGATCATAGGAATCAATAGGGCCAAGGTTCGGGCTCAATTGAGCCCGATCGAGATTTCAAAATCCATGGATTTCCCGTTTTTTTTCATGTCTCGGGATCGCCGGAAAAGCGCTCTCCGGCGGCCTAGACGCCGGCCGGAGATAGCCCCGACCACCACGAAGGTGTCGGCGGCGGTGGCAGGCCGGGGAGGCGGCCGGATGGCCGGCGGCAGCCGCTGGAAGATGCTCCAGGCAGGTTGAATCGGGGCCGTCGGCTGGAGCTTGAAGATGACCCGATCCCGTCCAATATTGCGCCAAGATTCGTGCCATATGATTTTAAACTATAGGGTTAATATTTGATTCATTTCATTATTGTCACAGTATTGGTATTTATTGGTTTTAATTATTAAAAATATAAAGAGCCTGATTCAGAGAAAGTGGTCAACATCAAAAACCTAGCCCTATGAGTCTACTTTCAGCCAAAATTGGTTTGAACCAAATTGGGTGACTGGTTTGGCCAGGGCACTCATTTTGGTGGGGCCTATACAAATGAATAGTCAGTCATTAAATTGGATGCTCACACTTGATCCTTGGTCCAAATAAGCTGAAATTTTGGCAGAGGCTCACCCTACCCTATACCTAGACCCTGCCCAAAAATGGGAATTTTTGGGAATAATTTTCCTATAGTTTTTGTAAATAATTTAATTATGCTAGGGCAAATTAAATTAGGGGTCAAATGAAGTCCAAATTCAACCAAATTTTGGTGGGATGGTTATGAGGTCAATATAGACCTCTGGTTAAAATTTCATTAAGTTTGGAGTTGATTTGAATAGGATTCAAGCAAACCCTAGCCTTGCCCTAAGAAGGGTATTTTGGTCCAAATTGTAATTTTGGCTTTTAGTGTCCAATTCACCTCAACAGAGGTTCAAACTTTGTACACTAGTTTGGGATGACAGGATACACCTCCCAAAGGAAATTTGGGGGCAGTGGAGTTGGTTTGGCCCAAGATCTTAGGTCAAACCCTAAGGAAGGGCTTTTGTACCTTGTGAAGGGCATATGGTCAAATCACCTTGTATGGCTATGAAATTTTGTAGGGATAGAGTTTTGGTAAATATAACCCTCTTGTAAAATTATTAGGGCATTTTGGAATGTTTAGGGCCCTAAAATCCCTAACCCTAGTTTAGGGCACAAACATTCTAGGATTGAAATGGGCTAGCTAAACACCTCAAACTAAGATGAAATTTTGGTAGAATTGTGTTATGGACATTATGAGCCTCTGGTAATTTAATGGGGAATTCTGGGCCAATAATTATAGCACTTCATTTGTAACCCAAGAAATGCTTAAATTAAGTAAATAATTTATTATGCTACTTCTGATAATTGAGAGGTCCTGAAATTTTGGCAGAGGTTGTTTGGAAGCATAAAGAGTTTATATAAATTTTATAAGAATTCTTGGACAAGTATATGAGGTAGTTAGTTCACAAGATTGTCATTTGATGGAATTATTAAAAAATTCATTTAAGCGTATTTACTAATAAATAAATTATGAAATTTGTCCCAAACCATGTACATGCCATTAGATTCATAATTGAAATTTCCCTGAATTTTTGGAAGCAATACATTATTTTATATTTATTAAATGAATTTCCAAGGACTTAAATGAATATTTGATTTGAAGATAAAGCTTTACTGAAAAGAAATATATATTTTGGAAGATAAGTTATATCATTATTCTGAGTAACATATAAAATTTGTAAAATGATTCCTTGAATGAAAGTAGTACTTCACGTTCATTTTTGGAAATTTTAGACATTAAAATAATTAAATGAATTATCAAATAAGTAAGGAAAATTTTGGAACTCTGGATTTAGAACTTAAAGGTCATAATGAACCTCCATTAATTATTATAGGGGTGTAGGATGATTATTTTATATACATCCCATTTTACAGGAAGATTGACTTGGTGGTCTGCATTTAGCAATTTTGGATCTAGTTTGTTTGCATCATTTTGAGCAACTTACTTACTGTATAATTATGAAATTTGGCCAATGATGTTTTTAGGTCAGTATCTACTTTAGAAAATTAATTAAGAATTTTTGGATGAATATTTATTGCACTTACTTCATTAATAAAAGGAAAAAGGATATATTTTCAAAAATTGATTAGTGTCACTTGAATACTTGAAAAATTGTTATATCTTGGATTTATTGTTAAATGGTTATTTAGAATTTATCATGAATTAATGAAGCTTTATACCTCTCTGAAAAGTGCACTTCATGCTCAATGGGTAGCCCTTAGAAGCTTTACGGGAATTTAAATAAATGTCAGAATAATTGGAAAAATGATAATCTTTTGGATTTAGTCCATTTACATCATGATAAGTCTCCAGTAAATAATTCAGGGCATTCGGATGATCATTTAGAATACCCCCTGTCTGGTTCAACGTATCGTCTAAATTGGTGTGCATAATTGGTATAAGACAAGGTTGGGGGATAGTTATTGGAGTTAGACCTTTTAATGTGGATGATTTCCCATTAGAGAGAAAAAAAAAGAGAGTAGTGAGAGTGAGTTGGCTAGTGTTAGGTGGTGCGCGTGATCGACGAAAAATCGTCTTTCTCGTAGTAATTAGGGAGAGTCAAACTTCGTAGGCTTAGAGTAAATAGTAAACTTAGGGTTTCACCCTTTCCCACCCAGTGTCCCGGGTGATAGTATAGGTTACTTGGGCAATAAGCCCAGTAGTTGTGATGGTTGTCTGGCGAGCTTCGGCTCGGTTGTTGATTATGATGGACAGGATTGTCCGGTGAGCTTCGGCTCGGTAGTAGGTTACGACGGACGGGAGTGTCCGGGGAGCTTTAGCTCGGTTGTAGTTTGTGATGGACGGGAATTGTCCGGTGAGCTTCGGCTCGGTAGTAGGTTACGACGGACGGGAGTGTCCGGGGAGCTTTAGCTCGGTTGTAGATTGTGATGGACGAGAATTGTCCGGTGAGCTTTTGCTCGGTTGGTTGGTTGTCTCATATCTATTGTATGTGCATAAAAGGTTTTAAGGTGGTGGGTCTTCTATATTGGGGAGTTCGATGCACCGACACCAATATGGTTGGCTCGGCAGGTGTGGTTAACACTTCGCCATCAGAAGTCCGTTGCGCCAGCCGGCAAGAGTACGCAGACGTCCGCTTAGTGCACCAAGCGTTGAGGCGTACGATAGGTCTGACCGGTAGTGCTTTACTGGTTTAGAGGTGGGCGAGGCCCAACCCACCGCTTCCGTCTGCCACTACGGAGGTATCCTGGGAGGTAACGGCTCCGAAAGGGTGAACTAAAGGTCTGTGTACACAGAGTCGAGTGGGTGAGTTGCACATGCATGATCACATCATGGCATAAATGTATTTCATAGCATAACCATCGCATATAACCTGTCACTTAATGTATAAGCGGTATGGGACGCTCTATACATTAGGCCTTGCTAAACGACCCCTTGGCCTATAAGTTCGTGTGAGCGTGCCTATAAGTCAAGGTTCTCTTTCAACTTTATAAACCTGCTAATAGAACCGACACCCTATCGTATAAATCGGTATGGGACTTTTTATACGATAGGAGCCCTGCAAAAGATCCCTTAACTTATGTATACTCGCATAAGTTAAGGTTACTTATTTATTTTGTACGATTATTATCATCTTACACTGTTAGTTTAGTTCCGCTGCCATCTGAAATTTGAATACTCTCCAACTTCATGTCCTTCCCTTTCCTTCTCCCTGCTCGGTGCTTTAGGAGCCATGGGGGAAGGGGTGGGGGACGATAGGACTTAGTCTTTTAGACTAACGGTTTTCGAACCACATCATTTAGGGGACCACGGAGCCCAGCATGGAGGAGCAGCCCCGGAGGTCGGCACGTTTGGAGATCGGACAGTCTAGCACTGGAGTCCAGACAGCAGGGACAGTGAGTCCCGATCTATAGTAGTTGTATTAGTTTGCTTCCGCGATGAGAGAAATGTAGTGAGGACTTGATGTACCGGGCATAAGCCCGTGATTTTTCATTATATGTACTATCTGTGGACACTCCCTTCGTGGAGTTTATTTCTATATATGTGATTCTCTTTGTGGACTTGCTACCTTCTTAAGTATATTGCTACTGTTATGATCGAATTGGCCGGCAGAATCGGCGTCTTGTAGTGACGACCTTCCCGGGTGCGAAGGTGTCACCGCAAGGCAGCGGTTCTGGGCCTAAGACCCCGGTGTCGAAAAAGAAAAAAAAATGGGGGTCTTACAAGTGGTATCAGAGCAAACCTCGATCAAGAAATGTAGCAGTCCACTAACCCTGGGACACCCCCGCTCGAGTTTAGTTTGCGGACAAACTAAGCAGCGGAAGCAGTGGTGGGCCCAAAGGGAAAAAAAATCACATGGAAAATTGTCCACTTTTAGTTAAACCTGTGAGACTTCTTATAATTGTCTTCTATTACGCAGCCCCCAGCGCAGCCAACACCACAAGGCGGAGTTCAGCAGACTCCGACTGTTGCACCACCTCCCCCGGTCCCCACTCCATTCTTACACTCGGAGATGGGTCAAACGCTGACAACCATTCTAGATGCTTTCAGGGCTCAGCAGGTTCCGGCCCTGCAGCCGAACCCGGGGGCCAATTGGCTGAGCATTTTTCGAGGACTCTCTCCTCCATCTTACTTGGGGACAGAATCCGCTGTACGAACAGAGGAGTGGCTAGATATTATGTACGAAATGCTGACTGGGATACGATGTCCCTGGGAGGAGAGGGTGGCCTTGGTTGTCTCCTGCCTGGAGTCCCATGCTAAGAGGTGGTGGAAGACGCTGCTGGATACAAGATTTGTTGATAGGGAGGTTGCGGAAGTTACCTGGGAGGAGTTCAGGACCGCGCTGCTGGAGCATTTTGTTCCACAATCAGCCAGGGATGAGTTGGAGGAACGGTTCTTACAGTTGAAGCAGGGTACCAGGACGGTGGTAGAGTACCATCGGGAGTTCGACCACTTGGCTCGCTACGCGGATTCGTATCAACTAGATGAGGCGGGCTACACAAAAAGGTTTTATAAGGGTCTACGAGAGGACTTGAGGGAGGCCCTTCTGTTCGTTTCTGATGGACCTATCTCTCGGATCTTGGAAATGGCCAAGAGGATTGAGGCCGATTGGCACACCACTCGGGGTCGAAAAAGGCCAACAGAGGACCAGGGCTGGGGAGCCCGGAATGATCAGCGGCGGGGCCGCATCACAGATGGGAGAGAAGGAAGAAGAACAGAAGACCAACCTCGTCAGGAAATAAGACGAGAGCCGAGGGAGCCGGTGGTACTGGCTCCTCAGCCTCTTCAGATGAGGGAGGCACCGAGACCCGGGGGTATGGCATTTCCCCCACCGGAGTGCTACAACTGCCATCAGATAGGACACATTCGGAGAAACTGCCCCATGAGGGGAGCACCTTTACCAGCACCCCAGGATGCCCCGCATGCCCAGCAGTTTGGAGGACGAGGACGTGGTCGAGGACGTGGTTTCCAGGGTGCAGATCGTAGGCAGCAGAGGGAGCAAATTTATGCACTGGATCTGGCTCAGCCCCGAAACCCGGAGCAAGTAATCACTGGTATGTCTGAAAATTTTGGTTAAAGTTATTTCCTCATGAAGTTAAATTTGATATAGAAGTGACCATCTAGGAAAGAAAACCATGGCTAGAATTCTGAGACATTTAATTTTTCCCAAAACCCCAGGAATAGTTTTCATCAGCGGCAAACCCGCTTATACGCTATTTGATACGGGTGCTTCGCACTCATTTGTATCGGAGGCCTTCATAGAAGGATTGGAAGGCGTGGAACGATTCACGGGTCTGATGGTGAGGATACGACTACCCGACGGATCGGAGTTGTTCACCTCTGCCCACTGCAACATGGAGGCAGAGATCGGCGGAAGGATATTTGAAGCTCCAGCGACGATCATAAAGATGCCAATCTTTGATTTGATCCTAGGGATGACGTGGTTGAACTGGAATCATGCTCAAATTGACTGCACGTCCAAAAGAGTTACCGTAAGACATGGGGATTCATACCTCGTCATTGAAGGTATAAAATCTATCCCCCCTCTCATACTATCGTCTGTACAAGCCGTCAAGGCTCACTTACAAGGAGAAGAAGTGTATGAAGTAATATTTGAGATGACTGAAACCAAGGTCTCCACCTCGGATATTCCGGTGGTGCGAGATTTTGCCGACGTATTCCCGGAGAAACTGCCTGGGCTACCCCCGCACCGGGAGCAGGATTTCCGGATACAGCTGGTGCCGGGGGCTAAGCCAGCAGCTAGGGCCCCTTACCGGATGGCCCCGAAAGAATTGACAGAGTTTCGAAGCCAACTCCAAGAACTGGTGGAGGCTGGATTTGTCCGACCGAGCTCTTCGCCTTGGGGAGCCCCGGTCTTGTTTGTTAAAAACAAGGACGGAACTCTGAGACTGTGCATCGACTACCGAGCTCTAAACCGATTGACAGTCCGAAATACATATCCGTTGCCAAGGATAGATGAGCTGTTTGACCAGCTAGAAGGGGCGCACTTCTTTTCCAAATTGGATCTGAGATCAGGCTACTACCAGCTACGGATCCAGGAAGAGGACATTCCGAAGACTGCATTCAGTAGCAGATACGGACTATACGAATTTACTGTAATGCCCTTCGGGCTCACAAATGCGCCGTCAGCATTTATGAGCCTTATGAATCAGGTGTTCAAGGAGTATTTAGATATATTTGTCATCGTGTTTATCGATGACATCCTCATTTACTCAAGGACAGAAGAGGAGCACACGCAACATCTGACGCTGACTCTGAGGAAACTACGAGAGCACAAGCTCTATGCAAAGATCAGTAAGTGCCAATTTTGGTTGAAGGAGGTGGCCTTCCTAGGCCATATCATCAGTGGTGTTGGGTTAGCAGTGGACCCGGCCAAGATCCAAGCAGTTCGGGACTGGCCACAATTAAAGACGGCCACAGATGTACGAAGTTTCCTAGGGCTTGCCGGATACTACCAGAAATTCGTAGAGGGATTCTCTCGTATCGCCCTCCCACTCACATCTCTGACAAGGAAGGAGGTGCCCTTTACCTGGACCCCACGGTGTGAAGAGGCTTTTCAAGAGCTAAAGGGGCGACTCACTTCGGCCCCTATACTTACCCTCCCTTCAGGGAAAGAAGGATTCCAGGTCTACACCGATGCCTCCTACCAGGGAATGGGTGCAGTACTTATGCAGAATGGCCATGTGATAGCTTATGCTTCTCGGCAGCTGAAGAAACACGAGCAAAACTACCCAATCCATGACTTAGAGATGGGAGCTGTTATTTTTGCATTAAAGGTCTGGCGTCACTATCTATACGGTGTCCACTGCGACATATACTCTGACCACAAAAATTTGAAGTATGTGGACACGCAGAAGGAGCTAAATATCAGACAGAGACGATGGGTGGAATTTTTGGCAGATTATCAGTACGAGATGCACTACCACCCGGGGAAGGCGAATGTGGTAGCGGATGCATTGAGCCGAAAGACCGCAAACACTGAAGTAGGAACACCATTGATGGCCTTGGAGTTGATTCAGATGTTTGATAAAATGCAAATATCCCTAGTATCCGAGGATCACCCTGGGCTATACCGGGAGTACCTGTCATCATTAATCGCCACGGATGACATACAAGAGCGGGTCAAGGGTGGACAGAGGCAGGATGCCCAGCTAGATCCGGTATTCCGGTCCTTAGAAGCAGGCACTGCGGGAGAATACACGCTGAGAGATGATTTAGTATGCTTCAGAGGACGGGTCTACATACCAGAGGGAGGCCAGATCCGGGAAGACATCATGACGGAGGCTCATTGCAGTCGATATTCGGTACACCCGGGGATTACGAAGATGACTGCAGATCTGAAGAAGACTATGTTCTGGCCCGGCATGAAGAAGGATATCACCTACTTCGTGACCCGTTGCAAGGCATGCCAATTAGTAAAAGCGGAGTGCAAAAACCCCGCAGGATTATTACAGCCCCTCCCAGTACCAGAGTGGAAGTTTGATGATATCGCCATGGACTTTATACATGGACTTCCTCGATCCAGGACAGGGAACGATTCGATATGGGTAATCATCGACCGACTGACGAAGGTGGCGAGGTTTATTCCAATTAGGAAGGATGACTCGGTGGGAGTGTTAGTCCGGAAGTTTGTGGAGCAGTTCGTTCGCTATCATGGCGTCCCCAAGTCGATTGTGTCAGACCGGGATGGACGATTTACATCCAGGGAATGGAGGTCAGTGCAGACTTACTTGGGCACTCGACTAACATTCAGTACGACTTTTCATCCCCAGACGGATGGACAGACGGAACGGACCAACCGGACGCTGGAGGATTTACTACGACTCTGCATATTAGATCGTGGTGAACCTTGGGAGAAATTGTTACCATTGATCGAGTTCTCATATAATAACAGCTACCAGTCTAGTATAAAGATGGCTCCTTATGAGGCGTTGTACGGACGAAAGTGCAGGACTCCGCTGTCATGGATACAGGACGAGGACCCTAAGGCATTGGATTCGGAATTTGTTGAGGACACCGAGGCTCAGGTGAGATTGATACGGGATAGGATGCTAGAAGCACAGAGCCGGCAGGCTAAGTATTACGACGCTCGGCACCGTCAGATGGAATTCCAGGTGGGAGATCAGGTGTTCTTGAAAATCCGACCCATGCATGGAGTTACTCGGGTACGCGGACAAAGGAAGAAGCTCAGCCCAAGGTACATGGGACCTTATAGGATCCAGGAGCGGATCGGTCCCTTGGCATACAGACTGGAACTGCCACCAGAGCTGGCGAGTCTGCACGACGTGTTCCATATATCCTCTCTTAGGAGAGCTCTACTACGTCCAGAGCAGCAAGTTTCAACCACAGATGGACCGATAGCATCTGATCGGTCAGTTCACCTAGAACCAGTCCGGATTGACGACGAGGGGGTACGAGTTCTACGCCACAAGAAGGTTCCGTTAGTCAAGGTCCTGTGGAGAAATCACGGAAGAGAGGAGCACACATGGGAGCCCCAGGACTTGATGCGACAAAGATACCCGGAACTCTTCAGTCAGGTATTCCTCGCAACCACTCAAAATGTTCAATTCCCTTCATATGTTTAACTAGTAGAACTAAAATTTCAAGGATATGGGCTAAACTTTTGTTTATTGGGGTCTAGATTTTTGTCATTTGGACTATTTGGTCTTAACATCGACAAACGCCTTAAACCTCGCATGTCAATCACGGAGACGTGGCATAAAACTTTCAACTTACATGGGATGTTACAAGTTTCTTCCTCCCCGATAGGAGTCCCCGTAAGCTTAACCTGGATTTCGGGGACGAAATCTTTGTTTTGTTTATTGGGATTTGTAACATCCCATTTCCAACTAGACCCCTAGGAGTGGTTTTGTCATAGAAAGCCCAAGGAAGAGGCAAGTGGACCTGGTAGTGTGAATAGGGCCACTGTGGTCTGCACTTAGCAGATCTCAGAACCTTGACTAAAAGTGATCATGGGACTTCACCAAGACTCCAAGACCCCACCCATACCCTTATAACCCTAGAAAGAGGTCAATGGGTCACTAAGGACCCATGGAAAGCAGTCAATAGGGCTAAGTTGACCAAAGTCAAATATAGCCCTAATTAGGTCAAATTGACCTACACAAGGGTCAATTGTAGTCCCTTAGCCCAATAGACACCACCCCTACCCTCATAAGCCTAGTGAGAGGCCAATAGGTCACCAAGGACCCATTGGGACCAATCAAAGGGGTTAGTTTGACCAAAGTCAACCCTTAACCTAAAATGGTCAAAATGCCCTAGTTAAGGGCCAAGTGACCTTCAAGGGCCAATTCAACCCCACCTTGACCCTAGGGGGAGGCTAATGGGTCACCAAGGACCTATTAAGGAAACCTCAAGGATCAAATTGACCTAGGTGGGCCCTAGTCCCACTTTGGGTCAAGTTAGCCCAAATGGGCTAACTCAAGCTCATTCCTATTTCATTAGGGCTACCCTTGACCCAAGTGGCCAAATGGATTGGTGGGCTGACATGTGACATGTAGGAGCCTAAATTTCAGGCTTAATGACTAGGAGAGAGAAAGTCATCCATGGAGGAGAGAGAAAGAGAAGGAAGAGAAGGAAGGAGGACTTTGAGCTCCTCCTCCCCCCTCCCCAACCTCCCCATTCAATTCAGAAGAACAAGGGGGAGTCTAGCAGCTTTTTTTGACTGGCTGGAGCAAGCTCCACCACCCCTACCAACCTAGCCGCCAATGTGGACTTTGGCCAAAAATGGCCAAGGTGTTTTCAGCCACCTAACACCTCCCCTCACCTCTTTAAAAGCTCCATTGGACTCCAAAGAGTAATCCCCACCATTTTCCTGAAGAAACCAAGCCCTATTCTGCCTTTTTGAGCAATCCGACCACCACCGGCCACCACCATGCCAATCCGACGATCAGCCCGGCTACAGCCGCCACCACAGGTCCTCCTCCACTCCTTCACTCATGGGTAGATCATAGGAATCAATAGGGCCAAGGTTCGGGCTCAATTGAGCCCGATCGAGATTTCAAAATCCATGGATTTCCCGTTTTTTTTCATGTCTCGGGATCGCCGGAAAAGCGCTCTCCGGCGGCCTAGACGCCGGCCGGAGATAGCCCCGACCACCACGAAGGTGTCGGCGGCGGTGGCAGGCCGGGGAGGCGGCCGGATGGCCGGCGGCAGCCGCTGGAAGATGCTCCAGGCGGGTTGAATCGGGGCCGTCGGCTGGAGCTTGAAGATGACCCGATCCCGTCCAATATTGCGCCAAGATTCGTGCCATATGATTTTAAACTATAGGGTTAATATTTGATTCATTTCATTATTGTCACAGTATTGGTATTTATTGGTTTTAATTATTAAAAATATAAAGAGCCTGATTCAGAGAAAGTGGTCAACATCAAAAACCTAGCCCTATGAGTCTACTTTCAGCCAAAATTGGTTTGAACAAAATTGGGTGACTGGTTTGGCCAGGGCACTCATTTTGGTGGGGCCTATACAAATGAATAGTCAGTCATTAAATTGGATGCCCAAAAATGGGAATTTTTGGGAATAATTTTCCTATAGTTTTTGTAAATAATTTAATTATGCTAGGGCAAATTAAATTAGGGGTCAAATGAAGTCCAAATTCAACCAAATTTTGGTGGGATGGTTATGAGATCAATATAGACCTCTGGTTAAAATTTCATTAAGTTTGGAGTTGATTTGAATAGGATTCAAGCAAACCCTAGCCTTGCCCTAAGAAGGGTATTTTGGTCCAAATTGTAATTTTGGCTTTTAGTGTCCAATTCACCTCAACAGAGGTTCAAATTTTGTACACTAGTTTGGGATGACAGGATACACCTCCCAAAGGAAATTTGGGGGCAGTGGAGTTGGTTTGGCCCAAGATCTTAGGTCAAACCCTAAGGAAGGGCTTTTGTACCTTGTGAAGGGCATATGGTCAAATCACCTTGTATGGCTATGAAATTTTGTAGGGATAGAGTTTTGGTAAATATAACCCTCTGGTAAAATTATTAGGGCATTTTGGAATGTTTAGGGCCCTAAAATCCCTAACCCTAGTTTAGGGCACAAACATTCTAGGATTGAAATGGGCTAGCTAAACACCTCAAACTAAGATGAAGTTTTGGTAGATTGGTGTTAAGGACATTATGAGCCTCTGGTAATTTAATGGGGAATTCTGGGCCAATAATTATAGCACTTCATTTGTAACCCAAGAAATGCTTAAATTAAGTAAATAATTTATTATGCTACTTCTGATAATTAAGAGGTCCTGAAATTTTGGCAGAGGTTGTTTGGAAGCATAAAGAGTTTATATAAATTTTATAAGAATTCTTGGACAAGTATATGAGGTTGTTAGTTCACAAGATTGTCATTTGATGGAATTATTCAAAAATTCATTTAAGCCTATTTACTAATAAATAAATTATGAAATTTGTCCCAAACCATGTACATGCCATTAGATTCATAATTGAAATTTCCCTGAATTTTTGGAAGCAATACATTATTTTATATTTATTAAATGAATTTCCAAGGACTTAAATGAATATTTGATTTGAAGATAAAGCTTTACTGAAAAGAAATATATATTTTGGAAGATAAGTTATATCATTATTCTGAGTAACATATAAAATTTGTAAAATGATTCCTTGAATGAAAGTAGTACTTCACGTTCATTTTTGGAAATTTTAGACATTAAAATAATTAAATGAATTATCAAATAAGTAAGGAAAATTTTGGAACTCTGGATTTAGAACTTAAAGGTCATAATGAACCTCCATTAATTATTATAGGGGTGTAGGATGATTATTTTATATACATCCCATTTTACAGGAAGATTGACTTGGTGGTCTGCATTTAGCAATTTTGGATCTAGTTTGTTTGCATCATTTTGAGCAACTTACTTACTGTATAATTATGAAATTTGGCCAATGATGTTTTTAGGTCAGTATCTACTTTAGAAAATTAATTAAGAATTTTTGGATGAATATTTATTGCACTTACTTCATTAATAAAAGGAAAAAGGATATATTTCAAAAATTGATTAGTGTCACTTGAATACTTGAAAAATTGTTATATCTTGGATTTATTGTTAAATGGCTATTTAGAATTTATCATGAATTAATGAAGCTTTATACCTCTCTGAAAAGTGCACTTCATGCTCAATGGGTAGCCCTTAGAAGCTTTACGGGAATTTAAATAAATGTCAGAATAATTTGAAAAATGATAATCTTTTGGATTTAGTCCATTTTCATCATGATAAGTCTCCAGTAAATAATTCAGGGCATTCGGATGATCATTTAGAATACCCCAGTCTGGTTCAACGTATCGTCTAAATTGGTGTGCATAATTGGTATAAGACAAGGTTGGGGGATAGTTATTGGAGTTAGACCTTTTAATGTGGATGATTTCCCATTAGAGAGAAAAAAAAAGAGAGTAGTGAGAGTGAGTTTGCTAGTGTTAGGTGGTGCGCGTGATCGACGAAAAATCGTCTTTCTCGTAGTAATTAGGGAGAGTCAAACTTCGTAGGCTTAGAGTAAATAGTAAACTTAGGGTTTCACCCTTTCCCACCCAGTGTCCCGGGTGATAGTATAGGTTACTTGGGCAATAAGCCCAGTAGTTGTGATGGTTGTCTGGCGAGCTTCGGCTCGGTTGTTGATTATGATGGACAGGATTGTCCGGTGAGCTTCGGCTCGGTAGTAGGTTACGACGGACGGGAGTGTCCGGGGAGCTTTAGCTCGGTTGTAGTTTGTGATGGACGGGAATTGTCCGGTGAGCTTCGGCTCAGTAGTAGGTTATGACGGACGGGAGTGTCCGGGGAGCTTTAGCTCGGTTGTAGATTGTGATGGACGGGAATTGTCCGGTGAGCTTCGGCTCGGTTGGTTGGTTGTCTCATATCTATTGTATGTGCATAAAAGGTTTTAAGGTGGTGGGTCTTCTATATTGGGGAGTTCGATGCACCGACACCAATATGGTTGGCTCGGCAGGTGTGGTTAACACTTCGCCATCAGAAGTCCGGTGCGCCAGCCGGCAAGAGTACGCAGACGTCCGCTTAGTGCACCAAGCGTTGAGGCGTACGATAGGTCTGACCAGTAGTGCTTTACTGGTTTAGAGGTGGGCGAGGCCCAACCCACCGCTTCCGTCTGCCACTACGGAGGTATCCTGGGAGGTAACGGCTCCGAAAGGGTGAACTAAAGGTCTGTGTACACAGAGTCGAGTGGCTGAGTTGCACATGCATGATCACATCATGGCATAAATGTATTTCATAGCATAACCATCGCATATAACCTGTCACCTAATGTATAAGCGGTATGGGACGCTCTATACATTAGGCCTTGCTAAACGACCCCTTGGCCTATAAGTTCGTGTGAGCGTGCCTATAAGTCAAGGTTCTCTTTCAACTTTATAAACCTGCTAATAGAACCGACACCCTATCGTATAAATCGGTATGGGACTTTTTATACGATAGGAGCCCTGCAAAAGATCCCTTAACTTATGTATACTCGCATAAGTTAAGGTTACTTATTTATTTTGTACGATTATTATCATCTTACACTGTTAGTTTAGTTCCGCTGCCATCTGAAATTTGAATACTCTCCACCTTCATGTCCTTCCCTTTCCTTCTCCCCGCTCGGTGCTTTAGGAGCCATGGGGGAAGGGGTGGGGGACGATAGGACTTAGTCTTTTAGACTAACGGTTTTCGAACCACATCATTTAGGGGACCACGGAGCCCAGCATGGAGGAGCAGCCCCGGAGGTCGGCACGTTTGGAGATCGGACAGTCTAGCACTGGAGTCCAGACAGCAGGGACAGTGAGTCCCGATCTATAGTAGTTGTATTAGTTTGCTTCCGCGATGAGAGAAATGTAGTGAGGACTTGATGTACCGGGCATAAGCCCGTGATTTTTTATTATATGTACTATCTGTGGACACTCCCTTCGTGGAGTTTATTTCTATATATGTGATTCTCTTTGTGGACTTGCTACCTTCTTAAGTATATTGCTACTGTTATGATCGAATTGGCCGGCAGAATCGGCGTCTTGTAGTGACGACCTTCCCGGGTGCGAAGGTGTCACCGCAAGGCGGCGGTTCTGGGCCTAAGACCCCGGTGTCGAAAAAGAAAAAAAAAGGGGGTCTTACATCTTAAGTGGGCTTAATTAGCTTAACATCAGTTTTATTTGTAATAAAATTTTTGATTAGCCCCTAACATTGTTGTCCTAACTTGTAGGGGAAATATAAATCTGTATTACACATTCTAAACCGTTTTCTATTTGGGGTGCAATTAGACAAAATTTTGATAACCTTATATTTATTTCAACTGAGAGAGTATTAGCCCCCAACCTCAATTGACTCAACCAAAGTTTGATACTAACCTAGCTTGGTATTCCATATGCTATATGTCTTTGGGAATGTTGAGTCAAGTTACTTTTAGTGGCATGGGGAACATGTAAGCTACTAACACATGTATTAAGAAGAGTTGTTGTTTTTACATCTTCTTAGTCATTTGTTTCAATTACCCTTCTCATGCACGAGTAATCAATTTTGAAATTTAGTGGTAGAATAAAAGAAACGTGAATTCTACTTATCTCTGCTCTGTAGACTTGAAGTCCATGCTGGATTTACAGTTTCTGAGCATACCAACAACCTTGCTTCTGAGCTTTAGCCTTTGATGTTCATCTGGATTTCCTTTGTAAACTCCCCCTTGATAATTGCACTTGTCATTGACATTTAGTGCCTATTTATAAGTTGAATCATTTCTTGTATCCAGACTTGGGTCTGGTATAACATTGTACAAGGACCATAAATGGTTATGGCCACTTGAACTATCCTGCAAGACAGAATTACCTTCCCTTAGGAACCCAAGATGACTTGGGTCCTTGGTTCTTGTTTGCTTTAAAAAACAAATGTCTACCTACAAGAGCCCTATCAGGAAGACTTTGTCTTTCCCTTTGCACACTAAGGTTGTGCCAACAATCTATAGCAACTCACAGCCTTTTGTTGTATGGCGTTGAGTGAGTTGACTTCACTCAACACTTGTGGACTTAGCCATTTTCTCAGCTTGACACTACATTAGCTTTGACTGTATAGGCTTCACTCAGCGCTATAAGCCATCTAGCATTGAGTGACTGATCTTCACTCAATTCCTGTGGACTTAGACAGTTTTTTGTCTTTCCACCACTTAGGTAAGAACATACCTGACTTAACCACTTAGGCTACCTGTCCTATCATAGCTTATTAGGACAAACTGCAATCATTCACTTTAAACATAAGTTAGATCACAACATGTGTATACATTATTTTACCAGTCCTTCTTCAAAATCAGGACATTGGGATCAATGGACCCAACAGGCAGTAAACATTGCATGTCATGTCCTTAATATGGCTTATATCACCAAAAGCCAAAAGAAAACTCCCTCTAAGATCTTGAAAGACAGAAAACCAAACTTATCCTACTTCAGGATCTTTGGTAGCAAGTGTTAGATGCTGAATAATGGAAAGTCCTATGTGACTATGTTTGCTGTCAAGTCCTATGAAGGGATCTTTGTTGGGTACAGTAACCATAGCAGGGCATATAGAATCTACAACTTGACAAGTCAAGTTGTAGAAGAGTTAGTTCATGTCGTGTTTGATGAATCAAATATGATTTATTGTGAAATTCCTAGCTCTTCTCCTAGGACTGCTAGTACATAACAGCTGATGGACAAGCTTACCATTAAGGAAGATGATCAAGCAGTCCAAGATAAGGATAAAGATGAGTGTTGTCCAGAGGATGCACAAGACTCAAAAGTTGTGGATGAAGAGCAGCTAGTTGAAGACAATGAAGAACAAAAAGCTGAAGTTAGATTACCTTCAGCTGTCAGGTATATAAGGGATCATCCAACACACTAGATCATTGGTGAGGCAAGCTAAGGAGTCCAAACCAGAAGCAAGAGTATCAACACAACCCTCTACTCAAGTTTTCTGTCATAAGTTGAGCCCAAGAATTTTGAATAGGCCAACATAGACCAATTCTGGATTGGAGCAATATACGAGGAACTGGACCAGTTCAAGAGTAAGGTCTGGAAGCTAGTTCCCAGAACAAAATGACATAATATCATTGGAGTCAAGTGGATTTACAGGAATAAACTTGATGAAAATGTTATTATAGTGGAGAACAAGGCTAGACTAGTGGCTAAAGGATACAAATAAGAAGAAGGGATCGATTTTGATCAGACATTTGCCCTAGTTGCCAGATTGGAAGCTATAAGACTCTTCCTTGTATTTGCTGCCTACCAAGGATTCAAAGTCTACCAGATGGATGTGAAGTCAGCCTTTCTGAATGAGGACTTAAAGGAAGAGGTCTATGTTAAACAGCCTCCAGGTTTTATTGATTCTAACTTACCTTATTTTTTTTATAAACTTAGGATGTGATAGCATACTACCCAGAGAAGAGGAAGGAGACTAAGGAGAAGAAGGAGCACCAGCACAAAGTAAAGAAGGAAAAGTCCATCATGGCCAAGAAGAAAAAGAGTTGGATAGAATCATCATCTACTGAGTCTAAAGAAGAGGAAGCCTATATTTGGCTAGTTATTACTACTGTTAAAGATGAAGCTATTCCAGCAGGAGAAGTCAATCCTCCAGGGAGGATAGGAATCAGAGCCCCTCTAACACTCTTATATAGTGAGTTAGAGGTGGATGAAGATGTCCACAGCAAAATAGGGCTGATGGAAATGACAGATGAGGAAGGCAACCAGGATCAGCCTGGTCAGAGCAAGGTAGATTTATCACATAACTCTGCTTATCTGTCAGGGTTTGAGACTAGTTCTTGCTCAAGAGCCTCTTCACCCTGTGGTGAAGAAGATTTTGGATCTAAAGGAGATGTCAATCAATTGATTGACAAGTATGGAGAACTTCTGAATTCCTTCAAGAAGGTCAAGAAGTTTTCTAAGAAGCAAGCTAAAGAGATCTCATCTCTTAAGCTTGCAGTTGCCCAACAGACTGTAACAGCAAATCTGCTGGACCAGAAAGCTAGGGAAATTAGCCAACTGAAGTCCCTCTTGGACATTCTGGTAGCCTCCATCAAGCACAAGAACTGTCTCATCCGGGAGCTTGAAGATAAGCATGAGAAGGAGAAAAGATTAGTGGCTAGCTATTCTAAGCCAAGTACTATCCACCCCTTTATAGACTCCTTCTCCTCTCAAAAGGGCAAGAGAGGGTTGGGATTCAAAGGAAGCACAAGAGTTGCTCCTTCCAAAAGGAAGGGAAAAGCTCCAGTTCCACCTCAGCCTATTGCTTCTAAGCCTCCCTTTCTTTTCAGGAAATTTTTGATACCATCTAACAGGTATGAAAAAGAAAGTTCTTATGGTCACTGGGAGAGGGGTTGTTCATCTGGAATGAACAAAGATGTTCTCTGTCATGATGAAAGTTTTGGCAGGGTGTGTGTAGTCAAGTCTGCCAATGAGTAATTTCAAATGGCCCAATCTGGACCATTTTTCTTTGGTGCTTCTGCACCAACTCTCAAGAATGTTGCTGTAGCCAAGGCTTAGAATCTGACAGGAAAGGTTCTGGCAAAGGGCAAGTCTAGGAATCTTGCTGATCTGGGCATTTTTAAAGCCATCAGAAGCATGCTTCTTGAAAAGAAGCTAGCTGGTGCTGGAACTCAGGGCAGACCAAATTAGACAGCTATAAGACTTACCTTCACTCAAATTCTGGCTGAAAGAAATCAGAAAAAGGGTGCAACACATCTTACTCCTTTCAAGGTTGCTGCTCATCAAGCTACATGGCCTTCACAGAAAAGATGATATAACATACATGATTATTAGTGTTGTGGTAAGATAGGGCATTTTTCCATTGACTGCTGGCATAATCCCAATGTGGCCAGAGCTAGGGTAAGCCCACCAGTCAAAAATTCTGTTGGTGGACATGTTCAGTTTCATGCTAACATGCACCTAGGACACAATAAATATTGGGGTCCTAAGGTTAAGAAATTTGTATGTTGCAGGATAATTCAAGGTGTCATACCCCTATATGGTATTTGGACAGTGGCTGTTCCAGGCACATGACTGTAATAAGGAGCAACTTGAAGGAGTTTACTCCAGTAAAATATGGACCCAAAGTCATCTTTGATGGTTCAGATAGAGGTGTAACCAGAGGCTATGGTAATATCACCAATGGTATAGTCACCATCACGAAGGTGGCTTATGTTGAAGGGTTGCAGCACAACCTTATAAGCATAATCCAGCTTTCTGATCTTGGCTATAAAATTGTCTTCCATAGGGATGAGTGCCTAATTAGGAGGTCAAGCGACCAAGAGGTCATCTTGACAGGCACAAGGAGTGGAAATGTTTATTGCTTGAACTTTCTATGTCTAGACTCAGATTCTCCTATCTGTTTGATGGCAAATGTGAAAAGCTCCTACTGTGTCCAGTGTCACAAGAGACTAACCAAATTGAATTACAAGACCATTGGCAAGCTCTTCAGTAAAGAGCTAGTTAGGAATGACCCCAATGTGAAGTTCCCTAAGGAGGGCATTTGCTCTGCCTGCCAAAAGGGTTAGCAGACAAAAGTCTCCTTCAAGGCTATTAGGACCAAAGACTCTGTGAAGTGCTTATACCTCTTGTACTTGGACCTATTTGGTCTAGCGTCAGTTCACAGTCTTGGTAGGAAAGTCTACACCCTTGTGGTAGTTGATGACTATTCCAAGTTTACTTGGGTGTTCTTTCTTAAGAAGAAGGATGAAACCCTTGATGTCTTAATGAGGTTCTTCAAGCAAATTCTGAATGAGCTTGACTGTTCTGTGGTCAAAATCAGAAGTGACCATGTTACAGAATTTCAGTCTGATAGCATGACAAAGTTCTGGTAAGAGCATGAGATTCATCAAGAATTCTCTTCTCCTAGAACACCCCAACAAAATGGGATAGTTGAGAGGAAAAATATGACTATCATAGAGGCTGGTAGAACACTATTGAGTGACACATCTCTCCTAGAATATTTCTGGGCTGAGATAGTATATACTGCATGTCATGTCCTCAATAGAGACCCTATCACTAAAGGCCACAAGACGACTCCCTATTAGATCTTGAAGGGCAGAAAACCAAATCAAGGCTATCTCAGAATCTTTGATAGTAAATGCTTTGTGCTTCACAATGGCAAGTCCTATGTGACTAAGTTTGCTGTCAAATCCTATGATGGAATATTTGTTGGGTATAGCAATCATAGCAAAGCCTATAGGATCTATAACTTGAAAAGCCAAGTTGTTGGTACCCTAGATGTGATTTGGCTTATGTAATCCCTTTCCAGCCCCTCTTGATCCATATAAAGATATATGATCATGTTTAGACTTTGCTTAGTCTCCCTAGGGCAGTATATAACTGACCTAGAGTTTAGGCTAGTAGTTTTAAAATGTGTTTTGGTTGAGGCTTTTTCCGTTCGACTATCGTCGAACGAGGCCTCGCGATCGTCGATCATTGATCGACGATAGCAGGGCTATTGAATCGTTGAAGTCAAGACAATTATCATCGACCGTTGGTCGACGATCTCAGAGCTAGCTTACTACGCTCTGAAGGTTGGTCGACGATCTGTCATCAACAGATCGACGATCGTGTTCTAGCTTCACGATTTCTGTCTCGACAGATCTTTGCCTTAATCGTCGACATCATTGTTGGTCGACGATATCTGTCTCGACAGATCTCTGCCTTAGTCGTCGACATCATGAGATGTTCGACGATTTCTGTGTCATCAGACTTTCTGCTTTAGTCGACGATATCTGTTTGCTGGTCGACGATCTATTAGCTGGTCGACGATCTATTTTCTGGTCGACGATTTCTGGTCGACGATTTCTGGTCCGACAGATTCCTGCTATTGGTCGACGATTTGTTAACAGGTCGACGATCTTCGAACCCCTGTTCGACGATTTCTGTCTGATTTTATCTATTTGTATTTATGCTATTCCTTGGTTTATTTCCAAGTGTGTTAGCTTGTGGTTAGAAAGATTCTCTGAAGTTATTTGTTGCTAAAATTATGGCTTAAATTCAAAATGAATTATTTACAAAATATGTCATGCATAAATTACGGGATTTCAGTATTCTTGATAAAGCATTTTGTCCTATTATACAAATTGCGTTGACTTTATCTTTCCAGCCTGTTTTCTAGCCGTTGGTACTATGTACTATTTCCAAGAATGGTACGTCTTTATGCTGAGATATTTTTCCCGCTTATTTTATTCCTTATTGGGACTGACAGAAAGTTAATAGGCCATTCTATTACTATTGCTATATTCTATTTTGAGATAATCTGTTGCAGGGCTCGAGAATTCAAATCAATAGAGCCGTTCCAAAGGAAAATGTGAAGACATATTTAAAAGAGATTCTGCTCTCAGAAAAGAAGAGATAGACACTGAGAAAGATTATTCATCCGCTCAAGCATCATCAGAGCAGCTCTTCACAATCTCACAACAAGAAGAAGAAAAGTTTTCCTGAAGCAAAAGCCCAGAGCAATCATCTTTCATTCTCAAGTCTCCTGAGCAATTTGCTTAGAGTTTTTCAAAGACTTCAGAAAAGGCTCAAGATCTGCTTCAAGTGCTCCAGAATCTTAAGACCTGATAAAAATCAGTCTTCAGATTTCTGAGGATTTAGTTTCAGTTTATCTGAAACTCCTTCATCCTGAAGCAAAGGCTTTCCCTGGACTTCCACTGAGCCAGGGGGAGACTTTGACTCTTTAGAGAATCCACAAATCTTCTCTAATCTATATTTACAACAGAGAAGATAATCAAACCCTCTCAACCCCTTTGTAAAAAGAGTTTGTTCACACCTCTTCAAAAGTGAACGTTGGTGACAGGGCACCTTATCAACAACCTGTGGTTGAGCATCCTTATCAAAAGCTCAAAGGGTCTGTTTGATCTACCTGAATCAGATCATTGGTGGCATGGCACCTTAGCAAAAACCTGTAGTGGATTCCTACCAGGGTGGTAGAAGAGTGGATGTACCTATTTAAAGGGAACCACTATATATCCTGTGTCCATCTGGTTATCTTGTTTATTCATTTTATTCTGTGGCTGTGATAGAACTACCTAGGGTTGCTAGTTGCTGTGATAGGCTTGTAGTTAACTGAAATTTCAGTCAACTTCTTCACTTGTGCACTTCACTGTGTTAGGCTCTTAGGGTTCAAGTATCAGATTTTTTATTCCGCAAATAAACTCCAAGGGAGCTGACTAAGTGTTCATAAAATTTTGAATACTCTATTCACCCCCCCTCTAGAGTAGTTTACAACTTATCCCCTCACTTTCAATTGGTATCAGAGGGAGGTTAGCTGTTCATACAGGCTAACACCTGAGTTAAAAGATCCTGTGATAAGTTGTTTCCTGATACCATTCACAAATATTTTCACACATGGCCCAGTCTAAGGATTATTCAAGCACCAGACCTCCTGTATGCAACTTGTCCAAGTTTGGCATATGGAAGGCCAGGATAAGACTATACATGAATTCTATTGATGAAGATATTTTTTCTTCTATTTTGACAGGACCACCTGCTAGGCCTGCTGCTGCTTCCACTTCTGCTGATCTCAGTGCTGTGCCACCACCTGACTACAATGAAACTTACAAGAAGGCAAAAGCAGCTGATGCTAAAGCAATGAATATCCTAGCTCAGACAATGTCTGATGAGATATTCCAGAAGCTGACTGAATGCACCTCAGCCAAAGCTATGTGGGATTCCCTCAACCACATAGTTGCTGGCTCAGCTGATGAGAGGAAGGACAGGAGATCCAATCTCACCTCTCAGTATGAAAACATCAAGAAGGATGATGCTGAAGACATTGACACCATGTACACAAGACTCAGTTCAATAATAAGTGAACTGAGGTCTTTGGACAAGGAGATAACTTTGTCAGAAGTCAATGACAAGATCCTGATGTGCCTTCCCATCTCATGGGACTCAAGGATATGGCCCATCAAGGATGGAAGAAACACTGTGGAACTCTCCACAGAAGCTCTGTTGGGAAAGCTCAGGTCATATGAGCAAACCTTAAAGAGTAGAGCTGCTGTAACTGAAGTGAAGACTCCTACTCCTACAAAGAAAGAGCACTCTCTAGCTCTTAAGGCTGCTGAGACTTCTGAAGGAAGTCAATCAAATGAGGAGTTACTGGCACTCATTGCCAAGAGATTCTTCAACATGGGAAGAAGAGACCTCAGAAAGAAGTTCTCCAAGCATGAGGACAAGCCAAGGTATGACAAGACTCCATCTAAAGAAATCATTTGCTATGTTTGCAGCAAGCCTGGACACATTGCTCCAGATTGTCCAGAGAAGAAGTACAAGGAGAAGAAACATGAGAAAGAATACAGGAAGCACCACTCCAAGTCCTCATCACACAAATACAAGAAGAAGGACAAGGGATTTGTGGCTGCTACCTGGAGTGAAACAGAAGAGGATACCTGCTCCTCTAGCTCCAGTGATTCAGAAGAAGAAGAAGAGAAGAAAGCCAAAGAGGTCTGCCTCATGGCCATTGATGCCTGCAGCTCTCTGTCAGCTGCAGAGAATTCTGAAGAAGAAGGAGACAATGAAGAAGATTCCTTTATGGAGGACCAGGTAATCGACTCATTTGATTTCTCATCTCCTGAGTTCAAACTAAAATTTAAAACTCTATGTTTAGATTTACTATTATCTGAAAAAGAAATTAAGTCACTTAGATTAAAAATAATGGAACTAGAGATGGAAGGTGTTGAAATAATCAGATTAGAAAAGGAATTAGAGAGCTCAAAAGAAGAAGTAACATTCCTAAAGTTAGAACTAGCTAAATCTAAGAGGTTAGAAGAACAATTAAATGGCAGAAGCCTTAAATTATCTGAAATAACCTGTATAGCAAACACTAGGGTTGGTAATGATAAACTAGGCTTAGGTGCTACACCTAGTGAACCCATCCTCCTCACAAAGGAGAGATTTAGCACTCCAGTAAAATTTGTTTCTGAATCAGGAATAAAGAATACTGAGGAAATTGAAAAATGCAAGAAAATTCAGAATAAGATTAAGAAAGAGAATAGGAAGAAAAAATTTCTAGCTTTACAAAAATCGTCGAACATTAATCGACGATCGTCAAACCAATCGTCGAACGACTATCGACGATCGCTGAACACCTTCACCAAGTATGATATCTTTGGTGCAGGAGATCGACGATCTCATCTTGAGTCGTCGACCAGTGATCGACGATCGTTGAATCCAGAATATAGCTCTACTGGAAATGATCGACGACATGGCTTGCGATCGTCGACCATCGATCGACGATCTGGACTTAAGCTGGAAAATCATTTTCAAACTTCCAGAACTTCAAATCCTAATCACCACTCCAGGTTGTTTAATCCTTCAACTGAATGGATTATCCCACCTAGGAGATCACACCCTTTAGGATATAAATCAAAGCCTGCAAAATCTTTTATATGTAGTTTTTCTTTTGTGAAGAATACTGGACCCAAGGTAACCTGGGTCCACAATGTATAACTGTTCTTTCTGCAGGTGAAGACCTATCCAGTCATACATGACAAATGGTATCTGGATAGTGGATGCTCAAAGCATATGACAGGAAAGAAGAAGAACCTGTCAGGTTTCAAAGCCAAGCTGGGACCAAAAGTTGTATTTGGGGATTCCAGCTGTGGACAGACTGAAGGGTATGGCAGCTTCACCATAGGAGCTGTAACCTTCAAGAAGGTAGCTTATGTCTCAGGACTAAAGCACAACCTAATCTCTGTAAGTCAAATGTGTGATGCTGGATACAAGGTATGGTTTACTGACACTGCCTGCAACATTTCTTTAAATAATACTGTGGTGTTAGTAGGTATTAGAATTGGAAATGTTTATGTTGTAGATTTTAATTCCTCCAAATCTGAAATATGCTTATTTAATGAAGTAACCAGTAATAATACCCTTTGGCATAAGAGACTTAGTCATGTAAATTTGAAAAACATTTCTAGGTTGGCTAAATACAATCTTGTAAGAGGATTACCTTCTTGCCCCTACAAGAAGGAAGGCCTTTGCAAAGCTTGTCAACTAGGAAAGCAAACAAGAAATAGCTTTAAATCAGTTAATAAAAGTGATTCTCCCAGGATTCTGTACTTGCTACATTTGGACTTATTTGGTCCTATTGCTGTGCAGAGTCTTGGAGGAAAGTCTTACACTCTAGTAATTGTAGATGACTTCTCCAGGTTCACTTGGGTATTCTTCTTGAGAACTAAGGCTGATAACTTCAAGGTTCTTACAGATTTTCTAAAGTGTATACAGAGTGAGTACTCTACTCAGATTGCCTTGATCAGAAGTGATCATGGTACTGAGTTTGAGTCTCTTCTTATGCAAGAATTCTGTGAGAAGGAAGGTATCAAACATAGCTTCTCTGCTCCTAGAACTCCTCAACAAAATGGGGTAGTTGAAAGGAAAAACAGAACCCTAATTGAAGCTACAAGTACATTGTTGGCTGATGCTAACATGCCTCTGTCCTTTTGGGCTGAAGCAGTTAGCACAGCTAACTATGTATTGAACAGAAGTCTGATACATAAACCTAAGGGTAAGACTCCCTATGAATTACTTAAGCAAGTGAAACCTAAAATAGACTATTTTAGAGTATTTGGCTGTGTTGCTTTTGTTCATAACAATAACAAAGAATACCATAGAAAATTTGAGGCAAAAGCTTCAATGGGAGTTTTTCTAGGATACTCTCAAGTAAGCAAAGCCTATAGGGTCCTTAATAAATCCTCTCTTAAGATAGAAGAGTCTGCACATGTCTCTTTTGATGAGACAGTCATGTACTATAAGGAGAAGGATTCTTCTTCTAATAGTACAGTGCAAGTCCTAGGAGTAAGTAAGGATTTGGAAGGTTTGAGACTCACACAGGAGAATCATCCCCAACAAACTCCTCAGGCTGCTTCTTCAGATTCTGAATCTGATGTAGAACTTCTTGAAGTTAAAGCACCTGCTCCAACAGTTGATCAAATTCCACATGAGGAAGTAAATCTTGAAACTGTTGAAGATCAGATCATTGTTGAACCTACTGATCTTGTCACACTTAGAGATCACCCTGTATCTCAAGTGATTGGAGACATTTCAGCAGGAGTCCAGACAAGACATCAACTCAACAAAAATGTGATGTTTGCTTGTTTCCTTTCTCAGGTTGAGCCCCTAACCATTAAAGATGCTGAGCTTGATCCCCACTGGATTATAGCAATGCAAGAGGAGCTTAACCAGTTTGAAAGATGTAAAGTTTGGACTTTGGTTCCAAGACCAAGAGGCCAACGGATCATAGGCACCAAGTGGGTGTTTAGAAACAAGCTTGATGCCCAAGGCATAGTAGTTAGAAATAAGGCTAGGCTAGTAGCTCAAGGCTATAGACAGGAGGAAGGCATAGATTATGATCAGACTTTTGCCCCTGTAGCCAGACTAGAAGCCATTAGGATTTTCCTAGCCTATGCTGCCTATAAAAGATTTAAGGTCTTCCAAATGGATGTGAAGAGTGCCTTCCTCAATGGAGATTTAAAGGAAGAAGTGTTTGTTGAACAACCACCAGGGTTTGTTTCATCAACCTTACCCACTCATGTGTTCAAACTCCAAAAGGCTCTATATGGACTTAAGCAAGCTCCTAGAGCTTGGTATGAGACCTTAGCAAATTTTCTTCTAGAACACAAGTTTGTGAGAGGTGTAGTAGATAGAACCCTATTCATTAGACATCATAAGGACTCACAACTGTTAGTTCAAATCTATGTAGATGACATTATATTTGGCTCTACTGATCCCAAACTATGCAAGAGGTTCTCTGAACTAATGCACTCTAAGTTTGAGATGAGCAGCATGGGTGAGTTATCCTATTTCCTTGGTCTCCAAGTGAAACAGAGTGTTGATGGCATTTTCATTTCACAATCAAAATATGCCAGAGAGCTGGTTAAAAGATTTGGAATGTCTGATGCTTCATCAATGAGCACACCTATGGCCTCAAATGCAGTTATTGATTCTGATGTCAATGGCAAGTCTGTTGATCAAAAGAATTATAGAGCCATTGTTGGTTCCCTGCTGTATTTGACTGCAAGTAGGCCTGACATAATGTTTGCTACATGCCTATGTGCTAGGTTTCAGGTCAACCCAAAGGAATCTCACTTAACTCTCCTCAAGAGGATCTTGAGATACCTTAAGGGATGTCCTAACTTAGGACTGTGGTACCCAGCTGAGTTAGGATTTGAATTAATTGGATATTCAGATGCTGATTATGCTGGTTGTAGAGTTGACAGGAAAAGCACCTCAGGGACTTGTCAGTTCCTGGGAGAGAGACTTGTCTCTTGGTTCTGCAAGAAACAGGCATCTGTGTCTACTTCAACTGCTGAGGCTGAATATATAGCAGCAGCTAGTTGCTGTTCACAGATCCTGTGGATTCAAAATCAGCTGGTGGATTATGGGTACACACACTCAAACACAAAAATTCTGTGTGACAGTACCAGTGCAATATCAATTGCTCAAAATCCTGTGCACCATTCCAGGACCAAGCACATTGAGATTAGACATCATTTTCTGAGAGATAATGTGGAAAAGAACAAGATAGTAATGGAATTTATATCCACAGACCTGCAGAGAGGAGATATTTTCACTAAGCCCCTTGATGAACAAAAGCATTTGTTCTTCCTGAACCAGCTTGGCATGATTAATGGTTCAGAGTAGTGAAAATTTGGTTAGTTTTGTTTTCTGTCTAAAATCGTCGAACGACTGCTCGACGATCTTCGACCAGGTCAGAACTATCGTCGACCAACCGTCGACGACAGCTCGTTCTGTAGTAAGGCAGAAATCGTCGACCAACTGGTCAACGATCTCTCCTTAGGTATCTATCGTCGACCAATGGTCGACGACAGATTTTCTGTGCTGTGTGGAGAATCGTCGACCATCATATATTGATCGACGATCGTGGTAATTGCGTGTAGTCGGTCGATGTTTACCGATTTAGTCAGACATTGACTATCGTCGGTCTGTGTTCGACGACCGATTTTATTCCGGGATCGACGATCGCAGATTTGTTTCTAATAGTCGATTTAGGTCTGAAGATCGTCGTCCTTCCGCTCCGTCTTTTCATATTCCTTCTCCTGGCTTAGAATTCGCTCTCGAACTCTAATCCCGCGCGATTCTCTTCTCCCCTGTTTTGCTTCTCGATTCGCCATCTTCTCTCAAATTCTATGGCGATTCCTTCTGCTGTTCTTTTCGGAATGAAGTTCGACACTGGCTTCTGTGTCGACTTCGATTCTTTCAGCCGGTGCGATCAACCAATCCAAGATATTCTGCAGCTATGTGAAGACCAAGGCCTCAAGAAATTTATGTCGTTCTCTCCTAAGATTAACATACCAGAAATTCGTGAATGGGTATACACCTCGTCCTCCAGCGACGAAGCGATGTCAGGAAAGATAAATGGCGAGGAGGTCACTCTGACTCCTGAAGTATTGACTGAGCTGTTTGGACTGCCAACAGGAACTGAGGAATATGAGCAAAGCACAGAGGAATATGGCCGCATGCTCACTGTGATGGGCCATGCCGAAGGGATTCCGGCTAAGCTGCTGAAGATAAACTTGTCTCCAGAATACAAGTTTCTGGCAGACCTGGTAGGCAAGGTTGTTTTGGGAAAACATTCTGCTCATGACAATATCAACAGGCAACAGTTTGCCCTGATGTCAGCTTTGGTGAATAAGGCACAGATTGCCTGGGGAAAAGTTCTGTTTGAACTAATAAGGAGAAAGAACAATCAGAAAGAGGTAAACCTTGCAAGGGTATTGGGTGTGTTTCTATATGTGAAAGCACCCCTGCTGCTCGTTTCTGCACCCTCCGCAGTAAATGCTAGCAAGAGGTTGGACCCTTCTCTTTTCAAGAAATCCCAGAGGATTATCAAGAAGTCAGCCAGGGTTGATCCTAACCCTTCTTCAGACACAAGGGCTGATTCGGCCGCTCTCCCGCTTACTGGGGAAGGCTCAGCAACCCCTGCATCCTCATCTCATGCATTACTTTCTACAACACCTGCAGTGCCACCACAACATGCATCCTTCATTCCACCTGCATCTCCACACCAGTCACCAACACCACAACATCTGGCAGCTTCAGCCAGTGTTGACATGGTGACTGCTACCATTCTCACAAATCTTTCTCAACATGAATCCCACACTCATGTTGATGTTCACCCATCTCCACATGATTCCTTTGATCATGTGGCAGATCATCCTGCCTCCATTCCATCCACCTCTACATCATCAGCATTTCAGATATCCCCTGAAATGCTTGCACACCTTGTACAGCTCATTACTCCCTCCATTCAAAGCATGATTGAGGCTGCCAATGCCCCTCTCATTGCCTCCATTAACTCTCTCACTGATGCCATCAAATCCATCTCATCTTCTGCTGAGCCCCCTTCTGTAAGATGCATGACTCCAGTCCCCACTGAAATCATGCAGGGGGAGATGTCTGTTTAAGTGGTCTCAGGTGATGCCCTGACCCTTCAGGACAATTCCTCTCTTCCCCTTCAAGAATCTGTAGAAGAACCTCAAGAGAGTCCAGAGAAAGAACCAGAAGGTAAACCTTAAAACTCTTCCTCCAAAGGATATAATCAGGACTTCAATTTGATATTTGTATCTAACAAAGACATTCACTCCCTAGTGAATCTAGCTTCTGAGGAAGAAGTTCCTGAAAAAGAAAATGAGGAAGTCCCCATGGACACCTGTGAGAATGATGCTGCTCAACCTGATGGTATAGCTTTATTTAAGATTCTAATTAATTCTAACTCCAAATTAGAGTTAATTTCTTATCCCTTTCTTTCCTTTCCATCACAGCTGCTGATAATCTCTCATCAGTATTGCAAGTTGATGCTGCTAAGTCCATTGATTCTGATAAAGATTTAGAATCCTATCTTAACCTAGACTGTGAGTCCTCACTCACATCTACTCCTCCTGTTCCCTCTTTTCAAGAGAAAATGGTCCCTTATAGACCTGAGTACCTTGATGACCCCTTGGTCAAGGATACTCTTTTCTTTTCCTGCATGGCACTCCTCTTGTGCCTTGCAGAGGTGTCTATCCCTGATGTCACTGAACATCTAGAAGGAATTATAACCTCCTTCCTAGATGCATAGTGGTATCCTGTATAGATCTTCAGGTAATCCTATCTATTACCTATTGTTTGTTCACCTTGGGGGGAATATGTTATTCCCACTTGGTTGTTAACCTATCTCTCTTTGCATACAGGCACAACCATAAATGCTGCTGCTGCTGAAAACATCAACATCCCTGCTGATGCTGCTGCTGAAGAAATTGAAGAAGTGCAAGATAGGGCAGACAATGCTCCCAAGATGACTGAAATGGACTCAAGCTCAGGTACTCTAAACCTAGAACAATTTATAGCCTTTGTGGCTGAGAACATTGCCTCTGAGTACATTGAAGGGATGGCTAATTATCATCTGGATTCCCTAGCCATCTCTCTAGAGAAAGCATCTGCCCCTGCAGATATTGTCATCTTTTCTCCTCCTATCCTTACCTATCCTATATCCACTCCTTCTATTGCAGAACTGGTCCCCAAGACAGTTCCTGAGTTGTATCCAGAATCAGAGCTATGGAAAAGTGCTCCAAATGTTGATCTGGATGCCCTTCTTAGGCAAGATGCCATTGAAGAAGCTAAAGAGAAAGAAGAAAGAGAAAAGAAAGACAAAGCTGAACTTGCTGCCAAAGATCCTTCTGAACAAAACTTTGATGATTATGCTGGGAAAGACTCATCTCATTCTGATGATGATGATGATGACTCTGATGATTCTGACTCCTCTAAGAAAAGAAAAAGAGCTGCTTCCAAGAAAAGAAAAGCCCCTGCTCCTTCTACTGCAAATCCTAACAAGGATGTTCCCTATTACATTCTGAAGGGAATAGATCCTAAGAGCAAGGAATTCCAACCCTGGATGAGATTGTCAAAGAATCAGACTAAAGAGAAGAAGAGGACAAAGAGATATGACTCTCCAGTTCAGAAATTCCCCCCCAGAGGTCCTCCTCCACCTCCTGGTGCTGGAGCCTCTGGAAATATCTCTTCTGCTCCAATTGGTAGATCAGCCAGTTCCAACCCCTCTCAATCTTATCAGAGAAGAAGTAGACAAGGCCAGGGAAGCCAAAGTGGTTCAGGACAAGGAAATAAAAGAAATGACAATGCTCTCGTAGAACAAATAAAGGAGATGACTTATCAACAACCTACATTCTCTCCTCCTCCTTCTCCTAAGAAGTTAGTCCCAGAAAGGAAACCTTCTCCTCCCAGGAGAGGTCCCTCCTCCTCTTTAAAGAAACCTGCTGCAGCTGATTCTAAAGGAAAAAGAGTAGTCTTTTCAGAAAATTCCCACAAAAAGTTCATTGAGCTTGCACCTCCTAGATCTCTCTATGCTCAAACTGATCCTAAGAAGACTGTGCAGATTCCTCTCGATTCAAGCAAACTTGCTACAGCTCTTCAAAGGAATATGGAGATTGCAGCTCATACAGATACTGATAGACCTCCCTCTCCATCAGACAAAACTGAAGCTGAAAGGATTGCCTCTATGGCAAGATTCAAAGAGTCTATTGCACTTAGCATGATGGAGAGAGCCAAATCTCAAGGACTGGATCCTACAGCTTACTCAACAATGTCAGAATTCAGAGAAAAGGAACTCAGCAGAATTCAAGTCAATCCAGAAGCCTTTGACACTGAGGAATACATGAGACTACATCCTGCTGCAGTTCTACCAAGTTATGCTGAAAAGAAAATCATAGGTGAACATGATCTAATGCTATCCAAGAGACAAGCAGCAAACCCTAACAGAGAAATTATTTTCAAACCAGCTGCAATACCCAAAAACTCATCTGATGCTAAACATGCTGATAAATCTGCTTGATACATTTCATTTCTGCTGATTTATGCTTGTTATATTTTCTGCGTATTGCCTGTGTTTTATCATTCTGGTTAATCTTTAGATTTGTTGTTGTCTGCTTTAGCCTTTAAATTGGATTGGATAACATAACCCAAATAGGGGGAGATTGTTGGTACCCTAGATGTGATTTGGCTTATGTAATCCCTTTCCAGCCCCTAGATGAGATTGTTGGTACCCTAGATCATGTTTAGACTTTGCTTAGTCTCCCTAGGGCAGTATATAACTGACCTAGAGTTTAGGCTAGTAGTTTTAAAATGTGTTTTGGTTGAGGCTTTTTCCGTTCGACTATCGTCGAACGAGGCCTCGCGATCGTCGATCATTGATCGACGATAGCAGGGCTATTGAATCGTTGAAGTCAAGACAATTATCGTCGACCGTTGGTCGACGATCTCAGAGCTAGCTTACTACGCTCTGAAGGTTGGTCGACGATCTGTCATCAACAGATCGACGATCGTGTTCTAGCTTCACGATTTCTGTCTCGACAGATCTTTGCCTTAATCGTCGACATCATTGTTGGTCGACGATATCTGTCTCGACAGATCTCTGCCTTAGTCGTCGACATCATGAGATGTTCGACGATTTCTGTGTCATCAGACTTTCTGCTTTAGTCGACGATATCTGTTTGCTGGTCGACGATCTATTAGCTGGTCGACGATCTATTTTCTGGTCGACGATTTCTGGTCGACGATTTCTGGTCCGACAGATTCCTGCTATTGGTCGACGATTTGTTAACAGGTCTGTACAACCCCGTATCCGGGCGAGCGGGATCCTCCCCTAGTTGCGGACTCAGGACATGCTGCGAGTGACGTTTTGATGTAGCCCCGTTCGGGGGCGTGCGGGTGCTCGTGCGGGTGCTCGTACATGTGTGTGGAGGCTTTGTTTGTAGAGGCTTTTATATTATATATTTGGCTAATATATAATATATTAATATTATATATATATTATAATATATATAGATATTAGAGATTATGTGATAGGATAAAGAAAAAGTAGGCAAGGGTGGGGGGCTCGGTACGGGGGGGCTCGGTACGGGGGGGCTGGCAGGGAAATGAGAAAAGAAATAAAAAAGAGGTAAGTGGGGGGGGGGCAGGCGGGTGGGAGGGGAGGAAATAAAAGAAGAAAACAAAAAAAAGAAAAGGACAAGACAGGGGGAGGCGGGGTACAGGCGGCAGAGGAGAAAAAAAGCAGAAAAAGAAGAAAAACGGAGGAAGAAGGAAAGAAAAAAGGCCCTAGGGCTAAGCCAGATCGGCCGCCTGGAGCTCGACGCCGGCCCGCCTCTCCTCCTCCTCTCCATCGTCGACCGGCCAGCAGCCCGACGCCCCCTCTCCAGATCTCCTCACCCTTCGCCGGCCGCCTGGAGCTCGACGCCGGCCCGCCGCTCCACCTCCTCTTCCCTCTCTCGGCCGCCAGCAACCCGACGCCAACACCGGCCTCCTCCTCCTCTCCCGCCGCCGGCAAGCCCGAGCTAGGGCTCGGCCCCTCTCTTTTTCTCGGCCTAAAGCAGCACAGCGGGGCCGAGCTCCTCTCGGCCCCCTCTTCCTGTCGCCGCCACCAGCGGGGCCGAGCTCCTCTCGGCCCCTTCTTCTTCTTCCAGGCCGCCTCCAGCGGGGCCGAGCTCCTCTCGGCCCCCTCTTCTCGTCGCCGCCTCGAGCAAGGGCTCGGCCTAAAAGAGAGGTCGGCCACCGTCGTCGCCGCCTCGAGCAAGGGCTCGGCCTAAAAGAGAGGCCGGCCACCGTCATCGCCGCCTCGAGCAAGGGCTCGGCCTAAAAGAGAGGTCGGTCACCGTCATCGCCACCTCGAGCAAGGGCTCGGTCTGGAGTGAAGATCGGCCACCGCCGCGGCTCTCAGCACCGCCGCCAAGCACGCGCCAAGGGTAACGATGTTTCTACTCGGGCAGGTGAAGCCCTTATTTTACATTTGCATGGAAGCCCCTCTCCACCAACGGGTGGGGGGAGGGGGCTCTCCGACGGGTTGACGTGTACGTCCCCGCTATTAATTGCATTTAGTATCCGGAAGTGTGAGTACAGATTTAGGCATGCTGTGTGAAGCCCATTCGGACGCATGAGTCGAATTGGTGATGTGCTGTGTGAAGCCCATTCGGACGCATGAGCCGAATTGGTGATGTGCTGTGTGAAGCCCATTCGGACGCATGAGCCGAATTGGTGATGTGCTGTGTGAAGCCCATTCGGACGCATGAGCCGAATTGGTGATGTTCTGTGTGAAGCCCGTCCGGACGTATGAGCCGGATAGGTGATGTTCTGGGGTTCCCGGAGAAGACTCCGAGGAAATTGGATATTATCTATTTGCAGGGAATGCGCACCGTAGCCCCGAAAAAGGGGTGTACGAAATATGTTTGGCCCGTTTATGTTAGCCGTCTGTTGTTCAGCTGGCAGTCGTTCGTCGAGACGTTGGCGTACAGGTGTTGCAGTACCAAGCGAGGAATAGCGGGCTTACGCCCAAGCTCGTGCCGGCCCTCGAAGGCCTTTCTTTTATTTATATTGCCGGCCTGCGTGCCGATGTATGGAATTAATATTCCTGTAATAATTTATAATCTGTGATGCTCTGGGAATGTGCGTTTTACTCTTTTTGCTTTGGGCGAGCGGTGTGCTCGTGAACCGCTCGTCCCGTGGGAGCCCCGAGGTTTATGCCGGGAAGCCCCTGTTGGCCTATTGATAGCCTTTTAAGGTAGCGGAGTCGCGCTGTTTGTAGCCCAGTTGGGCAGCGAGTTGTGGAACTGCTCGACGATGTTGCGCCTTTAGTAGCGCGTTTGAGGAGCATTTTGTATTGACCCAAGGAGACACATCTGGATAGGAGAGAGTTGGTCTTGAGACCCTCCTTAGATGTTCCGGTCGGCCAAGAGCGCCCTCCGAAGGTGTCTTAGCTCAGCCTTTGGCTTGGGAGGGGAAGAGTTCGTTAGTCTTCCGGGTATGCGGTGGGTCCTCCACGCTGAGACCTTGGGTCTGTCCCTTACGTTACTAGTCTAGAGCCTAGATCGTTCATTTGAGTGTAGTAGGTGTGCGGTCACCCCTCTTTTGGGACCCCGAACTCCACGGAAGTCAATTTTGACTTCGGTCAATTTTGGCTTCAACAAGGTCGACGATCTTCGAACCCCTGTTCGACGATTTCTGTCTGATTTTATCTATTTGTATTTATGCTATTCCTTGGTTTATTTCCAAGTGTGTTAGCTTGTGGTTAGAAAGATTCTCTGAAGTTATTTGTTGCTAAAATTATGGCTTAAATTCAAAATGAATTATTTACAAAATATGTCATGCATAAATTACGGGATTTCAGTATTCTTGATAAAGCATTTTGTCCTATTATACAAATTGCGTTGACTTTATCTTTCCAGCCTGTTTTCTAGCCGTTGGTACTATGTACTATTTCCAAGAATGGTACGTCTTTATGCTGAGATATTTTTCCCGCTTATTTTATTCCTTATTGGGACTGACAGAAAGTTAATAGGCCATTCTATTCCTATTGCTATATTCTATTTTGAGATAATCTGTTGCAGGGCTCGAGAATTCAAATCAATAGAGCCGTTCCAAAGGAAAATGTGAAGACATATTTAAAAGAGATTCTGCTCTCAGAAAAGAAGAGATAGACACTGAGAAAGATTATTCATCCGCTCAAGCATCATCAGAGCAGCTCTTCACAATCTCACAACAAGAAGAAGAAAAGTTTTCCTGAAGCAAAAGCCCAGAGCAATCATCTTTCATTCTCAAGTCTCCTGAGCAATTTGCTTAGAGTTTTTCAAAGACTTCAGAAAAGGCTCAAGATCTGCTTCAAGTGCTCCAGAATCTTAAGACCTGATAAAAATCAGTCTTCAAATTTCTGAGGATTTAGTTTCAGTTTATCTGAAACTCCTTCATCCTGAAGCAAAGGCTTTCCCTGGACTTCCACTGAGCCAGGGGGAGACTTTGACTCTTTAGAGAATCCACAAATCTTCTCTAATCTGTATTTACAATAGAGAAGATAATCAAACCCTCTCAACCCCTTTGTAAAAAGAGTTTGTTCACACCTCTTCAAAAGTGAACGTTGGTGACAGGGCACCTTATCAACAACCTGTGGTTGAGCATCCTTATCAAAAGCTCAAAGGGTCTGTTTGATCTACCTGAATCAGATCATTGGTGGCAGGGCACCTTAGCAAAAACCTGTAGTGGATTCCTACCAGGGTGGTAGAAGAGTGGATGTACCTATTTAAAGGGAACCACTATATATCCTGTGTCCATCTGGTTATCTTGTTTATTCATTTTATTCTGTGGCTGTGATAGAACTACCTAGGGTTGCTAGTTGCTGTGATAGGCTTGTAGTTAACTGAAATTTCAGTCAACTTCTTCACTTGTGCACTTCACTGTGTTAGGCTCTTAGGGTTCAAGTATCAGATTTTTTATTCCGCAAATAAACTCCAAGGGAGCTGACTAAGTGTTCATAAAATTTTGAATACTCTATTCACCCCCCCTCTAGAGTAGTTTACAACTTATCCCCTCACTTTCAATTGGTATTAGAGGCAGATGCTTTCTCTAGAGAGATGGCTAGGGAATCCAGATGATAATTAGCCATCCCTTCAATGTACTCAGAGGCAATGTTCTCAGCCACAAAGGCTATAAATTGTTCTAGGTGTAGAAGAATAAGTTCATGTAGTTTTTGATGAGTCTACCATGATTAACAATGGACTGCCTAGTTCCTCTTATTGTACTACAGGTATAGAACAGATGATGGACAAGCTGAACATCAAAGAAGCATAACCAATCATCCAAGATGATATGGATACTCCAGAAGATCTACCTGGCACACTAGGAGTGGATGAAGATCATCAAGAAGATCCCTCTATTGCTGAAAGAAGACTGCCACCTGCAGCTAGACATATGAGAGATCATCCAGCACACCAGATCATTGGTGAGGCAAGTTATGGAGTAATGATAAGGAGCATAAGTAAGAACATAGCCATGTATTAAAGCTTTCTATCCCAAGTGGAGCCCAAGAAGTTTGAAGAGGACAATATAGACTAGTATTGGATTGGAGCTATGTAGGAGGAGCTGAAACAGTTCAAGAGGTACAGGGTCTGGAAGCTGGATCCCAGGCCTCATTGTCATAATGTCATTGGAGTAAAGTGGATCTATAGAAACAAGCTTGATGAAAATGACATTATAATCAAGAACAAGGACAGACTAGTAGCTAAGGGGTACAGATAAGAAGAAGGGATTGATTTTGATCAAACCTTTGCACCTGTACCAAGATTGGTGGCCATTAGATTATTCCTTGCATATACATCACACAAGGGACTAAGTTCTACCAAATGGATGTGAAGTCAGCCTTCCTAAATGGTGACTTAAAAGAAGAAGTCTATGTAGAGTAGCCTCCAGGTTTTGTAGTTCCTAACTCACCTGATTTTGTTTATAGACTTAGGAAAGCTCTATATGTGCTGAAGAAAGCCCCTAGAGCATGGTATGAGACATTGTTTAGTTTCCTCATTGAGAACAAATTCTCAAGGTTGAAATAAGACAAGACCCTATTCCTAAGGGAATCTAAAGGTAAGATCATCCTAGTACAAATCTATGTAGATGACATCATCTTTTGATCTACTGATGACAACCTATGCAAAAAGGTTGCTAAACTCATGCAGGGGAAGTTTGAGATGTGTAGTATGGGTGAACTTAATTTCTTCTTGGGACTCCAAGTATGACAAACTGATGATGGCTTGTCCATATCCCAGTCTTAGTTCACTAGGGAGTTAATAAAGAAATTTGGCATGGAGAATTCCTCCACCATGAGAACTCCCATGGGGTCAAGTTTATCAGCCATCATGTATGCTACATGTGTTTGTGCTAGGTATCAGGCTTGCCCAAAAGAGTCTCACTACACTACAGCTAAGAGAATCTTGAGGTATCTTAAGGGCACTCCAGATCTTGGACTTTGGTACCGTAGGAATGGGGAGTTTTAACTAACTGGCTTTTCAGATGCAGATTTTGCATGCTGCAAAGACGATAGGAAGAGCACATATGGCACCTGTCAGTTCTTGGGAGGGAGAATCTTGAGGTATCTTAAGGAGCACATCTGGCACATCTGGCACCTGTCATAGCCTAAGTTGGAATGAGCTAAAATTTGGCTAAGTACACAGGCGTTGAGTGAATTCAACTCACTCAACGTAATGCTACTAAAGAGAAAGTTGGTAAGTGTTTTGGCATTGAGTGATGAAGACACACTCAACGCCATTCTGCAAAAAAGTTGTATGTTGAACTGGTTGAACTAATTCCAGAGTTTGTCGAACTGAGTTAAGAGTTTGTCAAGATCAGCTCACTTTTCGTCGAGCTCAGTTCAGAGCTTGAGATCCTGAGTTCGTCAAGCTCAGTTGAGAGTTCATCGAACTGAGTTCAAAGTTCATCGAGCTCATAATTCACCATTCGTTGAACTCTGAAAGACAGCCTATGCCCAATGCTTATTAAATACAAAAAATTGGCTAAGAAAAAAAGCGTTGAGTGAGGTGTGTTCATTCAACACTCTCAACGCTTAAGTTGATGAAGAAGCAGAAATTTGGTTAAGGCAAAAATGTTGAGTGGAGGTTACTGACTCAATGCTGTCAACGCCTAGTGAAGACAGAATTTTGTCTAAGGGATTTTGCATTGAGTGATGCTTACTTACTCAACTCCAAGCAGCTGAAAGCTGATAAAGCAAGATTGGCGTTGAGTGGAGATGAATCAATCAACGCCTAAGATCAGACATCATATTCTAAGTAGTTTGGCATTGAGTGAAGGTTACTCACTCAACGCCAAGAGACTGTGAATCTGCCTAAGTGTTTTGGCATTGATTGATGCTTACTCACTCAACGCCTATACTCTGATGCTCGATTTTTGCTAAGTCCACAAGTATCGACGTCAGCAAAAATCGACAAAGTCAACTTTGGTCAAATCAGACACGGGGAAGCTACACTACATGAAAAAACATATTGTGAAGCTATTATACGTCTTCTTCCGTTAAAGCAAGGCGCAGTTGGAAGCTGCAAGTGGGGCCCACCGATCTCTAAGAGCCATTGATCGGCAAACAACAAAAGGAAGAGATAAGGCCAATACAAAGAAAACTTTTAGGGCATACCTTATTCAAAAAGGAGAGTAGCCATCTGCATCTTCTTGGCCAAGCTTGAAGCTCTCCAGCAAGAAAAGTTCAGCCAGCTGTGCAAGTCTTCATCTGCCACAGTAGATTCAAAATCTATTCTGAAGAAAGAAGAACCTTCATCCTTTGGCAGGTTCAGTGAGCTATTTGAAGACTCAAAATAAAAAGATCTTTAGCCTTCAGCAGCAAGTTCAGAAGTTATCTTCTGAGTTCCTCTAGCAAATCCTTTCCCTGCTTAGAGGAGAGTTGGAGCAAAAAGTTTTCTACTAAAGTGGTTGACACAGAAATTTCTCTGTGTCAAAGTAAATTAAACTATTTCTTTTTGTAGGATCCTTCTAGATCTGAGCTGTTGGACCTTTGGGTCTGAGGTAGGGAAAATTTGCCTGAGCTGTAGGAGAGTGCATCTCTCTGAGGTAGGTGAGTTTTACTCACTGAGGAGTAGGGCAGTTTTGCCTGAACTGTAGGAGAGTATATCTCTCTGAGTTGTAAGAGCAATCTTACTCTGAGGAAGGGCTATCCTCCATAGCCTGAGTGGTAGGGCTTAAGTGCCTGAGGTAAGTGATACTTGTATCACTGAGTGTAGGACTTTGTGGCTGAGGTGTAAGTCTTGGAGAAGACTGAGAGATCCTGAGGGATCTAAGGTGCAAGCTCCTCGAGCATTGGTTTGGAGAAGTGTCTTGACTAATAGGAAGTTAGCAAGGTGGGAGGAGAGTGGATGTACCCATAATTTTGGGTAACCATTATAAAATACTTGTGTGCTTTTCTGTGTTTGCTTTTATTTTCTTAATTACAGGTGCTAAGGACAAGCTCTAGATCACTATAAGCTGAAAGCAAAAAGAAATAATCAAGTAATTTAAAAAGACTCTCAAAAGACCTAAGCAGACCTATTCACCCCTCCCCCCACTAGGTTGCTAGCTATCTTGAAAAAAAAGATCTTTCAGGATCTTTGGTGTGGCCAAAACCTCCTAGGGGAAAGCCTTCATTATCATAAGAAATAGGAGAGGATAAGGGCAGTGATATGGTAAAGAAGAAAGGAGGGGAGAGGGGAAGATAGGTGGCCGAAACACAAAAGGGGAGGGGGAGTGAGGCCGGCGCCCAAGGAGGGGAGCAAGAGCGGGAGGGAAATTAGAATTCAGATTTATGGTTTTCTTTTCTCATTCAAAATCAAGTAATTAAACAACACATAGCCTTATATAAGGCTAAGAAAAATCCGGGCTATATGCAGCCCAACTTAAAACACCAACTGGCTAAGTGCAGGCCAAACATAAAAATAAGAATCTTGATAAATACAATCCATATTTTAAAATAATAAAACAAGGAAAATAAATATAACATAAGCAAGATAATTATCAAAAGAAAGTCTTGCGCCGAGGGCGGAGGTTGTTGCATCGATCAACAATGTTTCTGCGGCGCCGCAAGTCTTTGGTTTGAGATGGCGAGGTCTCTTCTGTAGGCATGTCGACATCATCATCATCATGACGTGGGTCCTCGTCTCCATCAATCCTCCCCTGCTCAAAAGTACTCATCACCGATTAGTTGGATTGAATGTACCGGTGCAAAAGAGCATCATCCAAACGAGCCACCTCTGATTCAAGTAGCCAAGAGTCATCAGAAGCCGGACGATCACGGCACTAGATCAAGTAGTGACGAATGTCACCACTTGGAGATATGAGCACTTCATAATTGAGGATCCTGTCAGGCAAAAAGGTGGTCTTGGGGAACCATAGAAAAGCATTAGTCAAAGAAAGAGAAAATGTTTATACATCAACATTCAACGTACCTCCAGTGAAAACCGTAGGAGAGAGCGATCCCGGGACAAGCTCACCCCCAACCCATTAGAGGACTCGATGGACGGAATAAATGAAGAGGCAGATAATTCAAGTGGTCGAGAAACATATGACGTTAAATCAAAAACATTGAAAATAGGGGATATACTCCATTCAATGGGAAACTCCAAAAGATATGCATTTTCTCCTAACTTTTTTAAAATTCGAAAAGGACCAGCTCACCGATTCACCTACTTTTTTATGGAGCCCAAAGGCATCTGTTCAGGGATGAGATGCACCAAGATTAAATAATCAACATTAAAGTGAGATGCTCTCATATGTACGTTTGCATGAGATTGATAAGAGGTATATTGGGTGGTTAACATTTCTTGAATGTGCTTGTGTAAATTGTGACATGCAGAGAGAACTCTTGTGCAAACTTACTTGATTTATAAGATGGAAGTAATGAAACTAAATCAGGTAGCACCGGTGCCTTATTGCCTGGCACGATTTCATAGGGGGAAAACCTATGGATCTATTTTTAGAATTATTATACGCAAGTTGAGCAAGGGGAAGGATCAAGTCCCAGGTACACTTGTGGTCACCCACCAGACAACGTAGTGAACTACCAAAACTTCTGTTTACTTCTTCTGTTTGCCCATCCGTTTGTGGATGGTAGGTCGAAGAAAACAAGATTTTGGTACCCAAAAGATTCCAAAGGGTCTTCCAAAAATAACTAGTATATTTCACGTCCCTATCAATCACTATTATCTTAGGAACGCCTCGATGCCGAATGACTTCCTTAAAATATAATTTCGCAATATGCGATGCATCGTCGGTCTTATTACATGTGATAAATTAGTCCATCTTTGAAAACCAATCTACTACAACCAAGATGGAATCATGACGTCTAAAAGTGATGGGTAGACCCAAGATGAAATCTATACTAACGTCCACCCAAGGAATGGAGGGAATCGGAAGAGGAGTGTAAAGATGGGCATTTGTCTTATTTCCCTTAGTTAATTAGTACACACGACAACTCTTCACAATTTTATTTACCGTTGATTTGAGACCGGGCAAGTGAAACTTGTCCTCCACTAACTTAATGGTCTTTTCACGACCAAAATGACCACCTAAACAACCGCTATGAAATTCCCAAATGATGAAATGATGTAGGGAAGAAAGAGGGATACATAGCTTCGAGTGCTTAAATAGATAACCGTCTCAAATGTAATAGGCCGAAATGGTAGTGGGAGAATTGCTTTGAGCGGATAAATAGATTTCCTTGAAATCTTGACAATGGACATACTCATCCTTAACCCTATCGAACCCAATGACTTTCACTTCTAGCGTGGACAATAATAAAGAAACACGACTATGGGCGTCGACCACACGATTTAGAGTCCCCTTAAGATGTTTTATTATAAATGTTTATTACTGAAGTTAGGAGACCCACTTGGCATGTTGGGGGCTGACCTTGCTTTGAGAATTGACAAATCTCAAAGCGTCATGATCAGAATAGATAACAAACTCCTTTGGGAGTAGATAGTGCCGCCAGTGTTGGAGGCAGGGAATAACAGCGTAAAACTCCCTATCTTAATTAGAATAATTCAATTTCAGACCCACGAGTTTCTCACTAAAATACCCAATCGGATGACCCTCCTGACTTAATATACCATCTATGCCGACCCCAGACGCATCACAAGACAACTCAAAAACCTTATTAAAATCCGACAACCTCAAAAGTGGAGCTTCCAATATCCGTGATTTAATTGTTTAGAACTCTTTAGTAGCTGATTTGGTCTAGGTGAAATCACCCTTCTTCAAACATTCCATTAATGGCGCCATGATACGACGAAAATCTCGAATGAATCGACGATAAAAGTTAGCTAGTCCATGAAAACTCCTAACATCCCGAATGTTGGTGGATTCTAGCCAATCCTTAATGGCTTGGACCTTCTTAGGATCCACATGTATGTCTTCTTAACTCACAATATACCCAAGGAATTCAACGGATGTCATATAAAATGTACACTTCTTTTTATTGAAAAATAATTCTTCCGTCCTCAGCATGGTAAAGTTAGTTCTCAAATGTGACTCATGATCGCTCGGAGAAGTACTAAAAATGAGGATATCATCAAAATACACCACTATGAATTTTCCCATGAACTTTTGGAAGACATGAGTCATCATCCTAGAGAAAGTACTCGGGGAATTTGAAAGCCCAAATGGCATCACTAACCATTCATAAAGCGCATGTTTTGACTTGAAAGTGGTCTTCCATTCATCTCCCTCCCTAATCCGGATCTGGTGGTAGCTGAAAGTCTTTAATTCCAAGTAGCTAATCACCTAGAGGGAGGGGGTGAATAGCTTTTTGGTCTTTTATTATTTTCCTTCTACTTAGTGTGTTGCGGGTGAGTTCTATATTGCTTCCAAGATAATCACACAAAGCAAACACAAGGTTTATAGTGGTTCCCCAGATAATGGGTATGTCCACTTTACCTCCCACCTTTCTACCAGTGTATTAAACAAGGCACTTATCCAAAACTCGAATCCTATGATCTTACAACACAGATCCCGCAGGATCTCTCAGCCTCCTCCAAGACCTACAGCTCGGGCACAAAGCCCTACCTCAGAGCAAACTTGCTCCTATAACTCAGTGATCAAAAGATCACCTACCTAAGACTTGAAAACAAGTCTTATAGCTTAGGCTATGGATGTTAGCGCTATAACTCAGAGAGAAAAACTCTCCTACAGCTCAGATATTGTAAGATCCTACCTCAGGCCAAAGGCCCTACCTCAGGCACACAAGCCCTACATTCAAATCAACACAAGGATCCTACAAACTCAGGCTCAATAGCCCTACACTCAGATCCACACAGGGATCCTACCTCAGCCTTTATAAACTAGGCTTACAACTCAGATCCAAAAGGATCCTACAGTAAGAAAAGAGTTTGTTGTTGGTTATTAGACATGATATATTTCTCTATGCCTGCCTCCTAAGCTGAGTTTACCTCAACCCTATCTTCTTCTCAACAACAAGAGAAAGATCTTCAATAAGTTGGATCTTGTGCTGGAATTAACTCAGAAACTTATTTCTGAACATGCTGAAGAAGACAAAAGATTTGTTAGTTCTTGTGTTCTTCAATCAGCTAACCTGGACCTACAAAAATAGGAAAGCTCTGCTCCTTTTTATTTTTAGAAGCTTATATGAACTTGCAATGGCAGAAGAAATTACCACAGCTAACTTGAAAGAACTTTTAGATCAGCTGGTTTAACTTCAAGCTTCGAGCTATGCAATAATGACGAGGAAGAAGAAGTTTAGCCGCAACTTTTTGAAATGAGAAAACCCTAAAAGTTAAAGTTCCTTCAGTCCATCTTGTTCCTTTAATCTTCCGCCGATTAACGGCTCCAAGAAGTAGTGTGGAGCACCTGTGGTTAATAGTTGCACCTTGCTTTAACGGGAGAAGACATACAGTAGACCTCCAGTGCTATTTGTCGTGTTCTGTAGCTTTCCCGCAACCAATTTGAACTCTGTTTAATTTATTGACTTTGGCTAACGTCAACATTTGTATACTTAGCCAAATTCTCATATTTAACTCCATACATTGAGTGCATTGAGTGAATGAACTTCACTTAACGAATCTGGACTTAGTCAAATTCTCTGCACTATCAGGCGTTGAGTGCATTGAGTGAACTGACTTCACTCAACGCCTCTATACTTGGCCAAATTCTTTGCACTCCAAGGCATTGAGTGCGTTGAGTGAATCTTCATCACTTAATGCCCTTGGACTTAATTGTAACTTTCTTTATCTTCTAGACGTTAAGAGAATTGAGTGAGCTATCTTCTCTCAACGCCTTTGGAATTTGACAGATTTTATTGTCCATCTTTCCTTTAACTTCATTATCACACGACGCTTCCTTCTCTGGCATTGAGTGAGCTAATGAGTCCGATATTTATATGGTTTTTTGGAATCATCTGGGCTTGTTTTCTCACTCGTGCACCGCATTTCAACCGTTAATCGATTATATTTGCTTCGTTCGGTCTATGACCACTTTGTGCACTGTTTTGGCCCATGGGTGTGCAATTGCGCATTCTATTGCCGGGGGTAAGCACCTGATGCTCCTCATGGAACTTTCTAGATGTTGTTGATTGCATTCTTGTGCTGGGAGCTTTTGCTCTAGTTTGGCTTTATTGCTATGCAGGTAGTCGGGATGTCCCGGATTCCATTTCCAGGTCCTGTGTAAAATGCACAGTCATGCGAATTTGTTCACGCACAGTTTGAGATTAATCGTGCATTATACATAGTAATTCTGGTGACGTCTATGGTTACACATGCATTTTGTTCCCGCACAGTTTCAGTCAAACCGTGCGAGAAGGAAACACATGATTTTCCTGTAGCTTTCTTGTTTGTACTATTCTGTAGTTAATCGTGTGATTTGTTCACGCACGGGCAGCAGCGCCCGTGCGTGAGTAAAACGCACGGTTCCACCTGCTTGACTTGAATTCCAGCTTTCTGTTATTACCCGTGCGATTTCCTTCACGCACGGGTGGAAACATCCGTGCGCGAGTAAAACGGATGGGTCAACGCTTCTCCTTCCACAGGCTTATTTTGAAAGTTTATATCGCACGGTGTGCGCACGGTCGTGCGCCAAACCGTGCGTGACCATTATTTCTGATTTTTCTATTTAAGATGTAGATTTCATCGTCCTGGGGGGACACTCCAATCCAGCCCTCCATTTCCACTCCTCTGAGTGACAAAACTTCCCTCTAGCCATTATTTTCTCTCTCCTCCTTTGAGAGTTAATTCGGCAAACATTCTTCCTCCAACAGCTCGCAATAGAATCATCTCCGGCCACCATTGTCTTCTCCAAACTCCAAGCTCTACTTCAAGCTCTTAGGGTGCTGTATCTGTGGAGTTCTCCGGATAGATTTAGCCCAGTGATTATTCACGAAGAAGATGGGTTATTGGAAGGAGGTAACAACCCTTCTGGACACCGAACGTCATCCGTAGACCGAGCTCGGACAAGGCCCGACAACCCTTGACTCCAATCGCGAATCTCGGAAAGCCTTCGTGCGTTTAGTTGTTTCTCTTCCCCTTCACTTATAGCATTATTTTTCTGCTTATTTGGATGTTGGATTTATGTGTAAGAACACTGTTTAACTAAATATTTATGCATGTCTATGTGTTGTTATATCTTAGTTCTTGATTGTGTTGATGAGCTTCAGTTTTTCTTGTTCTTATTGAGATAGTGTCGTTCTAGCGATTGCTAAAAGCGTGTGTAGCGAAGAGGTGATTACGACCCTCATTTGCTCATCCATCTTTCATATTACTTTATTTAGTAATCCATCAAAGATACGCAGTGACGGCGGCCCACAATAGGTTTTTTAGTGTTAAACTTAGGAAACTCCAAACCAAAACCCCGTTTGTTTATGTTAACACTTGCAATCACTTTTTAAATAGTGAAATCACACTCCCTACTTGCACTCCTCGAGAGATCGATATCCGGGGATTCAACTCCACAACTTTATTAATTGACTATGATCGGTACACTTGCCGATGCATCAAGTTTTTGGCGTCGTTGTCGGGGAGTGCAACCGTTGCGTGTATTTTTCTTTTGGAAAAGTTTGTAAGTGTTTTTGGTATTTTTGAAAGGATTTTTTGTGTTATATGACAGATCCCAACTCCAGTGATAGGGATGAAAATCTTGTGTTTGAGCTTAAAACCGCGCATGCGAGGCGAGGTCTCCTGCGGGTTGTTGCTGCTATAGAAAGGATGGAGGATTTAGGCAAAGGAGGAAATGGACACGGTGAACGGGTTATTAAGGGCCAAGAGGTGGTCCAACCATGCATTAGGACAATGCAATATTTCACAACCCCTACTGCGTGAAGTGTTTACCCTGGCTTCGGACCGACCATCGTAAATAACCACTTTGAGATTAAACCTGCCATCCTAAATATGATCCAAAATAATACTCAGTTCTCGGGCTTGCCGAGTGAGGATCCGCAGCTCCATCTGGCAGAGTTCTCAGAAATTTGTGGCACATTCCGATATGCCAGTATTTCTGATGACGTAGTAAAGCTGAGCCTGTTGACATTTTCGCTGAGGGACAAGGCCAAAACTTGGCTCCATACAATTGTTCCAGAGACCGCTACTACATGAGAGGCCCTGTCCTCTAAGTTCTTGGCTAAGTTCCACCCGGTGGATAAGATTGTGAATGCCCGTAGGGATATTGCAACCTTTCGGCAGTTGGAACAAGAAACGTTGTCTGAAGCGTGGGAGAGATTTGCTGACCAGCAGCGTCAATGCCCCCAGCATTGCTATGAGTCATGGAATTTAGTTGAAATATTCTATTTTGCAATTGAGCCTAATTTCAGTGCTACGATCGATGTAGTAGCTGGAGGCATAATAAAGAACCTGACTCCTGAAGAAGCTTTGCGGCTCCATCGCGACACTGCCTCCCATAGCACATACTGGACCGCCGGAAGAAATACCCCTAGGCGGGCGAGAAATCTGTTTGAGGTGAATGTGGTGCAGCAAGCTGAGGCAAACAATCATACTTTGGATGGAAGGATGATGTTGACCAGATCGGCCCCTCCTCCAGCTCGGTTTATGGACATTTCATGCCAGGGTTGTGGTAACCCCGACCATCATGCTTATGAGTGCACTGCTGGAGAGACCTTTGCTGAGCAGTCAGGTATAACTTCTAACGAGAGAATAAATTTTATAAATAATCAAAACTGCACTGCTCCTTATAATAATGTGTATAACCCCAATGCGAGAAATCATCCTAATTTCTCGTGGAATCCAAATGCTCTTGGTCAAAGGTGACAGGGAGGGAAGCATCAATTTGATGCTCAAGCCTCTAGTAGCCAGCCTTGACCGGCACATACGGGTTATAATACGAACGTGCAAGGGACTCTTAAGAGTACGTTGGAGGAAATGATGGAGAAGTTTGTTGAGATGGCCCAATTTAATATGGCCACTAGAACCGCTTCCATGAGGAACTTGGAGATACAGCTGGGGAAACTGGCCCATGTGTTCTCTGAGCATACTCGCAGAACCCTCCCAAGCAATAAAAATTAAATGGCTGTTAATTGTGAGATTAATATGGTGGAGATGATAGCTTTATGTTATTCCGGATCATCGTGCAAAATTCTTGCTTTGTAAGATGTTGAGAAACTGAATTTAGATATCGAATCGAATGTCTAGAAGTCACTAGTGCTAGCCGATGGGTCAGTAGTAAAGACCGATGGGGAGATTAAAGAGGTTGAAGTGATTCTGAATGGGGCTCTTGTAGTCACTGACTTCCAGGTGTTAGGACCCATGAGAAATACATCGAAACCCATCTTAGGGGTCCTTTTCCTAAAAGCTAGCAAATCTACATTGCAATTTAATGCGAGTAGTGTCACCTTGGCTTCTAAGGTCAATTTGCCTTTACCACTGTAACTTCCCCCTATAATTTCCAATGAACTTGGAGAACTTCTAAAATTGAATGTTTTGTTATCTAATGATTTATCTAGAGCTGCTGAGACAGGTATTCTTCTAAATGAGCAAGTTAAGGTTAAGAAAGTGGCAGAACTATTGATGTTAGCTGAAGGAGAGACAAAGACGGAGTTGCTTGAAGTGAAACATGATTCTGATAAGAAGAAACGTGATACTAGCACGACTGTAGAGAGCGTGCAGAAGATAGACTTAAAAACTTCTTTTGATCCGAACAAATTTTGTAAGACTGTTAACCAGGTGACTTTGGCTGATCTTTCACCCGCCACGGGTGAGGAAAGGATGCCCCAAGATGAGAAAGATAGATATGCTGTTGAATTGGTTGGTGTGGTTATACAACCCTGGCGATCCCCCTCTATGGATTTGAAAAGAAAAGAACTGTTCATGTGCAACGTGCATAATTTTTCCCGCCGACGTGAGAAGGAAGAGGCTAGGGGCATGGGAGATTCGTCTTCCCTGGGCCCTAAAGCTTTCGCCTCGCCCTCATCTCGAGTGACTTGGGGGATGTATCACAAGTCAGCATTCAGCTGAGAAGTGAAGGATCTCCGAGGCCCCTTTCCTGCTTTTTCTAGTTTCATTTTTTGCTTAATGTTGTGTGTAACTTTAGACTTTTTCGTTGCGTTTTGAACTTATGCTCTGAACAATATTTATATAACTTCTAATACAGGTATTTGGTCCACCTTAAGGACAGTAAAGAAAAGGGCTTATGGGAGACAACTCAATTTCGCTGCTTTTAATTTGTTTAATTATGCTGCCGTGATTATATATTTTTAGTATGCGTGGTTGGAGGTATTCTCTTATGCAGGTGTAGTTCGTTTGGGCCATGGACTTTCTGCTGAAATTAATGCCAATCTTCTGGTATGCTCATTTGCTGATCATAGGGTAACTTCTCCCCCAACTTTTATTTCTCTATTTTTATTGCAAATCTTGGATAGGTTGTTTAGTTTAACTCGTGTGGGGGAGAGTATGTTAATTCTTACAATGGTGTTGTTGTTGTGGTGTTGTTATGTGGTTGTGTGGTTTAGTTTTCTTGAAAATTTGGCTGAAACTGTATTATAAAAATATGGAAAAAGAAAAGGAAAAAAATATATGTGTTGATTGATATAAAATAAGAAAGTAAAAATGAAGAGTCTATTTGTGTTATTGTTGTGGTGATAGGCGGTGCGCACACCCATGTTATCAAGTTCAATTCTGGTGGTGTGGTGCACCTGCATGTTTTGTTGGCGAGAGGATTTCATTTCTATGAGCTCATTTGGGTTGTGCGTAGCCATCGTTTTTATCCTTTTGCGACCTTACCTACGAATTTAACCAAGTCCCATTATTTTCCTAAAGTCCTACGGATTCACGCTTGAGTCAAACTAGCATCGTGGAGAGAGTGTGAATGGGCAAACGTATGGTCCCCGACATTAATCGATTTCTTTGGAGGTGATCCCGTGTAACACCCCAAATCCAAAAATTAGGTTCAGGCTTGGCAACACAACTTGGGACATGGGCATGTCCTAAGCCGTGTCCTACTCTGTATGGTCGAGTTGACACACAGCCTATCGAGTGCTCGACAAAATGCACTCGACGAGTTTCGAGAGGGAACACGGCCTGCAATAAGGGTGTGTCCTAGGTCATGTCCTCCTATGGGTCGATGAACGCCACTCAATAAAAGACACTCGACGAGTGTCGAGAGGCACTCGAGTTAGGAAGACGTCCTGTGACATGGGCGTGTCAGACGTCGTGCCTTCTCTAGATCTGGCTAGGGATATAAGGCAAGGTGAACACAAGGTAGACATGGGCATGTCTCAGGGTACATGGAATGTGAGACGGGCATGTCACATGGCCATGTACTCTTCGGGTTGATCAGATTGTGTGCCTCCTAAGGTACATGGCCGCTAGAAACGGGCATGTCTGAAGCCGTGTCAGGGCACACCGCCTGTGACATGGGCATTTCACAAGGCCGTGTCCTGTTTGGATTGAGTTAGTTGTGTCTCGCTTAAGGTACACGGCCTATGACATGGGCGTGTCACATGCCGTGTCAGCCCCAAAATAGACTTTTCAGGGCGATCTGTGGACATTTGTTTTCTTCATCCTGGATCCAATGGCCCAAGCTCCTCCCTGCTGAGTTAAGTTTAGGAACTAAGATATATATCTCATTCAACTTAGACCACTCTCTTTCTAAAAGAATAGAGGGAAGGGAGATCAAGGGAGGAGGAGAGGATCCGGCCGCCGGGGGAGCTTGAGAGTTCTGAATCAAGATCAGAGGCTAGATATGTTGAGGCAAGGCCGCTGTGGTGCTTTCAAACTGGCTAGTTTTCCCATGGCTCTAAAGAGATCGTCAAGGGTAACGATCTTCCTTCTTGGACAAGTGAAGTCCTCCTTTCTGTATACCATGCAATACTTCACCAAGAGGTGGAAAGAGTTAGCGATTCCAGTGGGTTGATAGTGTATATCCCCAGTCGAGTCTTGCATATAGAAGTCGAGTCTTGTATATAGATCCGTAAATGTGTAGTAAGGAATAGGCATGCTGTGTGAGGCCCATCTGGACAGGTTGGTCTGAATTGGTGATGTTTTATTTTACGCACCAGAGAAGACTTCACGGTTAAATGTGTAGTTATGGAGTCGATGGGTTGTACCTGTGAAGGGCAGTAGCAGGAAGTACTGGAGTGGAATTCAAGGAAAAACACCCTCATAATGTTTATGATGTATGCTATGAAAGACCAGTTCTCTTGCACTGCAGGAACTATAGGGTTGGGTTGAGTTTGGGTGCAGATAGAGAGTTCTATTGAACCTGCTAAGTGATCGCGAAGGACGCTGGCATTAACTCCCCTTTTTGAATAGTGAAGCGAGTCCTTGGTGGACAGTGTGGCTATTGTGAGCTGTGAGCTCTTAAAAGGCTTAGTGCCGAATAGGGAAGGTGAAACCGAGCTGCGTCTATAACTTGGCCATTAGTATGTTGGTATTCGGTGATGGCTAGGCGACTTGAGCAACGAGATTGGTTGATTTGTACCCGCATTATGTCTGACCCACTGGTAGTCCTAGTTTATTAGTCTCGTTGGAGCGCATAATGAGAGTCTTAGGGCTGCGCGCCATTAAGTCTAATTGCTCAATTTTACCGTTGGGTTTCAAACTTTATGGTGGTGGAGCCCTGGTTATTTCCGATCTACCAAGAATGTGCCCTGAGTGCACGGAGCGTCGGGCCGCGTGGCTGGCGTTTGTGATGGATTGATTGTGCGTAAGGACACAATGTGTGTTATATCTGCTTTTGAATTTCTATGCCTGCAGGGAAGGAATACCACTACCTCAGGAAAGGGGTAGGGTCGTTATAAATTGTCAGCTTAATGTTGATCATTGCTTTGTTTGCCACCTTCTGGGTGGGATGGCCTTGTGTAGGTGCGAGAGAGTTGAGAGGGAATTAAAGAGCCGAAGTCCCTGCTGTTGATGCTGCTAGCCCATAAAGGCTAAGCAATCTATGTTATATTTTGTTCATGTGTGGTCGTCCTGCACGTCGATGTATGGAATCCACACTTGTAAAGAGAAACTATAAGGCCTCGAGGCCAACCACTATTGTATTTGTTGTACATTCCTTCAAGAGTTGATATATAAATATGGTTTATATATAGTGAACATTCCTGGTTTGAGTTAAAATGTATTGTTAAAATCTTATGCTAGCATGCTCTGAGTTAGTATGCGAATCAGTTTTGGTATTAACCTGTGACCTCCTCGACTGTTTGTGGCATATAGTGTGGGGCCCCAGCCGAACCATCTATTATATGTTATTTAACGGATGGAGTCGTTACATTTTGGTATCAGCTTGTCTCGGTCTTCCTCTTTCGAATTCGTGGTCGAATTCTTTTGTGGGGGTGGCGAGCACGTGTAAGTGCGACCCGCTTTAACATTAATGAACTCAAGAATGTCCACTATGGAATGAAAATACACATATTTTGGGGTACTTGTATGTTCCTGGTATTGTTTTGTGCAATATTTTAGTTGCTTACTTGTGTGTTTCACGATTGTAGGCGACTTGTAGTAATCAGGTACAGCGAAAACCCCAATGTTCAATGGGGGATGAATGAGTCATCTGCGGTGCCCACACCTCCTCTTTCGGTAGAGACGGTCCGGTTGATCGCTGATGTGGTCTTTACAATGATCAAGGCCCATCATGAGGGATATGTACAACTCTCTGTTCCTATAGTGCATCCCATGCCGGTTAGTGTACCTGAGCAGGTTATAAAGGGAAGCATATTGGCCCAACCGTTGAATCTGTGCTTGATCTAAGGACCATATACGGTCGAGGAGTACTTTCATGCATTTGTTGCGCTGAGACAACATGCAAGGTTTGTGTTTGAAACCGAGGAGATAAAGACCAATGGGTTTTATGATGGTCTGCGCGACGATCTATGACGTCTATTGGCTGGTCTAAAGTCACTTTGGTTTTGTGTCTTGGTCATGAAAGCTAGGTCTTTGGAGATGGACATAAGTTGCACGAGAGAGAACTCGATGAATTTCGAAGACTCTACGATCATTGAGATCATATGAAATGATGGAAAGAAAATATTCAAATTATTTAATCTATTTTAGAAACCGTGTATTTCTACTTATATTATTATCACCAAAGCATTGTATCACCATTCTACCCTCCTACAAACCCATAATCATTTTAGCTTTAGAATATCTATTTTATTTAAAACTATCCATCAATCATTAGTGGTATGATAATAGAGAATGAATGAGTACGAGTAATTGAGAGGACCTCGAGGAATATGACATGAGATTGCTTCAATCTCCTATACTATAAATGATAGGTTCACTTGCCTTTAGTAACACCCGTTTATTTGCAGTTGAATCTAATCATATAGTTTATAGCAAAGAAAAAAAGCTTGCATCAAATTTTTGGCGTCGTTGTCGGGGACTACTTTCAATATTCTGAAAATTTATGATCTATCAATCTACTTTTTTTTAGTTCAGTACAATGTCTACTTTAATAATATCCTCTTAGAAAATGGTAAAGTTGGCTTAAATACCAACGATCTTACCTAATACCTTGCGAACCCTTCAGTGGGCCACTATTTGGAACCTTTATCTTAATCCCATATTCTGGTCTGCTTATTCAGCTTGTATTGGGACACTGTAAAATTTAAGCATGGGGGGAATATATTCTTCATATCATGCCTATACAACACCTTTTATAGCAATTTTCAAAACTTTCTTACATTTTCTTCACCTTTTGTTTATTAATCTCTCTATAATCTCATGCATAAAACATTTAACGCACTACTCATCTACAACCATTTAGAAAATGAACATTGCATGTACTTTAAAAACATTCAAATTAATTCGCTGAGGATTAGGAGTTGCAAATTAGCTATCGCACAATAATCATAGGAGTGGATTGCAGACTCATTAGTGTTCTAACTCTTTTCTCGCGATTCATAGTATGAAATCCATTAGTTTAGATTTCTCTACATATCTAATTTTTATAACTTCCCCTTATTATCTATGGCTAATTGTTACTCCCTATTAGAAAACTCTACTTATCCGGGTAATATGTGAGTTGATGTTTGAAACATTTTACTAGAGAAGTATTAGTCAATCTAGATAAAAAGAGTATCCTTTCTCGATGTCTAGAACTTTCTCGATGTCTAGAACTTCCCCCTAGCGATCATCAAGACATTTGTATAAGTTAGTAAATTAGTATGGATGTGATTTAGGCCGCTCATTGGATAGATTGAGCCTTGTAGACCAAAACCCTACACACTTACCCTTGTGAAACAGACTTGAGCCTAATCTTTTTATTGAATACACCTCCATTAAAAAATCACCAAGGCCAAAACTCCTTTCCTAATATTATACCTAGGAAGCTGGAAAAGTTATGTGATTTTTGTTTGGAAGTTAATCAATATCATATATTCGGTAGTCTAATCAAGAAGTTGATTTCTATGAAAATATTAAAAAGGAGATAAAGAAAAGAAAAGGAAGAAAAAAAAATACAAGCTTATATAAAAGAATTTATATGAATTCTTTTGCTTTGATTAAAGAATAAAATAGTAAGAAAGAAAAGTAAAAATTATATATAGTACCTCTCAAGTTTGGGGGTGATCTCCTCCACTTACACCTTGTTGATTAAGGAATCACATAACATAGAGCTTTTGTCTTCAATCTAGGTGTGTTTATTCAATCATATTTATCATTGTCTCTCCTTACGAATGAACCTAAACCTAAAGCTACATCCTATTTGAAGCCCTATTGATCTATATTAGTTAAAATCTAACTAGTGTCGTGGAGAGGGTGTGAAAAGGCAAGCCTATGGCCATCGATATTGATGGATTTCTTTGGAGGCTACCTTATAATCCTGAGAGACTAATACACATCTGAGTCATTATGTTACTTTTTCCTCACACTAATTTCAGACAAATATGTATTCATTTTTAGGTGGGAGTAAGGAATAGCCAAATTGATATTTTGTGGAAGTTCTAGAATAAGCATATGTTTAAAAATCTCTGCTAAAAATTCTCTACATGTTTAGGGTATCGAGTTTCTCCTTGCACTCCTTACTTTCATTATGTGAATGAAAAAAAAATTTACTTCTTCTATTTCGGGGGTTTGCATTAGTTTGCTCGGGACTAGCAAACATTCAAGTCTGGGGGTATTTGATGTGGGTGATTTATATAGCATATTTACTATCATTGTCTACCTAACTTTACTTGAAAACGTCACCCATAATAAGCTTTTATAGTATTTTATCTAACCATTTGATTTAGGTGATTATTGTGAGGTTATATTGTAGAAATGATATAGTTTTCTAATCAATACTGCAAGGTATTCATGAGATACAGGAGCAGGGATAGGTTGGGCCTTATACGGGCAAAAAACCAAGTTCCATAAAGGTCTACACGGCCATGTACACGATCATGTTAGCTGCCGTGGTCAGTTATAAAAGATGGGAGATCGACGAAAAAATGGCAGAAAAGGTCACGGCCATGTACACGGCCGTGTCAATAGCTGTGTTAACCTACATGGCCATATACAAGGCCATGTCAGAAGTCGTGTTGCCCTATTAAAGATGTTGAAGAGACATTTTCGTTCACTGCAACCGTCGGATACTGGTCTTCACGGCCATGTACACGGCTGTGTCTGAGGCCGTGTACATCTCCTTTTTGCTTCAAATCTATAAATATGTCCAGAAAGGGAAACTGAAGGGCGGGGGATTTGTTCTGGTCTTGGGACGACGTAAAGGTAAATACATTGCTGGGGAAGACTCATGAGAATGTGAATCGAAGAATACGATTTGTAAAGTCTCTTATCTTTCAATTCTTCTTTCCCCTTCGATGTTTTTATCGATTATATCTTAGTATTTCTCTTATTGGGTGTATATGGAATATAAGAATAATGTCTAGATTTGAGTTTATTTAATCATTCCTCTTCTTTGATCTTTACTATGATTAATCTAAGTTTTATAACTCTATAAGATCTTCTACGATCTGGATTACTCTAGTTTAACATCAAGCCTTCAGATCGAGAGATGAAAGGTTTGACAATTTGATGATTAGATGAAGAATAAACCGAATAATCTTATTTGATTTTAAGTCTTAAGATCGAGAGATGAAAGACTTTATTAGATCATATTTAGATGATAGGATTTGCATGCGATTCTAGAGATAGAAGAACATAAGTTCTCCGTATTAGTGTCTTCACTAAAGATTCAAGTTCTTGAATATTAAATCAAGTTTTAGGAGTTATGTTACGAAAGAGATTTCTAACATTCAACCTAGGCTTAGTCATTAAGTTTCTCGAGAGAGAACTCGATGAATTTCGAAGACACTACGGTCATTGAGATCATATGAAATGATGGAAAGAAAATATTCAAATTATCAAATCCTTTTTAGAAACCGTGTATTTCTACTTATGTTATTATCACCAAAGCATTGTTTCTCCATTCTACCCTTCTACAAACCCTTAATCATTTTAGATTTAGAATATCTATTTTATTTAAAACTATCCATCAATCATTAGTGGTATGATAATAGAGAATGATTGAGTACGAGTATTTGAGATGACCTTGAGGAATACGACATGAGATTACTTCAATCTCCTATACTATAAATGATAGGTTAACTTGCCTTTAGTAAAACCCGTTTATCTTGAGTTGAATCTAATCATATAGTTTATAGCCGAGAGAAAAAGCTTGCATCAAGAGTGTAACTCTCTAAGGTAGGATCCTTTGGATATTAAGTAGGGTTGTCCTCCCAGCCTGAGTGTTGGGATATTGTCATGAGGTAGGGTATCCGTTGATCACTGAGTTGTAGGCCCCTTGTGGTTGAGTTGTTGGTCTTGGAGGAGACAGAGAGATCCTGAGGGATCTGAGGTGTAAGCTCCTTAGAGCAGTGTTTTGGAGAAGTTCCTTGACTAGTAGGAAGTTGGCAAGGTGGGAGGAGAGTGGATGTACCCACAAGTTGGGGAACCACTATAAATCTGTGTGTACATTTTTGTATTATTTTCTTTGTGCAGGTTCTTGAAAGCAAACCACTGCCAACAAACTTAGTGCTAAAGTAAAAAAACTAAAAAGAGAATAATAACTGTCATACAACATATTCTCCACCACTTTAGGTTGTAAGCTATCTTGAAAATAAAGACTTTCAAGTGGTATCAAAGGGAGTTTGCTCAAAAAGAATCTAACCATCTGAGTTATTCTCCAAGGTAGCTATAGACAATCATTATGGGTTTAGGAGTGAACTACAAGGAGCTAGGTGCCATGAAGCTTCCAATCTATAGGAAAGAAGGTTTTGGCATCTAGAAGAAATGGCTTAGGCTGTTCATGGAAGCAGCAGACCCTAGAATCTTTAAAACAGTAAAGGAAGGACCTTTCATACCTATGAAAGTCTTTGTTCTGGATGCAAATGTCCCGACACCCAAGACTTATGCTGAGATGATAAAGGATGAAGTCATTCTTTCCACTATGGATAAGAGGGATCTGTTGGGTATTGCATCCTCAATAACCCAGATTTGCATGAAGTCACCCTTGAACTAATATGAATTAAGTTGTATTTGATATCCTTGTTCTAGTTGAATGTTTGCAGGTTCATAGTGCTAAGTGTAGACCATTATCAGTCTACAGTGGGTCAGGAACACAGGACCATACATTGTAATTCCTCACTGTGTGATCCAAAGTGTTGACTCATGTGTAGCCTCTCAATTAGGATACACTTTATGTTCAAACATTAGGAGCAAAGGATGGAGATAGGGCCAGAAGGAAATCTTCTCTAAAGTTCTTGAAAAAAACTTTCTAATTCCAGTTCTCGAGAAGTAATCTCAGAGTTCTCGATAAGTATGGTATAGTTCTTGAGAAGCTCAGGCTCTACTTCTCGAGAAGTCAGGACAGTTCAAGAATTTCTCTAAGTTAAGTTCTCGAGAAGTCAGTAAAGCTCTCGATAACTATTCTATAATTTCTTGAGAAGTCAGTAAAGCTCTCGAGAACTATTTTATAAGTTCTCGAGAAGTCAATTTAGTTCTCGAGAAGTATTCCTTTGATTCTCAAGTTCAGAAATTCAATCAGAAGTTGATTCTAAGTAAAGTTCTCGAGAAGTCTTCTATAAGTTCTCGAGAAGTCAATTTATTTCTCGAGAATTATTCCCTTGGTTCTCGCGAAGTTCAAGAAAAAATTTCTCTAAGCTCAAGTTCTCGAGAAGTCCTCTATTATTTCTCGAGAAGTAAATTAGTTCTCGAGAACTATACTCTGGTGTTCTCGAGAAGTCCAACCCTTTCTAAAGAGATTAGTTTTCGAGAAGTCTCTACAGTTCTCGAAAACTTAGTTCATAGTTCTCGAGAACTATAATCACTTCTCGAGAACTAAGTCGGATTTTTTTCAAGAGAATTTCTAAGTCCAGAATGACCGGAATTTCAATAACCCAACAGGATTGGTCCATGTGTCATCATTAATGATATTTCCAACCATTAAGAGATATCCTATATAAGGTCTTGTCACTATGACATAACCCTAAGAAGGATTAAGAGAAATTATTGAGCGGATCTCGTACTTTCCAAAAAGCACTGGTTCGGCCGATCACTTCTCAAGCTCGACGTCTTGAAGTCGCCGCCACCGCTCTCGTGAAGATCGATCTGAATCCTTTCGATCTAGAAGATATACTGATTCGGGAAACATTCTTTCTTCCTTGATCGAGTAGATTATAGAATTTCTCAGGTCAGATCTACTAGTCTTCTTCAATAATTCTGAAAGGGCCGCAACTTCAAGAAGAAGACCTAAAGACTTATTTATTACAGATCTGAGAATATTTCTGTTTGTATTTTTTCAATCTCTATTTGTAAATCTTGTAGGAGATTATTCTCCGAGTGTAGGAGCGTTGTCCTCCGAGTGGTAGGAAGTTAGTTTCTTCCGAGTGTAGATCCATTTGGATCGAGTTTTGTAGGAACGTGGTTCCGAGGTGTAGGATTGGTTTGCAATCCGAGATAGTGGAGTAGCCGAGTCTAGTAATTTGCTAGATAGGTGAGGAAAGTGGACGTACCCGAGATCGGGGAACCACTATAAATCTCTTGTCATCTGTGTGATTGCTTGCTTACTTATTTGTGCTAGTTGCTAAATTTTTTATTCTGCATTAGACGCACATCTCACATATTCACCCACTCTAGGTGATTTAGGTGGACAACTTGCAACTTTCAATTGGTATCAGAGGGAGGTTGATCGTTAAAAGGTTAACACCTTGATCTAATCCTTCCCAAGTTGTCTTTAGAGAAGTATCAAGCATGAGTAAGACCAAGGATTTTTCCAACTCCCTATATACACCAAGAACAATTTTCTTAAGTGGAAGGAAAGAGTTAAACACTTCATGCAAGCAGTGGAACCTCGGATCTTCATGATTATTGAAGAAGGTCCGTATGTTTCTATGATTGCATCAACAATAGATCCAACCAGACAAGTCCTAAAGAAGTTCATGGACTTGGATAAGGACGAGATTGCACTTGTCTCCCTGGATAAGAAAGCTAAAAATATTATAGCAAGTGCAGTCGATGACTCGATGCTGCAAAATCTGATTCATTGCCAGTCTGCCAAGGAGATGTGGCAATCCCTGGTGACTCTGATGGAAGGCACTAAAGAAGTTAGGGATGATCGGAGATCTCTTCTAAATCAGAAGTATGAAGCCTTCAGGCAAGGTCACAAGGAAGCCATAGCTGACACCTTTGAGAACTTCTTTAAGATAGTTAATGGCCTAAGAGTTTATGGCCGAGTCTTCACAAATGGGGAACTGAATGACAAATTCTTAAGATCCCTAACCAAGGAATGGGATAATAAGGTATGCGCCATTCGGGAGTTCGGAAGGTTAGCCGAGACGGACCCGTAGAATCTATTCGGAAAGCTTATGTCTTACGAGCTCAAAATCAACTCAAGGAAAGCTGAAGAAGAGATGAGTAGGTCTGCATCCAAGGAGAAATCTGTCGCTCTTAAGGCAGATAGCTCAAGGAAGATAAAGGCTAGCTCTCCTTCCCCAGCTCCTGAAGCTGATGAAGAAGATTCATCAAAGCCAAGCTCCTCTAGCTCAGAGCTATCTGATGGAGAGTTCTCTCTACTCTCAAGGCAGTTCAATAAATTCTTGAACAAGAAAAATCAATGGAGAGGCAAGGATGCCTCCTATAGAAGATCATGCAATGATGGTGATCGCTACAGAAAAGGCTCAAGCAGCCACGATAGGTATGGTTCTAAGCCGAATAAACATTATTCGACTGACATTGTGTGTTATTGCTGTAATAAGCCATGTCACGTCATTGCGGATTGCCCCCATAAGAAGAAAGAGGGTGGAAAACGAGAAGAGAAGAAGTCCTACAGTAAAAAGAGGATAGAAAAGAGCCTGTTGTCCAAGAAGGGTAAAACCCTCAGTGACTTCGACTCATCTGAGTCGAGTGTAGAAGAGGAAGAAGCCTACTTTGGGCTAATGGCTCTAACTAATGATGAATAAGTCCTCCAGTTCATTGGGGAGGTAAAATCTCACACCCCTCTTTCAGAATCTGATGATGATAGTTAGCAAGAGGGCTATCCCTCTAAGGATGAATCTAAACTCATGGGACAATATAAGGAGTTACTCGAGGCTTACTACAAATGTCGCTGAGTCGTGAAAACTCAAGCTAAAGAGATAAAGTCCCCAAAGGCCACAGAGAGCACCTTAAGAGAAGAAGTCTCAAAGACTGACTCTCTCAAGGAAGACTTCAATAAATCTATTGAAGAATATAACAAGGCTCTTGAGCACCTTGACCTTAAGGATAAAATCATCAAGGAGTTGGAAGAACAACTCTCATCTTAAAAGAAACTTGTTGAAGGTTTCTCTAATCCTAAGACTGTACTTCTTGTGATTGTTGAATTCTCAGCTAAGGGCAAGGGTGCTGGTCTAGGGCACAAAGGTGCTCCTAGTAAATCCTCTATGAGAAGGAAGGCCAAGAGAAAGAATAAGGATGCCAAGAAGGCCTTGGCCGAGGAAAAAGGGAAAGCTCCTTTGGAGCCAGTCTCGTTCAAGAAAGTTATCTTTCCTGCGAACGAATTCGACTTTGAGTCCACCTATGGAAACTTCACTAGGCCGATCCCAGAGAAGCCTAAGTCAAGGTACCAAGGTTGGACTCGCCCTCATGACTTTGGCGAGAGTGTCTTCAAGGCACCTTATGAAGAGATTCAACTTCAGAGCTATGGACCTTATGCTCATGGTCATAACATCAAGAAGGCACCAAAGGTAAAACATGTTGTGGAAAAGCCTATGAAGGAGAAGACTTCATGCAGCTGCCATCATCATGAAGCTTCTTCCTCCAAGGATGCTACCCCTGCTGGACTTCCTCTCAAGAAGGTCAAGCAGGAGATTATAAGGCAAAGATACAACAAATTCGACTGTTGGTGCTGCGGTAGAGTTGGTCACTTTGCCATAGATTGTTGGTTCAATCCTAAAAATGCTGCAACTCCTCAAGTTAGCAACGTGAGAATGACCACTCATGAGGCTAATACTTGTAGGGGGAGTTCTCTAACTCGAGACTAAGGACCCAAACGTATTTGGGTTACTAAGGCTAAGTGATTATAATTGCATGTACGTCCAAAGGCCATTAAAATGCCAATCTGGTATTTGGACAGTGGATGTTCTCGGCATATGACCGGGACAAGGAGCCTACTCCAGAACTTTACACCGGTGTTGAACGGACCAAAGGTCATCTTTGGAGGTTCAGACCGAGGAATTACCAAAGGCTACGGTATGATTACTAACAGTAACGTTTCCTTTTCGGATGTAGCCTATGTTGAAGGATTGGAACACAATCTCATTAGCATAAGCCAACTATGCGACAAAGGATATGTGGTTGAATTCCATGCTTACAAGTGTTTGATAAAATCGGTCGAAAATATGGAAACTATTTTATCAGGCACTCGAAGAAGAAATATTTTCTTTTTAAACTTAATCTGTATTGACTCCTCTACACCAATATGTCTTTTAGCAAAAAGTAGTGCATCTCTTGCTGACCAATGACACAAGAGACTAGCACATATTAATTTCAAAACTATAAATAAACTATTCTCTCAAAAATTAGTATGTGATGCCCCTAATGTCAAGTGCGTTAAGGACAACCCTTGTCATGCTTGTATAAAAGGCAAGCAAACAAGGAGTTCATTTAAAAGCATTATAGGCAAGGATTCTGATAGAAGCTTACAGCTTCTTCATATGGACTTATTCGGTCAACTGCAAGTTAGAAGTTTTGGAGGTAAGGAATATACATTGGTTATTGTGGATGATTACTCGTGCTTTGCGTGGGTATTCTTTTTGAAACACAAGTCAGATACCTTCAATATATTCACTAATTTTGTTAGGCAAGTCCAGAATGAATACAACTGCTTCGTAGTTAAAATCAGAAGTGACAATGGAACGGAATTCAAGTTTAGGGCCATGACAAAATACTGTGAAAGTCAAGGTATCTTTCATGAGTTTCCCTCTCCTCGCACTCCACAGCAAAATGGAGTAGCTGAGAGAAGGAACAGAACACTCATAGAGGCTTGCCGGACTATGTTGAGTGATGCCTCACTTCCAGAGTACTTCTGGGCTGAAGCCGTCAACACCGCTTGTCACGTGCAATATTGAGCACTCATCAACAAGAACCATGATAAGACTCCTTACGAACTTCTAAAAGGGAGGAAACCGACCATTTCATATTTATAATCTTTGGCTGTAAGTGCTTCGTACTTAAGAACGGCAAGTATAACACTTCCAAGTTTAGCGAGAAAAGCTTTGAAGGTATTTTTGTAGGTTATAGTAGCCATAGTAAGGCCTAAAGAGTATTTAATAGAAAAACTCTGGTGGTAGAAGAATCAATACACATTGTATTTGATGAGACGAGTTTGCTACAAAGTAACTCTTCTAGTGTGCTCATTGAAGATGTAGGTACAAAGATAAAGGAACTCAGCTTGGATGAACCTACTGAAGACAAAGATGAAAAGTTCATCAAGATCACCTCTACAACCCTGATTTGAGAGGTAGATTATCAGGATGAAGAATTCATCCCAGCTGAAGATGCAACTCCAGTGGCTTAGGAGACCCCATATGCAAGGACTCAAGGGCTCAGACACCTGAAGGATTATCCCTTGGACCAGATCATAGGTGATCCCCGGGATGGTGTCAGAACTCATCGAGGTAAAACTAACGAGAATTTATTCTTAAGTTTTTTATCATAGGTTAAACCTAAGAAGTTTGAGGAAGCAAACTTGGATGCATCCTGGATTGTATCCATGGAAGAAGAGTTAAATCAGTTCAAGCGTTGCAAAGTTTGGACACTTGTTCCTAGACCCAAGAGTAAGAATGTCATCGGGACAAAATGGGTCTACCAAAACAAGATGGACGAAGATGGAACTATTATAAAGAACAAAGCCAGACTCATCGCCAAGGGCTATCGTCAAGAAGAGGGAATCAACATCGATCAAACGTATGCTCCAGTGGCTAGACTGGAGGCGATCAGATTATTCCTTGCTTATGCTGCACTTAAGGGCTTTACCGTCTATCAGATGGATGTAAAATCAGCCTTCCTGAATGGTGACATAAAGGAAGAAGTGTATGTAGAGCAACCGCCAGGTTTTGTTGACTCAACTTTTCCTAATCATGTTTATTTACTGCAAAAAGCTTTATATGATCTTAAACAAGCTCCTCGAGCTTGGTATGAGATGCTGTCTAGCTTTCTTCTTGAGAACAAGTTCACAAGAGGAAAGATAGACAAGACATTATTTCTTAGGGAAATAAATGGCAAGATTTTGCTAGTGCAAATCTATGTCGATGATATTATTTTTGGCTCTACAGATAACAACCTCTGTAAGAAGTTTTCTAAACTTATGCAAGGGAAGTTTGAAATGAGCAGTATGGGAGAGCTGAAGTATTTCTTAGGGCTTTAGGTGAAACAATCTGAGGATGGAATCTTCATCTCACAGACCAAGTTTGCCAAAGAGCTACTTAAGAAATTCGGAATGGAGAATGCAACCTCTATGAGGACTACAATGGCCTCAGCTATGTCTCTAGACAAGGATGAGAAAGGGAACCTTTTGATGAAACCAAGTACAGAAGCATAATTGGGTCCTTGCTCTACCTTACCGCAATTAGACCAGATATCATGTTCTCAACATGTGTATGCGCTGGATTCTAGGTGAACTCTAAGGAATCTCACTATATTTCTGCAAAGCAAATTTTGAATACCTTAAAGGTACAGCAAATCTTGGCTTATGGTACCCAAGAAGTAATGATAGAGAACTGATTGGATTTTCAGATGCAGATTTTGCAGGAAGCAAAGATGACAAGAAAAGCACTTTTGGGACTTGCCAATTCCTAAGAAGAAGGCTTATCTCTTGGAGTAGCAAAAAGCAAAACTGTGTCGCAATCTCAACGGCCGAGTCAGAATACATTTCTGTCGGTAGTTGTTATGCACAGTTGCTTTGGCTAAAGAGCCAGCTAGAGGATTACAATATGAAGGTCAAGGACATTCCATTGTTCTGTGACTCCTCCAGCGCAATCGCAATCGCAAACAACCCAGTATCTCACAGCCAGACAAAGCACATCGAGCTGAGATACCACTTTATCCGGGAGCATGTGGAGCAAGGGGATGTGGATCTACAGTAGGTGCCAACAGATCGGCAGGTTGCAGATATATTCACTAAGCCGCTGGATGAGACCAAGTTCAATTTCTTCAAAACTGAACTTGGGTTGCTGAACAAGGAGGAGTAGACCAATGTTATCAGTTCAAAGGCTCAAGAATCGAGGATACTCCTAAAAGGTTTGAATTTACCTAGTGGAAGGCAGTTCTCGAAAACCTACTTCACTTCTCGAAAAGTAAGTCATTTCTCAAAAAACCTAAGTACACTTCTCGAGAGGCAGAAATTAGCTCTTGAAAAGTATATTAAGTTCTCGAGAAATACTTAAACTTCTCGAAAAATCCATCGTAACTTCTTGAGAACTAGCTCTCGAGAAGTCAGCCTATCTCTCGAGAACTCTGAAATCCAGTTCTCGAGAACTTTCTTACTTCTCGAAAAACTGTTGGCCACTTCTCGAAAAGTATAACCTACCTCTCGATAGCTGGCTCGTCCTTCTGCCGGTACTTCTTAACTCGGTTATTTTGCAAAATTCTTTATTTTTGCCCTAACTTAAGACTAATTAGGCATATAATTAACATTACTAGGAAAATATATATATCTATAATATTTTAGAATCCTAAATCAACGACCATTTCAAACATTCCTCTCGCAACTCTTCATCTTCCGCTGAACGAAAGCTCCGTCTACGCCGTTGTTCCCTGCTCCATTCGATGCCACCGTCGGCTTCAATGGCTAACAGTTCCAAGATTGGATTTGGCAGCGAACTCGTCGTCGAAGGACTGGCCGACATTTCTGACGATTTCCAGAACTTGCTGATTCTTATGGAAACGGCCGGATTGATGTTCGTTCTCTCTGAGCCTGTCAAGATAGTATTTCCAGATGTTGAATAATTTTTCAAGAATGCTAAGGTAAGGAGGAATGGAACAATTTTGAAGAAAAAAGTTAAAGGGATAAAAATCAAGCTTGACAAGCACAGGATTTCCAAGCTTCTGAAAATGCCTATTATGGATAAGGAAGATGACCTAACTCCAGAAGATTATGACAGAACCTATTCTTTCTGTGGAATTCCCGAGGAATACATCTCCCTAAAGAGAAATCTTCTAAATAATGTAGGGAAACATCTTGCAGATATCATTGGAAAAATACTGTGGTGTATAACAAGGTCAGTCAGTTTTATTTCTCATGACTTGTTTGGAGTAATGACAGCTTTAGTATGTAGAAAGAAATTTCAGTTTGGAATGATGGTGTTTGAGATGATCAGAGATAGTATCCAAGAACCCAAATTCTCATGGATAATCTCTTTACTGCTGAGTGAGATTGATCCAGTAACCTTCAAACTCTCCAAAGGTACTCCAGTTCATCACCTGAAAAAGATCTCCTTCACCTCCATCCAGAGGTGGGAGCTAAAACTGAAGAACCCAAGACAGTTATCTAAGGAAGTTGGAGCTTCTGTCTCAGAGGTCAGGACCCCATCTCCTCCTCCACATCATGTTACTGAGCCATCTTGTGCAGCAACTGAGGGGGATCCTGCACACTCTGCCCCAGTTATCAGAATTCCTACTCCTCTAGCCAGATCTCCTCTGAGAAGCCTATTGATATCTCCAGTCAGGAGCCCTGTGGCAGTCTCTCCAGTGCCAAGCTTCTCAGATGTTCCAGCCCAAGATATTCTAAAAGACACAAATGAAGCCATAGACAAGATGATAAAAGAGCATACTTAAGAAGAACCTCCTCCCCCCCTTTCCAAAGATATACCTGAAGACCAATCCAGAGATCCCTCACCCCAAGCTACTCCTTCTCTCTTTCCTAAAAAAGATTCCACTCCACTAGAAACCATCCTTCTATCTGAAGAGGATGTGCAAGCTTTTGAGGAGGTGGAAGCCCCTCTTAAGAATCTTGACTTTTCTCTTCCCAAGTTTGTTAATGAAGAGGAAGATATATCATTCAAAACTGTAAGAGCCAAGAGCTCTGTTGTCATAGAAGAACTTCCTCCATGGCAAGCTACCACTGTATCTGCCACCCCTACTACTACTGCTTTATCAGATGCCCCTCCAGTTTCCATCACTCCTGCTCCTGCTGCTACTACTGTAATAGTAAACTCAGTAATTCCGTCAATGATTGAAGAAATGCTAGCTGCACAGAGGAAACATTTTGATGAATCACTTCAGACTGTTATGAAATAGGTAACTGCCCTGGAAAAAGAAATGAGGAGAGGTTTTGATGAGATCCAAGCCAATACTGATCTGCAGAAAGAGTTATTCAGAATTGGGGGTAAAGCAATAGATCACACAATTACTAGTATTGGTCAAGTAATGGACCAAAGTATCACTCTAGAAAATAATCAGATAAAATTAGACAAAAGAGCGGAAGAACATGTCATGAAGGTATGCAATGAAGTTGGTACATTCAAGGAAGATGCGATAGCAAACCTATCTGTAGAAATTAGAAAGGGGGAGAGCATAGTAAAAGAACAAGTTTAAAAGCTTACTACTGATGCCAAAACTCTTTGGACTGAAAAAGTAACTGAGATCAATAAAAGTGTTTTAGAACAAATTCAATCAGTCAAATTCCATACTTATGATACAACTATATGGATGCATAATCAAATCTTTCCAGATTTTCAGGCAGACCCCAATGTGATTCCTCATCATTAAAATCCTCTTGTTGAAGGTGAGTCTAGTCAATTGCCTCAACCTCAAATTCCTACATTCTCTCCCAGGCCAGAAGATCAGGAACCTCCTCTAGCTTCCTATTCCCATGTTTGGGATGATGTGATCCCTGAAGACCTACCAGAGATTCACATCCCCAAGAAAAGGAAGTATGGAGAAGGTCCTTCTGCTAGCAGATCTGTTCCCCAGCATGAGGCAGAAAGGAGAAAAGCAAAAGAATTTGCTGAAGTTTGGAGCCCAACTTCCAAAGCTCTAATTCTTGACACTCTTAAACTTGTCATGGACTTTAATGAGAATAGAAATCTGCACTATAGTTCAGTTGAGTGGGAGTTATATGAAAAATCCATGACCAAAAAGAGGATTTATGACAGAGAATATGGAAAGAATAATCCTAAAGCTCCTCCTAAGCCTCCAAGGTACTATCCAAAGCCTTTCAGTTATCAGAGGAGGCAGTAGGAAAAGCAAGACAGGCAACAGAAAAGCAAAGGATGATTCATGATGTTGTGGTGTTGAGAAATGTTGAGGAAATGAATGTTTACTAATTTTAAAACATTATTGATATATATAACATTTCCTAGTTTTGCTTAATTGTGCTTTCTAATAATCTGTTTGTGCATTTATTCTTACTTTTCTTCCTTCATGTTCTTTATTTATTATAATAATTCACCTTAGTGTAGAGGGTTCTGACTTCTACAAATAGAGGGAGATTGTTGGGTATTGCATCCTCAATAACCAAGATTTGCATGAAGTCACCCTTGAACTAAGATGAATTAAGTTGTATTTGATATCCTTGTTCTAGTTGAATGATTACAGGTTCTCAGTGCTAAGTGTAGACCAATATCAGTCTACAGTGGGTAAGGAACACAAGACCATACAGTGTAATCCCTCACTGTGTGATCCAAAGTGTTGACTCATGTGTAGCCTCTCAATTGGGATACACTTTATGTTCAAACATTGGGAGCAAAGGATGGAGATATGGCCAGAAGGAAATCTTCTCTAAAGTTCTTGAAAAAAAAAATTCTAAGTCTAGTTCTCGAGAAGTAATCTCAGAGTTCTCGAGAAGTATGGTGTAGTTCTCGATAAGCTCAGACTCTACTTCTCGAGAAGTCAGGACAGTTCAAGAATTTCTCTAAGTTAAGTTCTCGAGAAGTCAGTAAAGCTCTCGAGAACTATTCTATAAGTTATTGGGAAGTCAGTAAAGCTCTCGAGAACTATTCTATAAGTTCTCGAGAAGTCAATTTAGTTCTCGAGAAGTATTCCTTTGATTCTCAAGTTCAGAAATTCAATCAAAAGTTGATTCTACGTAAAGTTCTCGAGAAGTCTTCTATAAGTTCTCGAGAAGTCAATTTAGTTCTCGAGAAGTATTCCCTTGGTTCTCGCGAAGTTAAGGAAAAAATTTCTCTAAGCTCAAGTTCTCGAGAAGTCCTCTATTATTTCTTGAGAAGTAAATTAGTTCTCGATAACTATACTCTGGTGTTCTCGAGAAGTCCAACCCTTTCTAAAGAGATTAGTTTTCGAGAAGTCTCTACAGTTCTCGAAAACTCAGTTCATAGTTCTTGAGAACTATAATCACTTCTCGAGAACTAAGTCGGATTTTTTCCAGAGAATTTCTAAGTCCGGAACGGCCGGAATTTCAAATAACCCAACAGGATTGGTCCACGTGTCATCATTAATGATATTTCCAACCGTTAAGAGATATCCTATATAAGGTCTTGTCACTAAGACATAACCCTAAGAAGGATTAAGAGAAATTATTGAGCGGATCTCGTACTTTCCAAAAAGCTCTGGTTCGGCTGATCTCTTCTCATGCTCGATGTCTTGAAGCCGCCGCCACCGCTCTCGTCAAGATCGATCCGCATCCTTTTGATCTAGAAGATCTACTGATTCAGGAAATGTTCTTTCTTCCTTGATCGAGTAGATTCACGAATTTCTCAGGTCAGATCTACTAGTCTTCTTCAACAATTCTTAAAGGGCTACAACTTCAAGAAGAAGACCTAAAGACTTATTTCTTGCAGATCTGAGAATATTTCTGTTTGTATTTTTTCAATCTCTATTTGTAAATCTTGTAGGAGATTATTCTCCGAGTGTAGGAGCGTTGTGCTCCGAGTGGTAGGAAGTTTGTTTCTTCTGAGTGTTGATCCGTTTGGATCGAGTTTTGTAGGAATGTGGTTCCGAGGTGTAGGATTGGTTTGCAATCCGAGATAGAGGAGTAGCCGAGTCATGTGATTTTCTAGATCGGTGAGGAAAGTGGACGTATCCAAGATCGGGGAACCACTATAAATCTCTTGTCGTCTGTGTGATTGCTTAGTTACTTATTTATGCTAGTTACTAAATTTTTTATTCAGCATTAGACACACATCTCACCTATTCACCCCCCTCTAGGTGATTTAGGTAGACACCTTGCAACTTTCAGGATCAAAATATCATTTTTAGTTTAATTAGTGATTCTACCCTTCAGAATCTGATTCACTCCACAAATGCAAAGGAAATGTGGGACATACTTGTTATCTATATGGAAGGCACAGAGGAAGTCAGGGATGATAGAAAGTCCATGCTCAATAAGGATTATGAAGCCTTTAGACAGTCCAAGAGAGAAGACATAGCCAACTGCTATGAACTTTTTTTAGGATTGTGAATGAACTAAGGACCTACAGAAGGATCTTTAGTTATTATGAGCTAAATGATAAGTTCCACAGGTCTCTCACTAGAGACTGGAACACTAAAAAATATGCCATCAGAGAAGTGGCCATGCTGGGTGACACTCCACCCCACACTGTATTTGGAAAACTGCTCTCATATGAGATGCAGTTAATTGTCAGGAAAGAGGAATAGACAACCTGCAAGTCTCAGGCCAAAGAGAATTCTGGGGCCTTCAAAGCTAAAGCCACAAGGAAAAGTTGGAGGAAGACCCCTTATCCTCCAAGAAGACCAGCACATTCATACTGCTCTGAATCAAATGCATTAGACAGCAACATGTCTGATGAGGACTTTGCTGTCTTCTCCCGGCAACTCTATAGGTTGATGAAGAAGAAGCACTAGAAGAGCAGACCCTCTTCCTCAGCACATCACTGGAAGAAATCCTCTAAGGAGGAAAGGTATGGACCTAAAACCAGTAAACAGAATTCCTCTAATATTATCTGTTACTACTGCAGCAAGCCAGGGCATGTCATTGATGATTGCCTAGTGAAGAGAAGGGAGGATGGTGAGAAGAAACCTCACCAAAAGCACAAGTGCAAGAAGGAAATGTCCTTTGTGGCTAAGAAAGAGAAAAGCTGGACAGACTCATCATCATTTGAGTCTGAAGAAGAAGAAGCCTATATTGGGCTGGTTGCTACTGATGCTGCTAAAGATAAAGCTATTACAGTATGAGAAGTCTATCCTCCAGCAAGGATAGGAATCAGGGCCCCTCTGACAATATCAGATAGTGACTCAGAGGTGGATGAAGATGCCCACAGCTGTAGAGGGCTGATGGCAATGACTGGTGAAGAGGGCATCCAGGATCAGCCTGGTCAAAGTAAGGTACATTCCTTATCTAGTTCTATTTCTGTGTATGAGACTAGTCCTTATACAGAAGCCTCTTCATCTAATAGTGAAGGTGATTCTGGCATAGAAGGTGATGTCAATCAACTGATTGACAGATATGCTAAACTTCTTGATGCCTTTAAAAATTATAAGATGTTGAATAAGAAATGGGCTAAGAAGATTCTATCTCTTCAGCCAGTTGTTCCCAGCTTGCTGAAATAGCTTTTCTGCTGAATCAGACCATGAGGGAACTCAGTCAACTAAAAACCCTTTCTTGCATCCATATGGAGGCTATCAAGAGCAAGAATAGTATTATTAGAGATCTTGAGGAAATGCTCCAGAAGTTGAAAGATAGCGTGGCCAGTTTCTCTCGGCCCAATATATTGTTTCCCTTTGTAGACTCCTCCTCACAGAAGGGTAAGATGGGGTTTGGCTTCAAGGGTAACCCAAGACCAGCCCATCCCAAAGGGAAAGGGAAAGTTCCAGTTATGCCTATGGCATATAGGCTACCTATCCTATTCAAGAGGGTGATATTCCTTTCAAATAGGTATGACCAGGAAAGTATATATGGTCACTATATGAATGGTTCTTTCACAAGTAGAACAAAAGATGTTATCAGCCATTATGGAAGGCATAACAAGGTAAGTGCCTTTAAGGCGCCCATGAAGAAATTCAAATGGCCTATCATGGACCATTTGTTTTTGGTGATACAAACCTCTCTCTCAAAAATGTGGTTGTAACCCATTCTCAGAACCTGTCAGCACAGAATCTGACTAAGGATCAGTCTATCAGCTTGCCTAGTATGGTTGTTTCTGATGCTATCAAGAGCACACGGTCTGAGAAAGAAAGATGTTGCTGATAGGATTCAGAACAGGCCATACAAGCCAGCAAGAAGACTAACCTTCAGTCAAATCCATGCTGAAAGAAATCAGACAATGGCTACTAAACCTCTTCCTTTTGTTAAGACTGTAGTCAATCCAACTATAAGGCCTACAAAGAAAAGAAGATACAATATACATGATTGTTGGTGCTATGGCATGGTAGGCCATTATGCCATTGACTGTTGGCATAATCCTAATGTGGCCAGGACCATAGTTTGTCCACCAGTCAAAAAACATGTTGGTGGACATGTTCAGTTTCAGACTAATATGCACCTAGGACCCAATAGATATTGGGGTCCTAAGGTAAAGTAAACTATATATTGCAGGTTAGTCCAAGTGGCCATACCGCTATAGGCACCAAAGGTAAAACATGATGTGGAAAAGCCTATGAAGGAGAAGACTTCATGCAGCTGCCATCATCATGAAGCTTCTTCCTCCAAGGATGCTACCCCTGCTGGACCGCCTCTCAAGAAGGTCAAGCAGGAGATTATAAGGCAAAGATACAACAAATTCGACTGTTGGTGCTGCGGTAGAGTTGGTCAATTTGCCATAGATTGTTGGTTCAATCCTAAAAATGCTGCAACTCCTCAAGTTAGCAACGTGAGAATGACCACTCATATGGTTAATACTCATAGGGGGAGTTCTCTAACTCGAGACTAAGGACCCAAACGTGTTTGGGTTCCTAAGGCTAAGTGATTATAATTGCATGTACGTCCAAAGGCCATTAAAATGCCAATCCGGTATTTGGACAGTGGATGTTCTCGGCATATGACCGGGACAAGGAGCCTACTCCAGAACTTTTCACCGGTGTTGAACGGAGCAAAGGTCATCTTTGGAGGTTCAGACCGAGGAATTACCAAAGGCTACGGTTTGATTACTAACAGTAACATTTCCTTTTCGGATGTAGCCTATGTTGAAGGATTGGAACACAATCTCATTAGCATAAGCCAACTATGCGACAAAGGATATGTGGTTGAATTCCATGCTTACAACTGTTTGATAAAATCGGTCGACAATATGGAAACTATTTTATCAGGCACTCGAAGAAGAAATATTTTCTTTTTAAACTTAATCTGTATTGACTCCTCTACACCAATATGACTTTTAGCAAAGAGTAGTGCATCTCTTGCTGACCAATGGCACAAGAGACTAGCACATATTAATTTCAAAACTATAAATAAACTATTCTCTCAAAAATTAGTACGTGATGCCCCTAATGTCAAGTGCGTTAAGGACAACCCTTGTCATGCCTGTACAAAAGGCAAGCAAACAAGGAGTTCATTTAAAAGTATTATAGGCAAGGATTCTGATAGAAGCTTACAACTTCTTCATATGGACTTGTTCGGTCAACTGCAAGTTAGAAGTTTTGGAGGTAAGGAATATACGTTGGTTATTGTGGATGATTACTCGCGCTTTGCGTGGGTATTCTTTCTGAAACACAAGTCAGATACCTTCAATATTTTCACTAATTTTGTTAGGCAAGTCCAGAATGAATATAACTGCTCCGTAGTTAAAATCAGAAGTGACAATGGAACGGAATTCAAGTTTAGGGCCACGACAGAATACTGTGAAAGTCAAGGTATCTTTCATGAGTTTCCCTCTCCTCGCACTCCACAGAAAAATGGAGTAGCTGAGAGAAGGAACAGAACACTCATAGAGGCTTGCCGGACTATGTTGAGTGATGCCTCACTTCCAGAGTACTTCTGGGCTGAAGCCGTCAACACCGCTTGTCACGTGCAAAATTGAGCACTCATCAACAAGAACCATGATAAGACTCCTTACGAACTTCTAAAATGGAGGAAACCGACCATTTCATATTTTAGAATCTTTGGCTATAAGTGCTTCGTACTTAACAACGACAAGTATAACACTTCCAAGTTTAGCGAGAAAAGCTTTGAAGGTATTTTTGTAGGTTATAGTAGCCATAGTAAGGCCTAAAGAGTATTTAATAGAAAAACTCTGGTGGTAGAAGAATCGATACACATTGTATTTGATGAGACGAGTTTGCTATAGAGCAACTCTTCTAGTGTGCTCGTTGAAGATGCAGGTACAAAGATAAAGGAACTCAGCTTGGATGAACCTACTGAAGACAAAGATGAAAAGTTCATCAAGATCACCTCTACAACCCTGATTGGAGAGGTAGATTATCAAGATGAAGAATTCATCCCAGCTGAAGATGCAACTCCAGTGGCTTAGGAGACCCCATATGCAAGGACTCAAGAGCTCAGACACCTGAAGGATCATCCCTTGGACCAGATCATAGGAGATCCCCAGGATGGTGTCAGAACTCATCGAGGTAAAACTAACGAGAATTTATTCTTAAGTTTTTTATCACAGGTTAAACCTAAGAAGTTAGAGGAAGCAAACTTGGATGCATCCTGGATTGTATCCATGGAAGAAGTGTTAATTCAGTTCAAGCATTGCAAAGTTTGGACACTTGTTCCTAGACCCAAGAGTAAGAACGTCATCGGGACAAAATGGGTCTACCAAAACAAGATGGACGAAGATGGAACTATTATAAAGAAAAAAGCCAGACTCATCGCCAAGGGCTATCGTCAAGAAGAGGGAATCAACTTCGATCAAACGTATGCTCCAGTGGCCAGACTGGAGGCGATCAGATTATTCCTTGCTTATGCTGCACTTAAGGGCTTTACCGTCTATCAAATGGATGTAAAACCCGCCTTCCTGAATGGTGACATAAAGGAAGAAGTGTATGTAGAGCAACCGCCAGGTTTTGTTGACTCAACTTTTCCTAATCATGTTTATTTACTGCAAAAAGCTTTATATGGTCTTAAACAAGCTCCTCGAGCTTGATATGAGATGTTGTCTAGCTTTCTTCTTGAGAACAAGTTCACAAGAGGAAAGATAGATAAGACATTATTTCTTAGGGAAATAAATGACAAGATTTTGCTAGTGCAAATCTATGTCGATGATATTATTTTTGGCTCTACAGATAAAAACCTCTGTAAGAAGTTTTCTAAACTTATGCAAGGGAAGTTTGAAATGAGCAGTATGGGAGAGCTGAAGTATTTCTTAGGGCTTTAGGTGAAACAATCTGAGGATGAAATCTTCATCTCACAGACCAAGTTCACCAAAGAGCTACTTAAGAAATTCGGAATGGAGAATGCAACCTCTATGAGAACTCCAATGGCCTCAGCTATGTCTCTAGACAAGGATGAGAAAGGAAAACCTTTTGATGAAACCAAGTACAGAAGCATAATTGGGTCCTTGCTCTACCTTACCGCAAGTAGACCAGATATCATGTTCTCAACAAGTGTATGCGCTAGATTCTAGGTGAACTCTAAAGAATCTCATTATATTTCTACAAAGCGAATTTTGAGATACCTTAAAGGTACACCAAATCTTGGCTTATGGTACCCAAGAGGTAATGATAGTGAACTGATTGGATTTTCAGATGCAGATTTTGCAGGAAGCAAAGATGACAGGAAAAGCACTTTTGGTACTTGCCAATTCCTAGGAAGAAGGCTTATCTCTTGGAGTAGCAAAAAGCAAAACTGTGTCGCAATCTCAACGACCGAGTCAGAATACATTTTTGTCGGTAGTTGTTGTGCACAGTTGCTTTCGCTAAAGAACCAGCTAGAGGATTACAATATGAAGGTCAAGGACATTCCATTGTTCTGTGACTCCTCCAGCGCAATCGCAATCGCAAACAACCCAGTATCTCACAGCCAGACAAAGCACATCGAGCTGAGATACCACTTCATCCGGGATCATGTGGAGCAAGGGGATGTGGATCTACAGTACGTGCCAACAGATCGGCAGGTTGCAGATATATTCACTAAGCCGCTGGAAGAGACCAAGTTCAATTTCTTCAAAACTGAACTTGGGTTGCTGAACAAGGAGGAGTAGACCAATGTTATCAGTTCAAAGGCTCAAGAATCGAGGATACTCCTAAAAGGTTTGAATTTACCTAGTGGAAGGCAGTTCTCAAAAACCTACTTCACTTCTCGAAAAGTAAAAGTCATTTCTCAAAAAACCTAAGTATACTTCTCGAGAGGCAGAAATTAGCTCTTGAAAAGTATCTTAAGTTCTCGAGAAATACTTAAACTTCTCGAAAAATCCATCGTAACTTCTTGAGAACTAGCTCTCGAGAAGTCAGCCTATCTCTCGAGAACTCTGAAATCCAGCTCTCGAGAACTTTCTTACTTCTCGAAAACTGTTGGCCACTTCTCGAAAAGTATAACCTACCTCTCGATAGCTGGCTCGTCCTTCTGCCGGTACTTCTTAACTCGGTTATTTTGCAAAATTCTTTATTTTTGCCCTAACCTAAGACTAATTAGGCATATAATTAACATTACTTGGAAAATATATATCTATAATATTTTAGAATCCTAAATCAACGGCCATTTCAAACATTCCTCTCACAACTCTTCATCTTCCGCCGAACGAAAGCTCCGTCTACGCCGCTGTTCCCTGCTCCGTTCGATGCTACTGTCGGCGTCAATGGCTAATAGTTCCAAGATTGGAATCGGCAGCGAACTCGTCGTCGAAGGACTGGCCGACATTTCTGACGATTTCCAGAACTTGCTGATTCTTATGGAAATGGCCGGATTGATGTTCGTTCTCTCTGAGCCTGTCAAGATAGTATTTCCAAATGTCGAATAATTTTTCAGGAATGCTAAGGTAAGGAGGAATGGAACAATTTTGAAGACAAAAGTTAAAGGGATAAAAATCAAGCTTGACAAGCACAGGATTTCCAAGCTTCATAAAATGCCTATTGTTGATGAGGAAGACGACCTAACTCCAGAAGATTATGACAGAACCTATTCTTTCTATGGAATTCCCGAGGAATACATCTCCCTAAAGAGAAATCTTCTAAATGATGTAGGGAAACTTCTTGCAGATATCATTGGAAAAATACTGTGGTGTACAACAGGGTCAGTAAGTTTTATTTCTCATGACTTGTTTGGAGTAATGACAGCTTTAGTATGTAGAAAGAAATTTCAGTTTGGAATGATGGTGTTTGAGATGATCAGAGACAGTATCCAAGAACCCAAATTCTTAAGGATAATCTCTTTACTGCTGAGTGAGATTGATCCAGTCACCTTCAAACTCTCCAAAGGTACTCCAGTTCATCACCTGAAAAAGATCTCCTTCACCTCCATCCAGAGGTGGGAGCTAAAACTGAAGAACCCAAGACAGTTATCTAAGGAAGTTGGAGCTTCTGTCTCAGAGGTCTGGACCCCATCTCCTCCTCCACATCATGCTGCTGAGCCATCTTGTGCAGCAACTGAGGGGGATCCTGTACACTCTGCCCCAGTTATCAGAATTTCTACTCCTCCAGCCAGATCTCCTCTGAGAAGCCTAGTGATATCTCCAGTCAGGAGCCCTGTGGCAGTCTCTCCAGTGCCAAGCCTCTCAGATGTTCTAGCCCAAGATATTCTAAAAGACACAAATGAAGCCATAAATAAGATGATAAAAGAGCTAACTTAAGAAGAACCTCCTCCCCCATTTTCCAAAGATATACCTGAAGACCAATCCAGAGATCCCTCACCCCAAGCTACTCCTTCTCCCTCTCCTAAAAAAGATTCAACTCCACTAGAAACCATCCTTCTATCTGAAGAGGATGTGCAAGCTCATGAGGAGGTGGAAGGCCCTCTTAAGAATCTTGACTTCTCTCTTCCCAAGTTTGTTAATGAAGAGGAAGATATATCATTCAAAACTGTAAGAGCCAAGAGCTCTGTTGTCATAGAAGAACTTCCTCCATGGCAAGCTACCACTGTATCTGCCACCCCTACTACTACTGCTTTATCAGATGCCCCTCCAGTTCCTACTATTTCCATCACTCCTGCTCCTGCTGCTGCTGCTGTAATAGTAAACTCAGTAATTCTGTCAAGGATTGAAGAAATGCTAGCTGCACAGAGGAAACATTTTGATGAATCACTTCAGACTATTATTAAATAGGTAACTGCCCTGGAAAAAGAAATGAGCAGAGGTTTTGATGAGATCCAAGCCAATACTGATCTGCAGAAAGAGTTATTCAGAATTGGGGGCAAAGCAATAGATCACACAATTACTAGTATTGGTCAAGTAATGGACCAAAGTATCACTCTAGCAAATAATCAGATAAAATTAGACAAAAGAGCTGAAGAAAATATCATGAAGGTATGCAATGAAGTTGGTACATTCAAGGAAGATGCGATAGCAAACCTATCTGTAGAAATTAGAAAGGGGGAGAGCATAGTAAAAGAACAAGTTTAAAAGCTTACTACTGATGCCAAAACTCTTTGGACTGAAAAAGTAACTGAGATCAATAAAAGTGTTTTAGAACAAATTCAATCAGTCAAATTCCATACTTATGATACAACTGTATGGATGCATAATCAAATCTTTCCATATTTTCACGCAGACCCCAATGTGATTCCTCATCATTAAAATCCTCTTACTGAAGGTGAGTCTAGTCAATTGCCTCAACCTCAAATTCCTACATTCTCTCCCAGGCCAGAAGATCAGGAACCTCCTCTTGCTTCCTATTCCCATGTTTGGGATGATGTGATCCCTGAAGACCTACCAGAGATTCACATCCCCAAGAAAAGGAAGTATGGAGAAGGTTCATCTGCTAGCAGATCTGTTCCCTAGCCTGAGGCAGAAAGGAGAAAAGCAAAAGAATTTGCTGAAGTTTGGAGCCCAATTTCCAAAGCTCTAATTCTTGACACTCTTAAACTTGTCATGGACTTTAATGAGAATAGAAATCTGCACTACAGTTCAGTTGAGTGGGAGTTATATGAAAAATCCATGACCAAAAGGAGGATTTATGACAGAGAATATGGAAAGAATAATCCTAAAGCTCCTCCCAAGCCTCCAAGGTACTATCCAAAGCCTTTCAGTTATCAGAGGAGGCAGCAGGGAAAGCAAGACAGGCAACAGAAAAGCAAAGGATGATTCATGATGTTGTGGTGTTGAGAAATGTTGAGGAAATGGATGTTTACTAATTTTAAAACATTATTGATATTTATAACATTTCCTAGTTTTGCTTAATTATGCTTTCTAATAATCTGTCTGTGCATTTATTCTTACTTTTCTTCCTTCATGTTCTTTATTTATTATAATAATTCACCTTAGTGTAAAAGGTTCTGACTTCTACAAATAGGGGGAGATTGTTGGGTATTGCATCCTCAATAACCAAGATTTGCATGAAGTCACCCTTGAACTAAGATGAATTAAGTTGTATTTGATATCTTTGTTCTAGTTGAATGATTACAGGTCCTTAGTGCTAAGTGTAGACCAATATCAGTCTACAGTGGGTAAGGAACACAAGACCATACAGTGTAATCCCTCACTTTGTGATCCAAAGTGTTAACTCATGTCTAGCCTCTCAATTGGGATACACTTTATGTTCAAACATTGGGGGCAAAGGATGGAGATATGGCCAGAAGGAAATCTTCTCTAAAGTTCTTGAAAAAAATTTTCTAAATCCAGTTCTCGAGAAGTAATCTCAGATTTCTCGAGAAGTATGGTATAGTTCTCGATAAGCTCAGACTCTACTTCTCGAGAAGTCAGGACAGTTCAAGAATTTCTCTAAGTTAAGTTCTCGAGAAGTCAGTAAAGCTCTCGAGAACTATTCTATAAGTTCTTGAGAAGTCAGTAAAGCTCTCGAGAACTATTCTATAAGTTCTCGAGAAGTCAATTTAGTTCTCGAGAAGTATTCCTTTGATTCTCAAGTTCAGAAATTCAATCAGAAGTTGATTCTAAGTAAAGTTCTCGAGAAGTCTTCTATAAGTTCTTGAGAAGTCAATTTAGTTCTCGAGAAGTATTCCCTTAGTTCTCACGAAGTTAAGGAAAAAATTTCTCTAAGCTCAAGTTCTCAAGAAGTCCTCTATTATTTCTCGAGAAGTAAATTAGTTCTCGATAACTATACTCCTGTGTTCTCGAGAAGTCCAACCCTTTCTAAAGAGATTAGTTTTCGAGAAGTCTCTACAGTTCTCGAAAACTCAGTTCATAGTTCTTGAGAACTATAATCACTTCTCGAGAACTAAGTCAGATTTTTCCAGAGAATTTCTAAGTCCAGAACGGCCGGAATTTCAAATAACCCAACAGGATTGGTCCACGTGTCATCATTAATGATATTTCCAACCGTTAAGAGATATCCTATATAAGGTCTTGTCACTAAGACATAACCCTAAGAAGGATTAAGAGAAATTATTGAGCGGATCTCGTACTTTCCAAAAAGCTCTGGTTCGGTCGATCTCTTCTCAAGCTCGACGTCTTGAAGCCGCCGCCACTGCTCTCGTCAAGATCGATCCTCATCCTTTCGATCTAGAAGATCTACTGATTCAGGAAACGTTCTTTCTTCCTTGATCGAGTAGATTCAAGAATTTCTCAGGTCAGATCTACTAGTCTTCTTCAACAATTCTTAAAGGGTCGTAACTTCAAGAAGAAGACCTAAAGACTTATTTCTTGCAGATCTGAGAATATTTTTGTTTGTATTTTTTCAATCTCTATTTGTTAATCTTGTAGGAGATTATTCTCCGAGTGTAGGAGCGTTGTGCTCCGAGTGGTAGGAGTTTGTTTCTTCCGAGTGTAGATCCGTTTGGATCGAGCTTTGTAGGAACGTGGTTCCGAGGTGTAGGATTGGTTTGCAATCCGTGATAGTGGAGTAGCCGAGTCATGTGATTTTCTAGATCGGTGAGGAAAGTGGACGTATCCAAGATCGGGGAACCACTACAAATCTCTTTTCGTCTGTGTGATTGCTTGCTTACTTATTTATGCAAGTTGCTAAATTTTTTATTCAGCATTAGATGCACATCTCACCTATTCACCCCCCTCTAAGTGATTTAGGTAGACAACTTGCAACTTTCATGATCAAAATATCATTTTTAGTACAATTAGTGATTCTACCCTTCAGAATCTGATTCACTGCACAAATGCAAAGGAAATGTGGGACATACTAGTTATCTACATGGAAGGCACAGAGGAAGTCAGGGATGATAGAAAGTCCATGCTCAACAAGGATTATGAAGCCTTTAGACAGTCCAAGGGAGAAGACATAGCCAACTGCTATGAACTTTTTTTAGGATTGTGAATGAACTAAGGACCTACAGAAGGATCTTTAGTTATTATGAGCTAAATGATAAGTTCCTCAGGTCTCTCACCAGAGACTGGAACACTAAAATATATGCCATCAGAGAAGTGGCCATGCTGGGTGACACTCCACCCCACAATGTATTTGGAAAACTGCTCTCATATGAGATGCAGTTAATTGTCAGGAAAGAGGAATAGACCAACTGCAAGTCTCAGGCCAAAGAGAATTCTGGGGCCTTCAAAGCTAAAGCCACAAGGAAAATGTTGGGTACATTGGAAAATGTGTACCTGATTTGAAGAAGCCTAACTTAGCTTAATGATATACATCAAGGTGTATTTGATGTTGTTTTAAGTTGACATGTGCAGGTGAAGAAGTATTAAAGAATACAGGAAATTATTCTAAGTCCATGTGTCGCCATCTGAAGAAACTGGGTCGACACTTCAGAATAATTGTGTCGACACTTGAAGGAAGCTATGTCGACACAGAGAAAGATAGTCGACCACATTTGTGTCGATACTGGGAAGCAGTGTCGACTCACAGAAAGATAGTCGACCACATTTGTGTCGACACTGGGAAGCAGTGTCGACTCACAGAAAGATAGTCGACCACATTTGTGTCGATACTGGGAAGCAGTGTCTACTCACAGAAAGATAGTCGACCTCAACTATGTCGACACCTGAAGGCAGAGTCGACATATACTTAGTTCTGAATCTACAACAACTGTGTCGACACACAGGACTTGTGTCGACACACTGTAAAATCAAGACCAAGTTATTTTCTGAAGAAAGATGAAGTGTTGAGTCGACACAAATTCTCTGTGTCGACTCATTCTCAAGATGAAGTTCTGAAGAAGCAGTGTCGACTTAAAGGCAAACTAGTCGACATCATCAAAGGCTGTGTCGACACCAAAGTCACTTGTGTCGACACATATAGACAGTTGGTCTCGACACTTTCTGACAGTCTGTCTCAACACTTTGCTGTCTAAGACTAAGGCACGGGATCTGTTTGAAGACATGACAGCTGTGGGTTATGACAGGTTAACTGAAGCTGTCAGACTTGTCAGAAGTCAGTTAGAAACCGGATCAGCCGGTTACCATGAAGAAGATCTATAAATAGACAGATTCAGAAGAAGAAAAAAAGATATAACATACACAAGAGGAAATTAATTCTTAATCAACACATAAGTTAAGAGACAAGTCCTCTCTTCAAGAAAGTGCAAGGCATTAAAGAAGATCTTCATCAGAAGATCTATGAAGACGATCTCAGGATCAGTCTAAGTAGAGTTCTTTCAAGAATTCAGAAGTATCATCAAAGGTGTTGGATAGAGAGGGATCCAGCCACTTGAAGAAGAAGAAGAAGGAAGCCATCATTGGTTTCTCAATAAGCTGTTTGGAAATCAACTCAGCTAAGTCAAGATTCAAGAAGCTTTGAAGAAAGCTCAGATTCAGTTGATTTCATCAGCTGATCAAGAATTGTCTTGTTCTTTTCTCTCTCAACAAAGGCAAGACATTAAAAACTTCTTTTCTAATTTCTGTAGGATCTGTCAATACAGATCTGAGTTGTAAGCCTGTGTTATAAAGGCTGAGTGTAGGAGAGTTGATCTCTGAGTGGTAGGGCTGTTTGCCTGAGTGTAGGAGAAGGTTCTTCTCTGAGTTGTAGGCTTTGTGATAAGGCTGAGGTAGGGCTGTTGAGCCTGAGTTGTAGGAACCTTTTTAGGTTCTGAGCTGTAGGATCTGTGGATCTGAGTAAAGGGTAAGTTTGGCCGAATCTAGCATACTGCTAGATAGGTGAAGGGGGAAAGTGGATGTACCCAGACCTTGGGGAACCACTATAAAACAGTGTGCAATCTGTGATGGTTAAATTTCTATGACTGCTGTGCTGTGTGTTTTAATTCTGTAATTAAATTCTGCCAAAAAGTGTTAACAAGCATTAGAACCTATTCACCCCCCCCCTCCCCTCTAGGTGTTTAGGTTGTCTTGAAAGTAAAACTATCAAGTGGTATCAGAGGGAGGTTCCTCAAAAAGGACTTAACAGTCTGAGGTAGATCTGAAAGGCAGAATCAAGATTCAAGAAGATGGGTTCTGGAGAAAATCACAAGGAGTTAGGGTCAATGAAGTTACCCATCTGTAGGAAGGAAATCTTTGGAATTTGGAAAGAAAGAGTCAGATTGTTCATGGAAGCATCTGACCCAAGGATATACATCACAGTTCAGGAAGGACCCTTCATTCCAATGAAGGTATCAGTTCTTGATGCTAATATTCAAACTCCAAAGAGTTATTCTGAAATGACCAAGGATGAAATCATTTTGGCAACCATGGACAAGAGAGCTCAGAATATTATTGTGAGTGCTATAGATGATTCTACATTTCAGAATCTGATTCACTGCATGACCTCCAAAGAAATGTGGGACACTTTGATTGTCTACATGGAGGGATCTGAAGAAGTAAGACAGGATAGGATGTCTATGCTCAACCAGGAATATGAAAGTTTTAGACAAGGAAAAACTGATAGCATAACTGAATGCTATAAGAAATTCTATAGAATTGTGAATTAGTTAAAGTCCTATGGAAGAGTATTCAGTACCTATGAACTGAATGACAAATTCTTAAGATCCTTGACAAAGGATTGGGACACAAAGATCTGTGCCATAAGAGAAGTGGCTAAACTGGCAGAGATTTCTCCTCCAACCTTGTTTGGAAAGTTGATATCCTATGAAATGCAACTTATGGTGAGGAAGGAGGAGGAAAAGAATTCAAAAGGAGAGCATAGAGAGAAGACAGTGGCCTTCAAGGCAGAAGCCTCTAGAAAGAATAGGAGGATGTCATCATCTCCTCCTAAGGAAGTTGCAGAAGTTAGTTCTGAAATTTCAGATAATCAGGGTTCAGAAAGCTGTGAGTCAGATGCAGATTTTGCTGCATTTACAAGGCAATTTCAGAGATTCTTAAAGAAGAAGCAGTGGAAGTCTAGGCCCTCCTCATCACAGCAAGTTGATGACTATTATCAGAAGAAAAAGTCATCAAGGAAAGAGAAGAGCAGAACAAAGCCCAGCAAGGCCACTACTTCAAAGATTATCTGTTATTATTGCAATAGGCCTGGACATGTAGTGGCTGACTGTCCTGATAAGAGAAAGGAGTCATCAGACAAGAAGAAGACTTATCAAAAGGGCAAGAAGGAAAAATCCTTTGTTGCAAAGAAGGAAAAGAGCCTAATAGATCCATTAACTTCAGAATCAGAATCTGAAGCTGAAGCATATATTGGATTGTATGCTGTTACTGAAGAAGAGGAGTTCATGCAATTGCTAGACTCCATCTATGAACAAGAAGATCATCAGTGCATGGGACTGATGGCAGGATTAAAAGAAGACATGTGCCAGAATCAGTCTGGTCCTAGTAAGGTAATATGTCCTTCAATAAAATCTATTTGTAGTACAAGTGCAGAATCAGCTACATCTGCATCAAGTGATGTAGATGCATCTGAATCTGAAGGAGATGTCTATCAATTGATAGATAAGTATGGGGACTTGTTGCAGGCCCTTAAGAAAAGCAAGAACCTGGTTAAATCTCAGGCTCAGGAAATTGCTGATCTAAAGGTAGCTGCAACTGAGTTTGAAAAAGTAATTGATCAGAAGTTAAATGAAATTGCCAAACTGAAGAATATAACTATTATTCAGATGGGCACAATCAATTATACCAATGATCAAGTGAAGAGTTTGGAGGCGAGACTAAGAATAGAAAAGGAGTTAGTGGCTAGTTACTCTAAGCCAAAGTCTGTCTTACCCTTGATAGATGAATTTGTGACTCAAAAGGGTAGGGCATGATTAGGATTCAAAGGTAACCCCAGGGCAGCCCAATTCAAGAGGAAAGGCAAAGCTCCTGTCAAGCCACTGAACCTTTCAGTCCTTATTAAGTTTAGAAAGGTGCAAGTGCCTTCTAACCAATATGATCATGAAGATATTCATGGTCATTTTAAGACTAATGTTCTGATAAACAAGGGTGTAAATGCCAACAGGCCTATCCATGTTCATAAACCCAATGGTTATAAGAAATCAGTGGGTGAAGCTGCTGCAGTACCAGCAATGGACAGAAATTCTTCTGTCAAGGGTTTATCTAGAACTAGATACAATAAGTTTGAATGTTGGTCCTGTGGCAAGAGAGGCCATTTTGCATTAGACTGCTGGCATAACACAAGTGTTAGAAAGAACAATAGTCTACCTGTTAGAAGAGATAATGGTAGCTTTGTTAATGCTAACCTGAACTAAGGACCCAAGACTTACTTGGGTTTTAAGGGTAAGTAAATCTGTGTTGCAGGAAAGTCCAAGTGGCCATGCCCCTATATGGTACTTGGATAGTGGTTGTTCCAGGCACATGACTGGAACAAAGGGGCTGCTGAAGGAGTATACATCTGTCAAAGATGGACCCAAAGTGATCTTTGGTGGATCTGAAAAAGGAATCATCAAAGGGTTTGGTAGCATTTCTACTAACCTAATTACTATCACCCAAGTGGCTTATGTAAAAGGTTTGAAACACAATCTAATAAGCATAGGCCAGCTGAGTGATTTAGGATATGACATTTCATTTGTTAAGAATGGATGTCATATCAAAAGATCAAGTGATCAAAAGATCATATTGACTGGGTATAGGAAGAGAAATGTCTATTGTCTTAATTTTGTATGTGAGAACAAGGCTTCTTCCATCTGTCTTGTAGCTGATAATAATACTTCTCATTGTGTCAAGTGGCACAAGAGATTGGCTCATCTTAACTACAAGACAATTGGCCAACTCTTTAGCAAAGAGTTAGTGAGGAATGGTCCTCAAGTTAAGTGTATAAAGGGAGAAATATGCTCAGCTTGTCAAAAGGGCAAGAAGACAAAATCCTCCTTTCAAAGCCTTGAAAACAAGGATTCTGTGAGGTGCATATACCTCTTACATATGGATCTTTTTGGTCCTATGCCACTTCATAGTCTAGGTAGGAAAGTCTATACTTTTGTGGTGGTAGATGACTATTCTATATTTACATGGGTGTTCTTTCTGAGACAGAAATCAGAAACCCCAAGTGTACTACTTAGTTTTGTAAAGCAAATTCAGAATGAACTGAATAGTACAGTGGTCAAAATCAGAAGTGACCATGGTACTGAGTTTCAATCTGAAAGCATGACAAAATTATGTGAAGACTTTGGGATTTTCCAAGAGTTCTCCTCACCTAGAACACCACAGCAAAATGGCATTGCTGAAAGAAAGAATAGAACATTAATTGAAGCTGGCAGAACTCTATTGAGTGACACCTCTCTCCCAGAATATTTCTGGGCTGAGGCAGTTAACACTGCATGTCATGTAATCAATAGGGCTTCTATCAACAAGAACCACAAAAAGACTCCCTATGAGATTATGAAAGGTAGAAAACCAAATCTATCCTACTTCAGGATCTTTGGTTGTAAATGGTATATACTTAACAATGGCAAGTCATACCTAACTAAGTTTGCTGCCAAATCCCAAGATGGGATATTTGTTGGGTACAGCATAAATAGTAAGGCCTATAGAATCTACAACTTGACTACTCAAGTTGTTGAAGAATCTGTACATGTTGTGTTTGATGAAACAAGATTAATCAACTGTGAGTTGTCTTGTAGATCAAATGATTCAACAGGTATAAGCAAAAGAATGGACAAGCTCTCCATTGCTGAAGCATCAAAGGAAGATGGAGCATTGGAAAATGAAGGCTACTGTCCAGGGGGAGTACAAGACTCAATAGAAGCTGATGAAAACCAAGAGGTTCAGCATGAAGAAGGAGCTGGAGATGTTCAACCAGAAAGGAATCTTCCTCCAGCTACAAGACATTTAAGAGATCATCCAGCTGATCAGATTATAGGTGATCCAAGACAGGGAGTGCTGACTAGAAGCAAAAATCAAAGCACAGACCTGCATTCAAGTTTCCTGTCTCAAATGGAGCCTAAGAAGTTTGAAGAAGCCATCCAAGACCAGCACTGGATTGATGCTATGCAAGAGGAGCTGAATCAATTCAGAAGGTGCAATGTCTGGGAGCTTGTTCCTAAACCAAGAGGCCATAACATAATTGGCACAAAGTGGATTTATAGGAACAAATTGGATGAGAGTGGAATAATAGTGAAGAATAAAGCAAGATTGGTTGCAAAAGGATACAGGCAGGAAGAAGGGAATGACTTTGATCAAACCTTTGCCCCAGTAGCAAGGCTGGAGGCAATCAGAATGTTCCTTGCCTATGCAACCTATCAAGACTTCAGAGTATACCAGATGGATATAAAATCAGCATTCCTGAATTGTGATTTAAAAGAGGAAGTCTATGTAGAGCAGCCATCAGGTTTTGTAGATCCTCTTAAACCTGATTATGTCTTTAAGCTTAGGAAAGCTTTGTATGGGTTAAAGCAAGCCCCAAGGGCTTGGTATGAAACCCTGTCTACTTTCCTTATTGAGAATAAATTCTCAAGAGGAAAAATAGACAAAACTCTATTTCTTAGGGAATCCAAAGGTAAGATCATCTTAGTTCAGATCTATGTTGATGACATAATCTTTGGATCTACTGAAAACAACCTTTGTAAAAAGTTTTCCAAACTTATGCAAGGGAAGTTTGAGATGAGCAGTATGGGGGAACTTATGTTCTTCTTGGGACTCCAAGTAAGAAAGACTGATGATGGCCTGTTCATATCCCAGTCTAAGTTCACCAACGAATTAATTAAGAAGTATGGTATGGAGTCATCCTCCACTATGAGAACTCCTATGGGAACAAGTATGCCTATATGCAAAGATTATGCAGGTAAACCTATTGATGAATCTTTGTATAGAGGAATAGTTGGCTCTCTACTATATCTCACTGCTAGTAGACCAGATATTATGTATGCTACATGTGTCTGTGCTAGGTACCAAGCCTGCCCTAAAGAATCTCATTATACTGCAGTCAAAAGGATTCTGAGATATCTTAAGGGCACACCTAATCTAGGCCTTTGGTACCCTAGGAATAGAGATTTTCTACTAACAGGTTATTCAGATGCAGACTTTGCAGGCTGTAGAGAGGATTGAAAGAGTACAACAGGTACATGTCAATTCTTGGGAGAAAGATTGATATCATGGAGTAGTAAGAAGCAGACCAGTGTGGTAATATCCACAGCTGAGTCAGAATATGTTGCTGCTGACAGCTGCTGTGCACAGCTATTGTGGATACAACATCAGTTGAAAGACTATGGTATTCAAGTAAGTAGAACACCTTTATTGTGTGATTCTAAAAGTGCTATTTCTATTGCTAATAATCCTGTTTCTCACAGTAGAACTAAGCATATAGAAATTAAATACCATTTTCTTAGAGAGCATGTAGAAAGAGAAGACATCTCATTGGAATTTGTTAAAACAGATGATGAAATAGCAGATGTATTTACTAAGCCACTGGATGAAACAAAATTCAATAAATTTAAAATTGAATTAAGCATGCTGACCATTGATTAGTTTATCAACAAACTTACAAGTGATATTAGATTATCAAGTGGTATTGACAAAAACAGAAAATGGCTAAGTAAAATAGTGTCGACACATTCAGTGATAATGTGTCGACTGAGTGAAGTCATGTCGACTAGTCAGAGAATATGTGTCGACACAGAGAATTTGTGTCGACACTTAAGAATCAAATAGTCGACTCATCCAGGAATGTAGTGTCGACTTCACCAGAATAGTGGTGTCGACACTTACAGATTTTGTGTCGACACTTATCCTAAGAGTCGACACAGAATTTCTAATGCTCTACTATGTCTCTCAGGTGTCGACATATCCACAATTGGTGTCGACACAATGTAGACAGACTTGCTGTCAAGATAATAGAAGTTTGTGTCGACACACTCCATTTGTGTCGACACATAAAGACTGTTTTTGCCCGACTTTTGATCTTCTTTCCCTAGAAGGTATAAATAGGTCAAGAACTTATTCTGTCGACACGCTTACAAGGTTTTGGAGACTGAAACCCTGTGTCGACAATCTCTCTCTCTTCTCTCTCAAGATTTCTCGTCTGATCAATGGCGCCAATGGTTGCAGATAACGTCAACGAAGGATATGAGTTTGTGCGCAATGCCTTTGCGGATGCCCCGACAGATGTTCAAAGGGTTGTCACTCTAATTTCGGAATCTGGATTAGAATTTCTAGTTTCTGAACCATCAAAGATCTGGAAGAAGGAGGTGATTGAATTCTTTACCTCTGCATCAGTGGATTCAGCTGGTCTCAAGATAAAATCCACTGTTCATGGGACGAAGGTGAAACTGACACAAAGAAATTTAAGAAAAATACTTCAACTATCAAACATTGAGAATGAAGAAGAGGTTCCAGCCTCTAAGACCAGGGAGGCTCTCCAATGGTGTGGATTGGATCCAACCCTGAAGATTGGAGCAACTATCAACAAGAAGGGAATGAATCAACAGGGCAAGTTTCTGTCAGAAGTAGTTGGAAAGGTAATTTTGTGCAAACCAGGTGGACATGATAGGATTTCAGCCTATTTGTTCTGCCTAATGACCAGAATTGTGTTTACAATTCCAACTGACTGGTCAGCTGTAGTATTTGATAAGATCAAGGAAGGAATCAAGAAGCCAAATCTGGCTAGAATTATGAGTTTATACCTGATTGGGGTGATCCCTGAGGTTATGCAACAACTGCCTGGGACAAAGATTAATCACATGAGGAAAATGGATATAAGATTATTTTCAAGGTGGGATAGGGTGCTGTCTAAAGATGTGCCTGATGAGAACAGGCAGGACACCCCTGAGAGATCCCCTGCACATGATCTAGGCACTGCCCAGCATCCAGAAGAGCAAGTGAGAAAGCAGGTTGAAGATCATCCTGAGTCTACTCAAGTTCAGAAATCAACCATTCCTGCACAGATGCAGGGGGAGCAAGCTCACTCTCCTGTCCAGAATGTATCTACTCCTGACCAGATACAGGTACAGGGAGAGCAAGTGTATTCACCTGCCCAGGATATTCCAAATACTGAACAAGTGCAGGGGGAGCAGATATCTGAATCAGTGCAGGAGAAAGAACAAATTGAGCCTTCACAAGATTTGAATATTGCAGATCTGGATGATTCAACATCTGTTCAAGCACAGAAGGAATACACTCTAGATGAGTTATTTCCTAATGTTGAAATTGCTACTGATAGAGTAGAGGAGGAGCAAGACAATGAGAAGGCACTAGACATGGAGATAGAGCAAGAAGCTGAGAAGGAACAAGGAGTTGAGGAGGAGCAAGTAGTTGAGGGGGAGCCTGTGAATGTTGAGGCTGAGCAACATGTCACTGAAACTAATATTCCTCCTACTCCACCTGAAAGAGTTCAAATAGAAAGTTCATCAGACTCTGAGACTGAAGAAGCCAGAATGGAAAAGAAGAGAAAGCTCATAGTGTTCAAGAGAAGGACCCAAAGTTATAAGCAGGCACTCCAAACTTCAGCTCACCAATCTCCATCTGAATTTAACTACAACAAGCTCATGGTAGATTTGCAAGTTAAGTTGGATGAGCAGAGATTAGCAATGGAGAAGTATGTTGATGAGAGCAATAAATCCCTTCAATTTGACATGGCTCAAGATATTAAGTCTAATAGATTTGAAGTAAATATGAATAAGAAGGAGATGACAGATTGCTTCCATAAGGGAGGTAATGCTGTAGTATTTTTGGCTAAACAACAGCAGTCTATCCTCACTAAAGTGGATGATATTGCTTTGAAGCAAGGTTATGTTTTGGAGAATCAGATGAAGATGAATGATAATTTGGCTGAATCTCACCATGAAATTCTTGAAGAGTTCAAAAAGGCTACTGTAGGGATGACTGAAGCAAGAGCAAAAGAGATGGAAGCTTTTGATCAGAAACTAAAGGAAGCTATAGCTTCAGTTCAATCTGCCATCACTACATCTCAGAAGGAAATATCTGACAAACTTCAAAAATTGAAACCATATTTTAAAGAAGGTGTGAATTATCTAGATGGCCAGATAAGATTTCAGAAGGATGATCTAAGAGATCATATTACCAGAGAAGTCATAAAGGGGGAGAGATTGTTAGTTCATGCTGGCTCAGAGCACACCAAATGGGTGACAAATAGTATTCGAGCCACATTGGGATATCCACCTTTGTGTGATGATGATATGGTGGCTGAGTCAGGAATTCAAACAGGTCTACTTGAAGGCAATCAACCTGAGATTGCCCAAGTCATTTACCCTCCTCTTGATTTTGATATGATTGATCAGCAAGTTCAGGATATGTATAGTCCTCCAAAGGAGGTTACCAAGGTTGTTATTGAAAAAGTTGATAAGCCTGATGCCAACTTGAAAGAACAGCAAGATGCTCTACTATCCAAGAAAAGATTTAGAGAGCAGGCTGAACTTAAGCCAGATTTTGAGCAGTGGAGCCCTACTTCAAGAAATATTATACTAACTGCATGGAAGGCTGTAAAAGACCAAGCAGATGAAAGAGGAAAGTGGTATAATGAAATGGAATGGCAAAAGTATGAAGCTGGGCAGGAAGCCATAGTACAGTTCAGGAGAAAAGCCAAGCTGGGAAGGCTGCCACCAGATGCTCAGGAGCCGAGCAAGTACTATCCAAAGCCCTTTCATTACTTTGAAAGGCAAAGGCTAAAGGAAGAAGCTCAGAAGAAAGCTGAGCTAAAAGGCAAGAAGCCTACTGAAGTTGCTGAAGCTCCTGTGAAGGCTCAAATCCAATCTGGCAAAGGAATTGTTATAAGAGAGCCTGATCAGTCTTAGTTCTAAGTTCTTTCAAATGTTTTGTAATGTTTTGATCATTCAATGTAAACATCTGTAATCAAACATTATCAAGTTATAAACAAAATTTTGGTTGGAATCATATATTCATGTTCACTCTGTGATGAATTGTTAATATTTTGTTTATATAAAATATTCCTGTAATGTCATACATCATCATATTATTTTTGTTATAAATGGTGTATATCATTAACTAAAAGAGTTATGACTTCTCCAAATAGGGGGAGATTGTTGGGTACATTGGAAAATGTGTACCTGATTTGAAGAAGCCTAACTTAGCTTAATGATATACATCAAGGTGTATTTGATATTGTTTTAAGTTGACATGTGCAGGTGAAAAAGTATTAAAGAATACAGGAAATTATTCTAAGTCCATGTGTCGCCATCTGAAGAAACTGGGTCGACACTTCAGAATAATTGTGTCGACACTTGAAGGAAGCTGTGTCGACACAGAGAAAGATAGTCGACCACATTTGTGTCGACACTGGGAAGCAGTGTCGACTCACAGAAAGATAGTCGACCACATTTGTGTCGACACTGGGAAGCCGTGTCGACTCACAGAAAGATAGTTGACCACATTTGTGTCGACACTGGGAAGCAGTGTCGACTCACAGAAAGATAGTCGACCTCAACTATGTCGACACCTGAAGGCAGAGTCGACACATACTGAGTTCTGAATCTACAACAACTGTGTCGACACACAGGACTTGTGTCGACACACTGCAAAATCAAGACCAAGTTATTTTCTGAAGAAAGATGAAGTGTTGAGTCGACACAAATTCTCTGTGTCGACTCATTCTCAAGATGAAGTTCTGAAGAAGCAGTGTCGACTTAAAGGCAAACTAGTCTACATCATCAAAGGCTGTGTCGACACCAAAGTCACTTGTGTCGACACATATAGACAGTTGGTCTCGACACTTTCTGACAGTCTATCTCAACACTTTGCTGTCCAAGACTAAGGCACAGGATCTGTTTGAAGACTTGACAGCTGTGGGTTATGACAGGTTAACTGAAGCTGTCAGACTTGACAGCTGTGTGTTATGACAAGTTAACTGAAGCTGTCAGACTTGTCAGAAGTCAGTTAGAAACCGGATCAGCCGGTTACCATGAAGAAGATCTATAAATAGACAGATTCAGAAGAAGAAAAAAAGATATAACATACACAAGAGGAAATTAATTCTTAATCAACACATCAGTTAAGAGACAAGTCCTCTCTACAAGAAAGTGCAAGGCATTAAAGAAGATCTTCATCAGAAGATCTAAGAAGACGATCTCAGGATCAGTCTAAGTAGAGTTCTTTCAAGAATTCAGAAGTATCATCAAAGGTGTTGGATAGAGAGGGATCCAGCCACTTGAAGAAGAAGAAGAAAGAATCCATCATTGGTTTCTCAAGAAGCTGTTTGGAAATCAACTCAGCTAAGTTCAGATTCAAGAAGCTTTGAAGAAAGCTCAGATTCAGTTGATTTCATCAGCTGATCAAGAATTGTCTTGTTCTTTTCTCTCTCAACAAAGGCAAGACATTAAAAACTTCTTTTCTAATTTCTGTAGGATCTGCCAATACAGATCTGAGTTTTAAGCCTGTGTTATAAAGGCTGAGTGTAGGAGAGTTGATCTCTGAGTGGTAGGGCTGTTTTCCTGAGTGTAGGAGAAGGTTCTTCTCTGAGTTGTAGGCTTTGTGATAAGGCTGAGGTAAGGCTGTTGAGCCTGAGTTGTAGGAACCTTTTTAGGTTCTGAGCTGTAGGATCTGTGGATCTGAGTAAAGGGGAAGTTTGGCCGAATCTAGCATAGTGCTAGATAGGTGAAGGGGGAAAGTGGATGTACCCAGACCTTGGGGAACCACTATAAAACAGTGTGCAATCTTAGATGGTTAAATTTCTATGACTGCAGTGCTGTGTGTTTTAATTCTGTAATTGAATTCTGCCAAAAAGTGTTAACAAGCATTAGAACCTATTCACCCCCCCCCTCTAGGTGTTTAGGTTGTCTTGAAAGTAAAACTATCAGAAAAGTTGGAGGAAGACCCCTTATCCTCCAAGAAGACCAGCACATTCATATTGGTCTGAATCAAATGCATCAGACAGCAATATGTCTGATGAGGACTTTGCTGTCTTTTCCAGGCAACTCTATAGGCAGATGAAGAAGAAGCACTGGAAGAGCAGACCCTCTTCCTCAGCACATCACTGGAAGAAATCCTCTAAGGAGGAAAGGTATGGACCTAAACCCAGTAAACAGAATTCCTCTAATATAATCTGTTACTACTGCAACAAACCAGGGAATGTCATTGATGATTGCCTAGTGAAGAGAAGGGAGGATGGTGAGAAGAAACCTCACCAAAAGCACAAGTGCAAGAAGGAAATGTCCTTTGTGGCTAAGAAAGAGAAAAGCTGGACAGACTCATCATCATCTGATTCTGAAGAAGAAGAAGCCTACATTGGGCTGGTTGCTACTAATGCTGCTAAAGATAAAGCTATTATAGTATTAGAAGTCTATCCTCCAGCAAGGATAGGAATCAGGGCCCCTCTGACAATATCAGATAGTGACTCAGAGGTGGATGAAGATGCCCACAGCTGTAGAGGGCTGATGGCAATGACTGGTGAAGAGGGCATCCAGGATCTGCCTGGTCAAAGTAAGGTACATTCCTTATCTAGTTCTATTTCTGTGTATGAGACTAGTCCTTGTACAGAAGCCTCTTCATCTAATAGTGATGGTGATTCTTGCATAGAAGGTGATGTCAATAACCTGATTGACAGATATGCTGAACTTCTTGATGCCTTTAAAAATTGTAAGAAGTTGACTAATAAATGGGCTAAGAAGATTTTATCTCTTCAGCTAGTTGTTCCCAGCTTGCTGAAATAGCTTTCATGCTGAATCAGACCATGAGGGAACTCAGTCAACTAAAAACCCTTTCTTGCATCCATGTGGAGGCTATCAAGAGCAAGAATAGTATTATTAGAGATCTTGAGGAAATGCTCCAGAAGTTGAAAGATAGCGTGGCCAGTTTCTCTCAACCCAATATAGTGTTTCCCTTTGTAGACTCCTCCTCACAGAAGGGTAAGAAGGGGTTGGGCTTTAAGGGTAACCCAAGACCAGCCCATCCCAAAGGGAAAGGGAAAGTTCCAGTTATGCCTATGGCATATAGGCTACCTATCCTATTCAAGAGGGTGATATTCCCTTCAAATAGGTATGACCAGGAAAGTATATATGGTCACTATATGAATGGTTCTTCCACAAGTAGAACAAAAGATGTTATCAGCCATTGTGGAAGGCATAACAAGGTAAGTGCCTTTAAGGCTGCCCATGAAGAAATTCAAATGGCCTATCATGGACCATTTGTTTTTGGTGATACAGCCCTCTCTCTCAAAAATGTGGTTGTAACCCATTCTCAGAACCTGTCAGCACAGAATCTGACTAAGGATCAGTCTATCAGCTTGCCTAATATGGTTGTTTCTGATGCTATCAAGAGCACACGGTCTGAGGAAGAAAGATGTTGCTGATAGGATTCAGAACAAGCCATACAAGCCAGTAAGAAGACTAACCTTCAGTCAAATCCATGCTGAAAGAAATCAGACAATGGCTGCTGCACCTCTTCCTTTTGTTAAGACTACAGTCAATCCAACTATAAGGCCTACAAAGAAAAGAAGATACAATATACATGATTGTTGGTGCTATGGCATGGTAGGCCATTATGCCATTGACTGTTGGCATAATCCTAATGTGGCCAGGACCATAGTTTGTCCACCAGCCAAAAAACATGTTGGTGGACATGTTCAGTTTCAGACTAATATGCACCTAGGACCCAATAGATATTGGGGTCCTAAGGTAAAGTAAACTATATATTGCAGGTTAGTCCAAGTGGCCATACCGATATATAGTACTTGGACAGTGGTTGTTCCAGGCACATGATTGGGACACGGAGCAACTTGAAGGAGTACACTCCAGTAAAGATGGACCCAAAGTAATCTTTAATTGTTCTGATAGAGGTATAATAAGAGGCTATAGTAAGATCACCAATGACATATTCACCATCACTAAGGTGACTTATATTGAAGGGTTACAACACAACCTTATAAGTATAAGCTAGCTCTCTGATCTTGGCTATGTTATTGTATTCCACAAGGATAAGTGCCTAATTAGTAGGTCAAGTGACCAAGTGGTCATTTTGACAGGCAATAGGAGTGGAAATGTTTATTGCTTAAACTTTCTATGCTTAGATACAGACTCTCCTATCTGTCTGGTGGCAAATGAGAAATCCTTTTATTGTGTCTTATGGCACAAAAGGTTAGCCCATGTAAATTACAAGACTATTGGTAAGATCTTTAGTCAAGAGCTAGTTAGGAATGGTACAAATGTGAAGTTCTCCATGGAGGTCATTTGCTCTGCTTGTGAAAAGGGAAAGCAGACAAAAGCTTTCTTCAAGGGCATTAGGACCAATGATTCTGTGAGGTGCCTATACCTCCTGTATTTGCACTTGTTTGGTCCTATGCTAGTTCATAGTCTTGGTAGGAAGGTTTATACCCTTGTGATGGTTGATGACTTTTCCAGGTTTGCTTGGGTGTTCTTCCTTAGGAGAAAGAATGAAACTCTTGATATCTTCATTAAGTTTGTCAAGAAAATTGAGAATGAGTTTAACAGCTCTGTGGTCAAAATCAGAAGTGACCATGGGACTGAATTCCAGTCTGATAACATGAAAAGACTTTGTGAAGAGCATGCGATTCATCAAGAATTATCCTCACCTATAACACCCTAGCAAAATGGGATTGTTGAGAGGAAAAATAGAACTCTCATAGAGGTTGGAAGGACCCTATTGAGTGACACATCTCTCCCAGAATATTTCTAGGCTGAGTCTATCAATACTGCATGTCATGTCCTCAACAGAGCCTCTATAATCAAGAGCCACAAGAAAACTCCATATGATATCTTGAAAGGCTTTAAACCAAACCTGAGCTATCTCAGAATCTTTGGTAGTAAGTGTAATGTGCTTCATAATGGAAAGTCCTATATAAATAAGATTACTGCAAAGTCCTTTGATGGGATTTTTGTTGGGTACAGCAACCATAGCAAAGCTTATAGAATCTACAACTTGAAAAGTCAAGTTATAGAAGAGTCTGTACATGTAGTCTTTGATGAGTCTACCATGATTTGCAGTGAGCTGCCAAGCTCGTCTTCTAGTACTACAAATACATAGATGTTGTTGGAAAAGTTAACCATAAAAGATGTAGCTCCAGTTATGCAAGCTGAAGTGGATATTCTAGAAGGTCCACCAAACACACTTGGAGTAGATGAAGATCAACAAGGAGTTATTCCTGAAGCTATTGCTGAAAGAAGATTGCCTTCAGTAATCAGGAATTTAAGATACCATCATGCACACCCAATCTTTGGTGAAGATAGCCAAGGTATAGTGACCAGAAGAAAGAGTCTGAATACAACTATGTATGCCAGTTTCCTGTTACAGGTGGAGCTAAAGAAGTCTGAAGAGGCCAATATAGATAAATTTTGGATAACGGCTATGTAAGAGGAACTGAACCAATTCAAAAGATGCAAGGTCTGGAAGCTCGTTCCCAGACAACAATGACATAATGTCATTGGAGTCAAGTGGATCTAAAGGAATAAGCTTGATAAAAATGGCATTATAATCAAGAACATAACAAGGCTAGTGGCTATGGGGTACAGACAAAAAGAAGGTATTGATTTTGATAAAACTTTTGCCCCTGTAGAATGATTGGAGGCCATCAGACTGCTCCTTGCATATGCTACACATAAGTGATTAAAATTCTACAAGATGGATGTAAATTCAGCCGTCCTAAATGGTGACTTAAGAGAAGATGTATATTATATTGAGCAGCCTCAAGATTTTTTTGTTCCTAACTCTACTAATTCTGTTTATAGACTTAGGAAAGCTCTATATGAGCTTAAACAAGCCCCTAGAGAATGATATGAAACCTTTTCTAGCTTCCTCATTGAGAACAAATTCTCAAGGGGGAAGATAGACAAGACCATATTTTTAAGGGAATCTAAGGGTAAGATTATCCTAGTCCAGATCTATGTAGATGATATTATCTTTGGATATATTGATGACAACCTCTGCAGGAAGTTTGCTAAACTTATGCAGGGGAAGTTTTAGATGAGCAGTATGGGTGAACTAAAGTTCTTCTTGGGTCTTCAAGTAAGACAGACTGATGATGACATGTCTATATCCCATTCTAAGTTTACTAGGGAGTTAATAAAGAAATTTAACATGGAGAATTCCTCCACCATAAGAACTCCCATGGGATAATTTGCTCCCTTCTATATCTTACTGCAAGTAAACCAGACATCATGTTTGCTACATGTGTTTGTGGTAGGTATCAGGCTTGCACTAAAGAATCTCACTACTCTGCTACAAAGAGAATTTTGAGGTATCTTAAGGGCACACCAGATCTTGGCCTATGGTACCCTAGGAATGGGGAGTTTAAACTAATAGGTGACTCATATGCAGATTTTGCAGACTGCAAAGAGGACAAGAAGAGCACTTCTAGCACCTGTCAACTCTTGGGTGGAAGACTAGTGTCTTGGAGCAGCAAGGAGCAAACCAGTGATGCAATCTAAACTGCAGAGTCAAAGTATATCTCAGTAGGTAGCTGTTGTGCTCAATTGCTGTGGATCCAGCATCAAATCAATGATTATAACCTTCAAATAAGTAGAAGCCCTCTATTTTTTGATTATACGAGTGCCATATCAATTGCTAGGAATCCTATTTCTCATAGCAGGACTAAGCATATTGAGATAAGATATTATTTCATTAAGGAGCATGTGGAACGTGAAGATATCACCCTTGAGTTTGTCCCAACAGACAAGCAAGTGGCTGACATCTTCACTAAGACACTAGATGAAGAAAAGTTTAACACCTTCAAGTTTGAGTTGGGTATGTTAAACCTATTATAGCTTCAGTTGCTTCTTAAATAGTTGCATGCTATATTATGTCTTGCAGCTGGAATTTCTCTTCCATAGAATGAAACCTTTTCAAGTAGCATACCTTTAATAGTATCATGTACAAGTGCTGTCCAGACTGGTACAGACTACACTGTCTACAAAGAAACATGACAGATGCTCCTCTAGTTAAGGGGGAGCTTGTCCAACACTACACTATGCACTCTCAAGGCGTTCAAACTGCTCTCTATGAGAAATCAAAGAGGGGGAGCAGAATATCCTCCCTGGTTATTTACAGAAGTCAAAAAGGAGGAGAAGGACTTGAATCAGCTTGCTGATTCAAGGACTTGAAAGTGGTATCATAAAACTGGAGGAAAAGGAGACAAGTGGTACAAAAGTCATCAAAAGCAGGTAGCAGCTATTTAGGGGGAATAGGTGCAGGTACGCCCTGCACACAAGGAAGTTTACTGTAACTTATTTTCTTATCATATCTTTTCCTGCTGTATTACTGCAATCTGTCAGGGTATGTCATTGACTCAGATACTTGGTGGAGAGTTTTGACTTCATTAAATATGAGAAGATTGTCTGGTCCATTGCCCATAATGTTTAAATTTGAAGAAGTCAAATATGTAAATGAGCATACACAATGGCATATTTAATATATGTTCAAGTTCGAGCAGGTGCGGGGATGTCCTTGGAACATTGATGGGACAGGTAGCCTAAGTGGAAATATCAGGTAAACACTTACCTAAGATATGGATAGATAGAAATCTATCCAAGTCCACTCAACGCCAGATGACTTATAGCGCTTAGTGAAGCCTATACAGTCAAAGCCAAAGTTATGACAAGCTGAGAAAGTGGCAAAGTTCATAGGCATTGAGTGAAGTCAACTCACTCAAAGCCATACTATAAAAGCCTATGAGAAAAGCTCAGTCAGTCAAAGTCACAGAAAATCTTTGCTGAAATTTGACTAAGTCCAAATGCCATGTGTTAAAGCGTTGATTGTATCTCATTCAGTCAGAACCTGTATTTCATACACAAAAATTTGGCTAAGTCCAAATGCATTGAGTGGATCTCACTCTCTCAATACCAAGGTGGTGAAAAATCTGGCTAAGGTATAAAGTGTTAAGTAAGGCATGCTCACTTAACTCTCTCAACGCCATGATTCAAAAAATCTGGCTGAAAGCAAAATACGTTGAGCGAGGCATGATCACTCAACGCTCTCAATGCTTAAGATGCTGAAGAAGCAGGAAAATGACTATGGTATAAGGCATTGAGTGAGGTGTGGTCACTCAGCGCTCTCAACGTCTAATTTACAGAAAGCATGACGAAGGTATGTGGCATTGAGTGAGGCATGGTCACTCAACGCTCTCAACAACAAGCATGTAGAAAAGGATAGAAAATTAGTTAAGGCAAAAAGCATTTAGTGAGGTGTGCTCACTCAATGCTATCAATGCCTAGATAGACAGAATTCTATCTAAGTGTTTTTTCACTGAGTGAGGTTTGCTCACTCAATGCCTATTCTACTGATGCTCGAATTTGGCTAAGTCCACATGTGCTGACGTTAGTAAATCGAAAAAGTCAACTAATTTCAAAACAAGTTCAGTGAAGCTACAGAACACGACAAACTCTATCGATAAGCTACTATACGTCTTCTTCCGTTAAAGAAAGGTGTAGCTGAAAGTTACAGGTGGGGCCCACTGAATTCTAATAGCCATTGATCAGCGAACTACGAAAGGAAGAGATGGGCCAAGAAGCAAAACAACTTTTAGTGCTTTATAAATTTCAAAAGGTTGCGGCGAAATTCACCTCTCTCGCCATTATCGCCGAGAAAGAGCTTGAAGTCTTCCTGCAAGAACAAAAACATCAGTGAGTTGCTGCTTATCCATCTGCTATAGCATAATCAGAAAGATTTCTGATAGAGGAAGAAAGTGGAGCCATCATACTCAAGTGGGCTCAGCTGGCTGATTGAAGAACACAAGTTCATCTTCTTCTTCAGTAAGATCAGAATCTTAATTCTGAGATTCTTTCAGCAAAGGGAGAACTTCTTCCTACTGCTGTGAAGCAATATAGTGCTGAGATAACTCAGCCCAAACTTTTGTCACAGAGAAATTTCCATGTGTCAAAACATTCAAATCTTCTCTTTTCTATAGGATCCAACTAGATCTGAGCTATAAGTCCACTTGCCTGAGGTAGGGAAATATTACCCGAGTTGTAGGAGAGTAAAGCTCTCTGAGTTGTAGGATCCAACTAGATGGGAGCAGTAGGGCGACTGGCTTTAGGTAGGGCAATTTGCCTGAGCTGTAGGAGAGTGTAACTCTCCAAGGTAGGATCCTTTGGATCTATTGGAGGGCTGTCCTCCCAGCCTGAATGTAGGGCTATTGACCTTAGGTAGGTGATCTTTTGATCACTTACTTGTATGCCCCTTGTGGCTGAGTTGTAGGTCTTAGAGGAGACTAAGAGATCCTGAGGGATCTGAGGTGTAAGCTACTTAGACCAGTGTTTTGGAGAAGTGCCTTGACTAACATGAAGTTGGCAAGGTGGGAGGAGAGTGGATTTACCCACAAGTTGGGGAACCACTATAAATCTGTGTGTACTTTTCTATATTGTTTTCTTTGAGCAGGTTCTTGAAAGCAAACCACTGCCAACACACTTAGTGCTAAAGGAAAAACTAAAAAGAGAATAATAACAGTCATAAAACCTATTCACCCCCCCCTTTAGGTTGTAAGGTACCTTCAAAATAAAGACTTTCAGTATTATTTCTTTATTGCAGGTTCTTGAAGGAAGATAACTTCTAATACACTAAGCATTTAAAGAAAAAAAGGAAAAATAAAAGAAATCAAGAAACCTATTCACCCCCCTCTAGGTTGCTAGCTACCTTGAAAACAAAGACTTTCAAGTTATATCAGAGGGAGGTTGATCTAAAAGGATTTAATAATCTTGGTGATCTCCAAGGGTAGCTACAGTTTTGTACTTATGTGTTTTGAAGAGAGCCTTAAGGAGCTAGGTTCCATGAAACTCCCCATCTGCATGAAGGAGAATTTTGGAATCTAGAAGGAGGGGGTCAGGCTATTTATGGAAGCCTATGACCCTAGGATATTTGTGAAAGTAAAGGAGGGACCCTTTATCCCTATGAACGTCTCTGTTCTGGATGTCAATGTCCCGACACCTAGGACCTATTCAAGGATGACAAAAGATGAAGTCATCTTAGCTATATTGGCCAAGAGGACACAATACATTATTGTTAGTGCCATAGATGACTCAACCTTTCAGAACTTGGTCCACTACCAGACCTCCAAAGAGATATGGTACAACCTTATGGTCTACATGGACAGTACTGAAGAGGTAAGATATGATAGAATGTCCATGCTCAACCAGGAGTATGAGGCTTTCAGGCAATCCCTGAAAGAGAATATAGCTACTTTTTATGAAAGATTTTTCAGGACCATAAATGAATTGAGGACCTATGAGAGGTTCTTCAGTCATTATGAAATAAATGACAAGTTCCTAAGGTCTCCCACTAGAGACTGGGATACTAAGATATATGCTATAAGAGAGGTGTCCAAGCTTGCGGATACTCCTCCCCAAATATTATTTAGGAAGCTGCTCTCTTATGAGATGCAACTGGCTTCCAGAAAAAAGGTGGAGGCCACCAACAGATCCCAATCCAAGGAAACTTCATTTGAATTCAAGGCAGACAACATCAGAAAGAGTAAGGAGAGGATTCAATCCCCTCCAAGAAGACCAGCTTATTCAGATTGCTTAGAGTCAGATGCATCATACTACAGTATGATTGATGAGGACTTTGCTGCCTTCTCCAGGCACTTTCAGAAGCTGATGAAGAAGAAATAGTGGAAGAGCATACCTTCCACCTCTTCTCATCACAGGAAGAATCACTCCAAGGCTGACAGGTACGATTCTAAAACTAGTAAATATAATTTCTCTGAAGTTGTATGCAATTGTTACAGCAAACCAGGGCATGTGATAGCTGACTGCCTAGTGAAGAGGAAGGAGGCTGGTGAGAAGAAATAACACTTACACAAGGGCAATAAGGAGAAGTCTTTCATTACTAAGAAATAGAAGAGTTGGAAATACTCATCTCCATCTAAGACTGAAGAAGAAGAGGCCTATTTTGGGTTGGTTTCTTCTACTGCTGAACAAGAAGCTGTAGCAGGAGATGAAGACTATCATGCTGCCAGGATAGGTATCAGGGCCACTCTATCACACTTAAACAGTGATTCAGAGGTGGATGATGAAGTTGAAGAAGATGCCTATATCTGCTATGGGCTGATGGCAATGACTGATGAGGAATCCAGCTAGTATCTGCCTGGTCAAAGCAAGGTAAATTATCTATCAAGCTCTTATTTTGAGTTTGGATTTGAGGCTAGTACCTGTATAAAAGATTCTTCATCCAGTGGGGAAGATGATTCTGAATCATAAGGAGATGTCAATCAATTGATTGATAGGTATGGAGAACTTATTGATGCCTTCAAAAAGTGCAAGTAGTAGTATAAGAAGCAAGCTGTGGAAATTGCCTCTCTGCAGCTAGCTACTTCCAAGCTGACTGTGACAATATCTTTACTGGAACAGAAGTACAGGGAACTTATCCAACTTAGGGTCATGAATCTTATCCAGATAGACTCCATCAAGTTTAAGAATAGTCTCATCAGGAATCTTGAAAAGAGGCTAGAGAGGGAGAAAATAATAGTGGCTTGCTATTCTAAGTCAAGTATTATGTTACCATTGATAAACTCCTCCTCTCAGAAGTGTAAGAAGGGGTTGGGATTCAAGGGAAGCATAAGAGTTTCTCCTTCCAAAGGGAAGGGCAATGATCCAGCTCCAGCTTAGCCTCTTGCTCCCAAGCCTCCCATTCCTTTAAGGAATGTTCAATTGCCTTCAAACAGGTATGACCAAGAAAGCATTTATGGTCACATGATGAATGGAAGGTCCACTGGTGTGAACAAAAATGTTCACAACTATGGTGGAATGTATTGCAAAGTGAGTGCCTTTAAGGCTTCCCATGAAGAAATTCAAATGCCCCATCATGGACCATTTGTCTTTTGTGCTCCAGCCCCCACTCACAAGAATGTGGCTGCAGCAAAGGTTCAGGATCATTCAGTAAAGACTCAGAGCAAGGGTCAGTCTTGCAGCAAGCCTGGTTTGGCTGTGTCTGATGCTATCAAGAGCATGATTTCTGAAAATAAGCTTGCTCCTGCTGGCACACAGAGCAGGCCAAACAAGTCAGGTAGAAGACTTACCTTCAGTCAAATCCTTGCTGAAAGGAATCTAAAGAAGGCTGTTGCACCTCTTCCTACTGTTCAGTCACCATTTAACCAAACTACAAGGCCTGCACAAAAAAGAAGATATAGCATTCATGAATGTTGGTGTTGTGGCATAGTGGGTCACTTTGTTGTAGACTACTGGCACAATCCTAGTGTGCCGAGAGAATCAATTAGTCTACCAGTCAAAAATGTTGATGGTAAACATGTTCATTTTCAGACTAACATGCACCTAGGACCCAATAGATATTAGGGACCTAAGATAATGTGAATTGTGTGATGCAGGTTAGTCCAAGTGCCCATACCCCTATATGACACTTAGACAGTTGTTGTTCAAGGCACATGATTGGGATAACGAGAAACTTAAAGGAGTATACTCTAGTGAAAGATGTACCCAAGGTTATCTTTAGTGGTTTAAATAGAGGGGTGACTAGAGGCTATGGTAAGATTATCAATGGCATAGTCACCATCACAAAAGTGGCTTATGTTGAAGGGTTGCAACACAATCTCATAAGCATAAGCCAACTCTCTGATCTTACTATGTTATTGTCTTCCACAATTATGAGTGCCAGATTAGGAGATCAAGTGACCAAGAGGTCATCTTGACAGGCACTAGGAGTGGAAATATTTATTGTTTAAACTTTCTTTATCTAGATACAGACTCTCCTATTTGTCTAGTGGCAAATGAGAAAGTCTCATATTGTGTCCAATGGCACAAGAGGCTAGCTCATTTGAATTACAAGACTATTGACAAGCACTTTAGTAAAGAGCTTGTTAGGAATGGTCCTAATGTGAAGTGCACTAAGGAGGGTATTTGCTCAGCATGCCAAAAGGGCAAGCATACTAAAGCCAGTTCATAGTCTTGGTAGGAAATTCTATACCCTTGTGGTGGTTGATGACTATTCCAAGTTTGCTTGGGTGTTCTTTCTCAAGAAAAAGAATGAAACCCTTGATATCTTCATCAAGTTTGTCAAGCAAATTCAGAATGAGTTTAATAGTTCAGTGGTCAAAATCAGAAGTGACCATGAAACTGAATTCCAGTATGAAAGCATGAAAAAGTTCTGTCAAGCGCAAGGGATTCATCAAGAATTTTCTTCTCCAAGAACTCTCTAGAAAAATGGGATTGTTGAGAGGAAAAATAGGACTCTCATAGAGGCTGGAAGAAAATTGAGTGATACATCTCTCCCAGAATATTTCTGGGTTGAGGTAGTGAATACTGCATATCATGTCCTCAATAGGGCCTCTATCACATAGAGCTACAAGAAGAATCCCTATGAGATCTTGAAGGGCAGAAAACCAAACCCGGGCTTTCTTAGAATCTTTAATAGTAAGTGGTTTGTGCTTCACAATGGGAAGTCCTATATGACTAAGTTTGCTGCCAAGTCCTTTGATGGGATTGTTGATGGGTACACTAATCATAGTAAAGCCTGCAAGATCTACAACTTAAAAAGCCAAGTTGTAGAAGAATCTATATATGTAGTCTTTAATGTGTCTACTATAATTAACAGTGAGCTGTCAAGCTCCTCTTCTAGTACTGCAGGTACATAATATATGATGGACTAGGTGACCATCAAGGAAGCAGTTCCAGTTATCCAAGATAAAGTGGATATTCCAAAAGAACTACCAGTCACAATTGAAGTGCATGAAGATCTCTAAGAAGCTACTCAAGAAGTTGTTGATGAAAGAAGATTGCCTCCAAGAATTAGGAATCTAAGGGATCGTCCAAGCAACCAGATCATTGGTGATGCCAGCCAAGGGGTGGTGACTACGAGCAGAATTATCAACACAACACTATACTCAAACTTCCTGTCACAGGTTAAGCCAAAGAAATTTGAAGAGGCTAACATAGATCAATTCTGGATTGTAGCTATGCAAGAAGAACTGAACTAGTTTATGAGATGTAAGGTCTGGAAGCTGTTTTCCAGACCACGAGGACATAATGTCATTTTAGTCAAGTGGATTTACAGGAATAAACTCTATGAAAATTGCATTATAATGAAGAACAAGGCAAGGCTAGTAGCTAAGGGGTACATGCAAGAAGAAGGTATTGATTTAGATCAAACCTTTGCCCCTGTAGTAAGATTGGAGGCCATCATACTGTTCCTTGAATATGTCGCACACAAGGGATTTAAATATATCAAATGGATGTGAAGTCAGCCTTCCTGAATGGTGACTTAAAGGAAGAAGTCTATGTTGAGTAGCCTCCAGGTTTTGTTATTCCAAACTCTCCTAATTCTGTTTATAGACTTAGGAAAGCTCTATATGGGCTAAAGCAAGCCCCTAGAGCATGGTGTGAGACTTTGTCTAGCTTCCTCATTGAGAACAAATTCTCAAGGGGAAGATAGACAATACCCTATTCGTAAGGAAATCTAAGGGTAAGATCATCCTAGTCCAGATATATATATAGATAACATTATCTTTGGATCTACTGATGACAACCTTTGTAGGAAGTTTGCCAAACTTATGCAAGGGAAGTTTGAGATGAGCAGTTTGGTTGAACTTAAGTTCATCTTGGGTCTCTAAGTTAGACAGACTAATGATGGCTTGTCCATATCCAAATCTAAGTTCACCTAGGAGTTAATCAAGAAATTTAGTATTGAGAATTCCTCCACCATGAAAACTCCCATGGGGTCAAGTATGCGTATAGGCAAAGATGAGGCGGGGAAACCTGTTGATTAAACTTTGTATAGAGGGATAATTGGTTCCCTTATATACCTAATTGTAAGTAGGTTAGGCATCATCTATGCTACATGTGTTTATGCTAGGTATCAAGCTTGCCCTAAAGAATCTCACAACTCAGCTGCAAAGATTATTTTGAGGTATCTTTATGGCACGCCAGATCATGGCCTACAGTACCCTAGGAATGGGGAGTTTGAACTAACAGTCTATTCAGATGCAGATTTTGCAGGATGAAAAGTGGATAGGAAGAGCACTTCTGGCACCTATAAATTCTTGGGAGGAAGACTAGTATCATGGAGCAGCAAGAAGAAAATAAGTGTTGTAATCTCAACTGCAGAGTCAGAGTACATCTCTGTAGGTAGCTATTGTGCTCAATTGTTGTGGATCCAACATCATCTCTAGGATTTTAACCTCCAGGTAAGTAGAAGTCCCTTATATTGTGATTCTACTAGTGTAATCTCAATTGCTAGGAATCCTGTCTCACACAGCCGGACTAAACATATTGAGATTAGATATCATTTCATTAGGGAGCATGCGGAATGTGAAGATATCAACCTTGAGTTTATCCCTACAGACAAGCAAGTGGCTGACATCTTCACTAAGCCACTAGATGAAGCAAAGTTCAATTCCTTCAAGTTTGAGTTAGGTTTGTTGAACCTGGTATAGCTTCAGTTGCTCATCATATTATTGCAGGTTATACTATTTCTTACCGGTGGAATTGTTCTTCAGTGGAATAAAGACTTTTCAAGTGATATACCTTCAGTGGTATCACGTTCAAGTACTATCCAGACTGGTATAGACTAGAATGTCTACCAGGAAATATGATAGAGGATGCTTTAGTTGAGTGGGAGCAAGACCAGCACTTGTAAAGGAAGATTCAAATGGTATCTTTTAGAGAAGTAGAAGCACACCTCCTACACTCACAAGTGGATCAACTAGTGCAAGAGTTGCTTTTCTATACTCAAGAAAGGAGAGCAGAAAAGCAGTACCTCCCTGACAATTTCTAGAAGTCAAAAAGGGGGAGGAGTAGGATATAGGTTAAGGAAAGTTGAATCAAATCTATGAGTGTATCAGATATAAGAGCAGGGTATGTGAGAAGGATATAAGGGGTATCAAAGTGCTCAAGAGGCCAGGTAGCAACAATTAAGCGGGAGCAGGTGTGATGATGTTCACCCTGTAGGCAAGGAAGTGTGGTAGCTATAACTTATTCTCTTGTTATATGTTTTCCAAGATTAATGTTTTATTTCTGCATATGTTAGTGTAAGTCATTGACTCGTTTGATTGAGGATTTTTGACTTCTTCAAATATAGGGAGATTGTTGGGTCAATTGCCCACCACAATGTCCCAGATTTGAAGAAGTCAATCATGTCAATGAGATATATAAAGTTGTATTTGATGTATGCTAAAGTTCATACATGCAGGTTTGTTCTTGTAGCATTAATAGGACAGGTATTCTAAGTGATATGATAGGTGGTTACAAAGTAATGGAGTGGAGAGACAAAAATCTATCCAAGTCCACAAGCATTGAGTGAAGCCAGTTCACTAATTTCTAGATGCAAGGGAAGATGCTGGATATGCTGGAAACTGCCAAAGTACACATGCATTGAGTGAAGCCAGTTCACTCAACGCCAGATGCCATAAAGCACTGAGTTAGTTGTGGACAGTCAAAGCCATGCAGTCTGCAGAGCTATTCTACGGCCAAGTACATAGGAGTGGAGTGATGATAGTTCACTCAACTCCATCATCGAGTATAGCAGAATCTGTCAACGCCTAAGTATTTGCGGGCTGAATATTCGATAATGTCTAGAAGCATCGAGTGAACACAGCTCACTCAACTCCAAAGCAAAAGCATTCAGTCTTGCTGCTGCAGTCAAAGCCTAAGAAGAAGAAAGAAATCGACTAAGTCTATAAGCGTTGAGTGAAGCAAGTTCACTCAATGCCAAATAAAGAAGATAGGCAAAAGCAGAAAGTATTGAGAGAGGCAAGCTCACTCAATGCCTTCATACAAGTGAAGAAATGACAAAGTGTAAAAGCGTTTAGTGAAGCCATTCCACTCAACCCTCTCAACACCTATGATGCAGAATTATTCAGTCAGCTGACTAAGGGTTTTAGGTTTGAGTGGAACTTGTTCACTCAACGCCTGGAGTGAATTTGAGAAATTGGCTAAGTCCATAATCTGATGACGTTAGCCAAAATTGACAAGGTCAACAGAGTTCAAATTAAGTGCGGGGAAGCTACATAACACGACAAATACTGCCAGAGAGATACTATACGTCTTCTTCCATTAAAGCAAGGTGCAGTTGTCAGCTGTAAGTGGTACCACCCACTTCTTGGAGCCATTAATCGGCGAAAGATATAAAGGGGCAGCTACTGGATGTTAAAGTAAATTTTTAGAGTTTTGTTTCAAAAAGAAAAAGAGCGGTTGGACTTCATCTTTCTCACCATTGCTGCCGGGAAAAGCTTGAAGTCGATCAGCAAACTAAAAGTTCAGTTAGCTGTAGCATTTTCTTCTGCTACAATAAGTTCAGAAATGAAAAACATTTAGGTTGTCTACCTAAATCACCTAGAGGGGGGTGAATAGGTGAGTTGTGCGAATTTTTGTGGAATAAAAACATTATCAGTCTATGCACAAGAATTAACCAAGAAAACACAGAAAACACCAAGAATTATAGTTGTTCCCCAATCTTGGGTACGTCCACTTTCCACTCACCGATCTAGCAAAGCACTAGACTCGGCTACTCCACTATTCTCGGATTGAAAACAATCCTACCACTCGGAAAAATGTTCCTACAACTCGATCCAAAAAGGGATCTACAATCGGAAGATGAAAACTTCCTACAACTCAGAGAATGAGGCTCCGACACTCGGAGAATAATCTCATACAATAATAAATGAATTTAAGAAAATACAAATTGTAATTCTTTTCTCAGATCTAGAAATCTCTCCCTAGGTCTTCTTTCTTGATCTTTTTGGCTTTATCAGAATTTGTAGAAGAAGACTCTCGGCTAGATCTTTTCTGAGAAACTTGGACTCACACGATCAAGGATAAGATGAAGATTGAAAAATCTCCTGATCTGCAAGTCGATCTTGATCGGAAATGGCCTTGGCAATCTTCAAGATGATCGGCGACTTCTGTAGAAAATGGAAAGTCTCGGCCCGATCAAGAAACTGAGAATGACAAAATATTACGCGCTTAGGGTTAGTCATAATGATGCGACCTTTTATAATATCTCCCTAACGGTTAGATTTGTCATTAATGACGACCATATGGACTAGTCATACCAAAGAATTCAAAAATCGATCTAACAGAGACTTGGATAAAATTTCAGAAAATGAGACAGCATTTCTCAAGTGAGAATAACACTACTCGAGTACTATGACTAGCTCTCGAGTGGATAGCTCTGACTACTCAAGAAGAAGTATTTCTTGAAATTCTGGATAGAATCTGAAATCACTCGAGTGGAGTAAAGATCACTCGAGTGCTAGAGATACAACTCGAGAGATGAAACTAGACTTCTCGAGAACTTGACTAAGAGAAAATTCTGGAATAAATGTTGATCACTCGAGTACTAAAACTAGATTGCTCGAGTACTGAACGAACTGCTCGAGTACAAGGATTTACTACTCGAGTTGGGTTAGAATCTTCTCGAGAACTATACTTTTATTACTCGAAATAATTGCTCATCTACTCGAGTACTAAATGACTACTCGAGTGATTAACTTAGAAAAATTCTTAGAACTAAAAGCTGAACACTCGAGAATGAGAGAAGGTCTTCTCGAGTACTGGGCTTGGCTACTCGAGAGCTAGATTAAAGCTACTCGAGAACCACCTCCTTTACTCGAGTTTCATACAAGACCTACTCGAGTGCTTCTATGGTTTCTACTAGAGTACTATAATTCCACTCGAGTAAAACACTTAGAAAATTTTCAGCTTTAAGAAAATTTTACTTCTCCAATCCAAACAACTTCATGTCTTCCTTCATCAAACCTAGTGCTTGAAAATGAAGTGTATCCAAATAGAGAGGATACACATGAGTCAACACCATGGATCATACAATGAGGGATTACATTGTATGGTCCCATGTTTGGTGACCCACTGTAGACTGATATTGGTCTATACTTGACATTAAGTCCTGCAAACACATAAATAGAACAAGATATCAAATACAACTTAATTCATCTTAGTTCAAGAGTGACTTCATACAAATCTAGGCTATTGTGGATACAATACCCAACAAGAAATACTTCTGATAAAGAAAGATAGGAGTGCCTTAAGTCTTCTACAGGTTCAGTAACTGTTTGAAGAACTCAAGACCTAACAGATCTTCAGTCTTCTACAGCAACTTTAGAAACAATTTTATGAGATACTTCCAACAGAGCCAGCCATTTATTAAAGAATATATTTCTGCTACTGTGAAGATAGTTAGAGTGAGACAACTAATCTCTAGTAGCAGACACAGAGAAATTTCTGTGTAAAATAAATTAAAACCATTGTATTTCTGTAGGATCCTTTTGGATCTGAGCTGTAGGGCTCTTGAGCCTGAGGTAGGGCAGTTTCGCCTGAGCTATACGAGAGTTATTCTCTTTCACAGTAGGATCCAGTTTAAATCTGAGGGAGGGGATCATTTGATCATTGAGCTGTCGGGCTTTTGAGCCTAAGGTAGGAGAGTCATTCTCTCTGAGTTATTGGGCACTTGTGCCTGAGTTGTAGGATCCTTTTGGATCTGAGCTGTAGGGCTCTTGAGCCTGAGGTAGGGCAGTGTTGCCTGAGATGTAGGATATTCATTCTCTCTAAGGTAGGATCCTTTGTGGATCTGAGGTAGGGTTGTCCTCCCAGCCTAAGTTCTAGGACCTTTGGGCTAGAGGTAGGTAATCAGTTGATCACTGAGCTGTAGGAGCAAATTTCCTCTGAGGTAGGGCTTTGGCTTGAGTTGTAAGTCTTGTAGGAGACTGAGAGATCATGTGGGATCTGTGGTATAAGATCTTGGAGATATGTTTTGGAGAAGTAACTTGTCTAACTAGAAGTTAGAAAGGTGGGAGGAGAGTGGACGTATTCATAATCTGGGAACCACTATATATTCTGTGTGCTTTTTGCATTTTTTCTTTATTGCAGGTTCTTGAAAGAAGATAACTTTTAACACACTAAGCATTTAAAGACAAAAAAAGGAAAAATAAAAGAAATTAAGAAACCTATTCACCCTACCCCCCTCGAGGTTGCTAGCTATCTTGAAAATTAAGTCTTTCAATCTCCTTTAGCTTCATGTTGTAATCTTTCTTATCTAAAGATGTTTTGTGCAACAACTTCCTACAAATATGTACTTTGACACAGCAGTTTAGATTGCCACACAATTCTATTTCTTGCTGATCAAAGAAATCAACCTTCTTCCAAGGAACTGACAGGTTCTAAAAGTGTTTTTCCTGTCATCCCCGCTACCTGCAAAATCAACATCTAACAAGCATATTTGTACGCATTCATTAGTTCTTGGGTACCATAAGCCAAGATTTGGTGTATCATTAAGGTATCTCAAAATCCTCTTTGTAGTGGCGTAATGAGATTCCTTAGTGTTAACCTGAAATCTAGCAAATACCCATGTTGAAAACATTATGTCTGGCCTACTAGTAGTGAGTTAGAGCAAGGATCCAATTATGCTTTGTACTTGGTTTCATCAAAAGGTTTCCCTTTCTTATCCTTGTTCAGAGACATAATTGAACCCATTATAGTCCTCATAGAGGCTACACTCTCCATTTCAAATTTCTTAATCAACTTATTGGTGAACTTCATCTGAGAGATGAAAATTTCATCGTCAGATTATTTCACATGAAGTACTAAGAAATAGTTCAGCTCACTCATAGTACTCATTTCAAACTTCCCCTGTGTTGGATCCCTACTTAGATTTGGGCTAGGTTCTCTAAGTCAGGATATGACCCAACATGTATAGCCAGGGTCATGGTTGTGTCCTAGAGTCTAGATCTAGTCCTTAGAGTCAACAATACTAGGGACCAGCCTCCAACACTGCCAGAGACTCAAGACTTAGATAAAATTCAAGACTTAGGAAAAGAGCTCTATGTTCGTCGATCTCAGGTCGATGAAATTCATGCTCAACTCGGCGAACTCAGAGATAATTCTCTGAGCTGACCTCGATGAACTTGGTTCTCAGATCGACGAACTCAGGACAAAGTGACAACACTTTTAAGTCAAACTTCGGTCGACAAACTTAGAACATTAGCTAGACGAACTCTATTCTCTGATCCCAGATCGACTAATCAGATGTCTCAACACTCAACACCAGAGAACATCACACTCAAAGCTAGAATGATGATTCAACACTCAATGCAAGAGAACATCACACTCAATGCTAGAATGATGATTCAACACTCAACACCAGAGAACATCACACTCAATGCCAAAATGATGTTTCAAAACTCAGCACCAGAAAATAGTCTAAGTCCATAATCAAAAATCAGGTCAATGATCTTGGACCTCAGTTAGACGATCTCGGTTCTCAGGTCTCAGGCCTACAATCTTGGACATCAGATTGACGAACTAGGTGCACATAATAGGAAAGTTGTCAAGAAGCAGTTAGCCATTCTGAGGTCGACGAACTTGGACCTCAGCTCGATGAACTATGGACTCAGGTCGACGAATCCAGACTTGGTTGTTTCCCTTTTCTGTTCCTATTATATTGCAATGATTCCTGAGTAATTAATGCTCTAATATTCTCTGAATATTACCATTAGACAAGAGCATTAATTATGGTATTCATCAGGATTATTGGCTGTCATTTTCCAAAGGGACAGTTGGGGAAATCAATCAATGCAAAATATTCTCTGGCCATCAACATTGAATGCAGAAAGGATTTCAAAATTCAAATTGATGTTTATATCAAAAACATAAAAATATAGATTCTCCTTCTTACTGGAACATAGCAGACAACACACAACTGATACTGATATACAGAAAACCAGTCAGGAAGAGAAGAACACCATTATATCGAAACAAGGATTCTCTCTGCTCTCGCTCTCACTTTACAACAAAGCACTAGAAAGAAAGATTTGCTAGACCAGATGAAGAATAATTTCAGAAAAAGAAGAACAATCATTTAAATAAAGAGTCTTCTTCTTCTGTCATCCTCTCAGGAAATTTCAAAGGACAACAACTACTGCATCTATCAAAGAGTTCTGAAGTTCTTCTAGTTGAAGTTGAAAGCTTGAAGGCCTATCACCCTGTAGCAAAGTTCCTTTCACCCTGAATAAATTTAGTATTTTAGGGGAAGCTTTTACCACCATCAAATCCACAAAGTCTTCTCAGTTGAATACTTGAGAAAGAGAAGACATCATCACTCTCTCACCCCCTCTGTAAAAAGGGTTCTCTACTCCCTTCAAAAGTGATTCCTAGTTGCAAGTCTCCAAACCAAAAACTTGAGATTTGGTTTTTGAGCAACTTACCAAAATCTCTTTGGTGGCAGTCACCTGAACAAAAACCTCAGTGGATTCCTACCTGGGTGGTAGAAGAGTGGATGTACCCAGGTTGGGGAACCACTATAAAATTCTTGTGTTGTCTGGTTGCCTTTTTCTTTTGTTCTTGTTGTGCCTGTAATAGTTAGAATTCTCTGATTTTCATTAGTTTAATCTGTTGTGCTATGATACAACATCTGATTTTAGAAACAAGTTATACTATTCAGCAAAAGATTTTAATTACTCACAAATAATCTATTCACCCCCCCCCCCTCTAGAGTATATTAGATCTAACCCTTACTTTCAATTAGTATCATAGGGGAGTTCTTTTGGTTGTACAAGTCAACCCTTAAACCAAAGATCCTAAGTTAGATCTCTTTATATTTCTATAAGATTCACATAGACACCATGGCCCAAAACAAAGATTATGCAAGCACTTGACCTCTAGTGTGCAACCTGAACAAGTTTACAATCTGGAAGGTAAGAATAAAGTTATATATGAACTCCATTGATGAAGATATCTACAATTCCATTTTGACAGGTTCCCCTTGCAGCACTTACAACAGCAGCATCATCCAGCACTAATGAGGTTCCACAACCTGAGTGGACTGAGGGTTAGAAGAAGGCCAAAATTGCTAATGTCAAGGCAATGAACATATTATCCCAAACAATGTCAGATGACATTTTCCAGAAGGTGGCTGAATGCACATCAGCCAAGGCCATTTGGTATTCCCTGAATCAAATGGTGGCTGGATCTGCTGATGAGAGAAAAGACAGAAGATCAAACCTCATATCCCAATATGAGAACTTCAAGAAGGAGGAAGCTGAAACAGTAGCTGATATGTACAATAGGTTAAGCTCAATCATCAATGAGCTAAAGACCTTAGACAAGGACATCACCCTCACAGAGGTGAATGACAAAATCCTCATGTGCTTTCCAAGCTCATGGGATTAAAGGATCTGGTCCATCAAGGAGGCCAGGAGCCTAAATGAGATTTCCACTGAATCTCTTTTAGGAAAGTTAAAGTCCTATGAACAGCTGATCAAGTCCAGGGAAGCATCTGAGCAAAGAACATCTCCACCAACAAGGAAGGAGCGCAGCCTTGAATTCAAGGCTGCTTAAGAGACTGAGACTCCATCCATAAATTAAGATCTGATGAGCTTGCTCGCCAAAAGATTCTACAAGATGGCAAGGAAAGACTTCAGGAGAAAGTCATCCAGGCAAGATGACAAGCCAAGGTATGATAAAACCCCAACAAAAGAAGTGGTTTGCTTTGGCTGCAGGAAACCTGGACACTTCATCTCTGAGTGTCAAGATAATCAGAAGAAGGAGAAGAGAAGAGAGAAGGACACAAGAAGACAGCACAACAACATGCCTTCTTCTAGCAAATATAAGAAGAAGGATAAAGGCTTTGTAGATGAAAGCTGGAGTGAAACAGAAGATGAATCTTCATCTTCAAGTTACAGTGAAGAAGAAGAGGAGGCAAAGGCAAAGGAAGTTTGCCTCATGGAAATTTATTCCAACAGTAGCAGATCAAATACAGATGAATCTGATAATGAGGAAATCCTGTCAGCTGAAGATCAGGTATTAGCCACTTATGATTTTGAATCAGATGAATTTAAATTTGAATTTAAAAATTTATGCTTAGATTTGATAAGCTCTGAGAAGGAAATCAAACTTCTCAGATAAAAATTAAAAGATCAAGATGAAATCATTTCTGAAAATGCTAGCCTATCTAATGAACTAAAGTAAACAAATGTACAAATCATCTTTTTGAAATCTGAACTTAGCAAAGCTAAGATACTGGAAGAAACATTAAATGACGGAAGTTTAAGACTGTTAGATATAACCAGTACATTAAATACTTGAACTAATAACTATAGATTAGGGTTAGGAGCTTTATCACGTGAACCAATACTAATTAAAAAGAACCATCTTTCTAAACCTGTAAATTTTGTTTCTGATAAAGGAAAGAAAAACACTGAATAAGTCAATAAGGTTGATGAAGTCCTTAAACAAATTGAAACTAAGAACAAACTTAAAAAATAGAAGAATAAGAAAAATAACAATGTTCAGCAGTTATCGTCGAACTCAGATCGACAATACATGAACAGATCGTCGACCTTAGAACGATGATCTCTGAACGCAAACTTCAGTAATAATCAATCATTGATCTACGATCGACGATATCAGTATGGTTCGTCGACCAGAGATCGATGATTTTGGTGCCCCAAGAATCAATACCTTCATTCTTCGAGCAGAGATCGACGATCTCATCCAACATCGCCGAGCTCATATCGACAATCCAACCAGAAATCGTCGATCCCAAATCCTAATAAATGAAACCTAAATTCTAAAAGTAATATTAATCCTTTTAGTCAATGGATAATACCACTAAGAAGATATCATTCTAAAGGTTACAAAAATCAACCTGAATGCTCTTATATTTCCAGTTACAGTTATATAAATCAATAAGGACCCAAGGTTACCTGGGTCAAGAACAACTAACTATTTTGTCTGCAGATGAAGAGCTCTCCAGCTATAAATCAAGTATGGTACCTGGACAGTTGTTGCTCCTAGCATATGATTGGGAACAAGGAAAGTCTACTAAACTACAAGTCTAAGCTTGGACCAAAGGTAATCTTTGGAGACTCAAAGTATGGGCAATCTAAAGGCTATGGACAAATAAGGATTGGAGCAGTCACATTCAATAAGGTAACCTATATAAGAGGACTCAAGCATAACCTCATCTCCATAAGTCAATTATGTGATGAAGGTTATCATGTACACTTCAACTCAACTATCTGTATTATTTCTAATAAAGAAAAACAAACTGTTTTAATGGGTTATAGACAAGGAAACATATATATAGTTAATTTTCTATCTGCCAATTAAGATATCTGCTTACTTAACATTATAAGTAATCAAAATGATTTATGGCATAAAAGACTAGGGCATGTTAATATGAAAAACATTGCTAGGCTATCTAAAGACAACCTTGTGAGAGGTTTACCTTCTAACGCCGACAAGAAGGAAGGCCTCTACAGGGCTTGTCAACTAGGTAAGCAAACTAAATCTAGTTTTAAATCAGTAAATAAAAGTGATTCACATAGGATATTGTACTTGCTACACATGGATCTCTTTGGACCCATAGTTGTACAAAGCCTGGGAGGGAAATCCTACACCTTAGTCATAGTGGATGACTTCTCAAGGTTCACTTGGGTGTTCTTTCTAAGATCTAAGTCAGATACCTTTAAGGTTCTTACAGATTTTCTCAAGATCATATAGATTGAGTACTCTACTCATGTTGAATTGATCAGAAGTGATCATGGTAAAGAGTTTGAGTCACTTCTTATGAATGAGTTCTGTGAGAAGGAAGGTATCAGGCACTGCTTCTCAGCTCCTAAAACTCCCCAACAAAATGGGGTAGCTGAAAGGAAAAATACGACACTAATCTAAGCTGCAGGAACATTACTTGCAGATGCTTACATGCCCCTATCCTTTTGGGCAGAGGTTGTAAGCACAGCACACTATATACTGAACAGAAGCCTAATACATAAACTAATGAATATGACTCCCTATGAACTACTTAAAGGGAAGAAACCTAAAATCACTTATTTCGAAGTATTTTGCTATGTATGTTATATACATAATAATGACAAGAGATACATTAGAAATTTGAAGCTAAGGCTAAAGAGGGAATTTTTCTAGGATATTCCCAAGTAAGCAAAGCTTATTGGGTATTCAATAAATCATCCCTGAAATTTGAAGAATCAGTTCATGTTACATTTGATGAAGTTAACATGTTTTACAAGGAGAAAAACATTTCTACCAATAGTACTTTGCAGGTATCAAATTTGTGTGAAAATTTGGATGATCTAGACCTTACCCCAAAGGCTGAATCACATCCTCCTCCACAATCAGTAGCAGAAGCTGATAGTGATGAAGAAACTATGGAAGAAGTTCAACTTTCTTCAATAGTTGATGTAATTCCATAAGAGGAATTAAATCTAGTAACTGTTGCTGAACCAACTCCACCTAATGATCTTGTCACACTTAGAGATCACCCTAGATCCCAAGTGATTGGAGACATAACAGCAGGTGTACAAACTAGGCATCAACTCAACCAAGACTTGATGCATACCTATTTCCTCTCTCAAGTTAAACCTCAAACAATAAAAGATGTTGAGCAAGATCGCCAATGGATCATTGCTATGCAAGAGGAACTCAACCAGTTTGAGAGATGTAGAGTTTGGGATTTAGTTCCAAGACCCTAAGACAACTTAGTTATTGGAACCAAATGGGTATACAGAAACAAACTAGATGCCCAAGGTGTAATTGTGAGAAACAAGGCTAGGCTTGTTGCTCAAGGATATATGCAAGAAGAGGGAATAGACTATGACCAAACATTTACAACAGTTGCAAGATTTGAGGCAATCAGAATATTTCTTGCCTATGCTGCCTAAAAGAAGTTCAAAGTCTATCAGATGGATATGAAGAGTGCCTTTCTGAATGGAGGGCTAAAGGAAGAGGTTTATGTTTAACAACCTCCAGGTTTCATCTCTCCAACTAATCCTTATCATGTTTTTAAATTGCATAAAACCCTCTATGGTCTAAAGCAAGCTCCAAGGGCTTGGTATGAGACTTTAGCTAGCTTTTTGATAGAGCATAAATTCATTAGAGGCATTATAGATAAAAAATTATTCACTAGACATCATAAAAATCAAACCTTGTTAGTACAAATATATGTGGATGACATTATATTTGGGTCTACTGATCCCAAATTATGCAAGAGGTTCTCTAACCTCATGCATTCAAAATTTGAGATGAATAGCATGGGTGAGCTCTCCTACTTCCTTGGTCTCCAAGTGAAGCAGCTCCCTGATGGCATCTTCATTTCCTAGGCTAAATATGCCAAAGAGCTTATTAAGAAGTTTGGGATGGCTGATGCCTCGGCAAAGAAAACACCTATGGCCACAAATGTTGTAATAGACTCTGATGCACATGGGATTTCTGTGGATCAGAAATTATATAGGGGCATTATTGGATCCCTACTATATCTTACAGCTAGCAGACCTGATATCTTGTTTTTCACATGCCTTTGTGCTAGGTTCTAGGTGAACCCTAAAGAATCTCATCTAATTTTTATAAAAAGGATTTTAAGATATATAAAGGGTTGTCCTAGTCTAGGTCTCTGGTATCCTACTGAGTAAGAGTTTGAGTTAACTGTATACTCAGATGCTGACTTTGCTGGATGCAGAGTGGACAGAAAGAGTACCTCAGGAACTTGCCAGTTCCTTGGTATAAGATCAGTGTCTTGGTTTTGCAAGAAGCAATCATCTGTGTCCACATCAACTACTGAAGCAGAATATATTGCAGCTGGCAGTTGTTGTTCCTAGATGCTGTGGATTCAAAACCAACTCCTAGACTATGGGTTCAACTTAAATAATTAAACTCTCTTATGTGATAACACAAGTGCTATAGCAATAACACAAAATCCAGTCCATTACAGTACAACTAAACATATAGACATTAGACATCATTTCATTAGAGAGTGTGTAGACAAAAACAAAATTAAACTTGTCTATATCTACACTGATTTGCAAAAAGCTGATATTTTCACCATGCCATTGGATGAAAGAAATCACTTATTCTTTGTAAATCAGCTTGGAATTATCCATGGAGAAGACTTAGTTTAGTTTCTGTCTGCACTCGAAGAACTCTTCATATTTCATCGACCTGAGATCGATGAACTCCCTATTAGTAAAGTTAGTTTCGTCGACATGAGGTTGACGAACCTACTTCAGAAAACTTTCGTCGAACGGAGCTCGGCGAAATTTCTTCAACCCTTCAGACTAAGATAGATGAATTGTTTAACTACAAATTATTTCTTCGACCTCAGATCGAAGAACTATTTCTATTAGTGGAATGGAGTTTGTCATTTCTTATTCCGGAAAATCTTATATTTAGGTTTTCTTCGACCTCCTTCCCGTGCTTTCAGTTCTTTTGACTTGATCCTCATTTTCTCTTGTAGGTACTTTCATGGCGATTCCCGCAGGAACTCTAGTGGCAATGAAGTTTGATACTGGATTCGATTAGGACTTCGAATCTTTTCAGTACTCAGACCCCATCTTCCTCAATATTTTACAGTTACTTGAAGACCAACATTTGAAGACTCTACTCTCCACCCGCATGAAGATATCAGGAACAGAGATCAGGGAATGGGTTTACACGGCTTGTACAGAGGAAAATACGATGTCTGGAACAATCGCGGGTACTATTATTTCTCTTACCCCGATGTTTTAATTGAAATATTTGGATTGAGAAATGGTGATGAAGAATTAGATATAAGTTCGGAGGAATTTGATAAGATGCTTGGCATGATGGTGTATTCGGGACGAACCCCCAATAAATTGCTCCAGAAAGATTTGTCTGCAGAGTACAAGTTTCTTGCCGACATTGTGGGGAAGGTGCTGCTAGGGAAGCACACTGCAGATGACTATATTACCAGACATCAGTTCCTGGTCATGTGTGCCATAGTGAATAAAAGGACAGTGAACTGGGCACAGATCTTATTTGATCTGATTAGAAAGAAGAACAACAAGAAGGAGGTTTGCTTTGGAAGGATCCTAGGGATCTTACTCAAGGAGAAGGCTGCTGAATCACTAGTCTCCCCGACCATATTCTTTAATGCTAGCAAGAGACTCACTTGTGCTCTGTTTAGCAAGTGGGAGAGGACAATCACTAAGCCAACCAAGGCTCCCTTATCTTCCACCAGAACTTCTGAAAGTACCAGGGCTTTACCAGCCACTCCCCACACCATTGAAGAGATCCCTTCCACCCCTCCACCACCTCCAGCTACTCAAGTGCCATCTCAACCAGCAATACAACCAACCCACCTTCCACAACAATTACAGTCCCTACCTCTACACCTCCAGCATCCCAACTTCCTGCCTCTTCAACAAACATTCCCTCCAATACTCCATCCCCCCATCCTTATACATCTTTACCCACACCACCCCAATCTCCTCTTCCACATCATCTTGCTGATATCCCCCAAACCAACATATCAACACTCCTATCCTTCAACCTTTTATCATCCCCACTACACACTCCCTCTCCTCCAAATGACTCTCCCCTACACACTCAAATCCCAACTCCTCCTCCACCTCTAACTCCCCCAGCACCTACCATATCCACTCAACCAATCGCTGCCACAACATCTACCTCTCAACACTTGGATCCCTCCCTTATCTCCCCACTCATTAACCTCCTTACAACCCTCCTAAAAAAACTCATAGCAGAGGCTATCTATCCTCTTGCTGCCTCTATCTCCTCTCTTGCTGCTCAAATTACTGCTTTAACTACTCCTCCCTCTTCATTTGGGGGTCTGGCTTCAGTTCCTCCTGAAACCAGGCAGGGGGAGATACTTGATGAAGAAGTAGCACCAGTTATAGTAGAAGATACAGCACCAACGGAATCAGATGATAAGGATATAGACACAGCAGTTATAACAGAAGATGTAGCAACATAAGAGGTTATATCAGAAGATGTACAAGAAGTTATGGTAGAAGCTGTACCAACATGAAATACTAAGCCATCTATGGCTATAGTTCCATATACCACACCAATTTGGCTCAAAGCCACTTTTGCAGCTCCTGAGCCTCTTCCCAGAGTTGCTTCCCTCACCATCTCATCCCCTATAACACAAGTGTATATTATGGATGATTCTCCAATGCCTGACCTAGATGCATTGGTCATGGCTGATATTGAGGAAGAAAATAAATTAGCTGATGAAAGCACTGATGTACATAGTTCTCCAGTTTCCCCCTAGTTCCTTCAAAGAAAGAAAAGACAACAACTTCTGATGACACATTGAGAGAGATTGATGCCATGTATGACAATCCTCAGCCTTCTGATGATGATGATGATGATGATGATTCTGATGAGGACCCTAAGAAGAAGAAAGTTTCAAAAGAAAAGGAAAGCTCCTCCACCTCCTGCCCCAAAACCTAATCAAGTAAATGACACACCCTATTACATTTTACAGAACATAACTCCATACAAGGGTATGCCATCTTGGATGTGGCTATCTAAAAATGAACAAAAGGCAAGTAAGAAGTGCATAAGATATTCTCCTCCCCCACATAAATTCAAGAGAGGTCCTCCTCCTCTTCGTCCTCCTGCTGCTGGTGCCTTAGGAACTACCTCTCCAGGTACAAATGCACCTTCTAAGTCTACATCCTTCACTAGAACATATCAAAGATAGGAAAAGCCATCTTGACATCATTCTCAAGGAAGCAGCCAGCAAAGGAATGTCAGCTCTACAGAGCAAATAAAGGAGGTAGCTTCTCAAAAACTAGAGTTCTCACCTCCCAGACAGCAAGCTCAACAAAGAAGTCACATAGAATCCCACAAGCCCAAAAGAAAATATAGTGAGACTGCTCCTCCAAAGTCTCTGTATACTCAGAGTGATGAAACTCAACGAGTAACAAATTTCCAAGCACAGTCTACTTAATTCAAGCCTATCACCCTGCTGCCCCCACAAGATGATCAATTATCTATTAGTCAGGATATTGATCCCAACTTTAGGATGACAAGGCTCCAAGAGTTGATTGGTCTGTCACAAATAAAGAAGGCCAGAGAAGAGGGTGAAGATCCAACAAAGTTCACAACTATGTCTTCATACAGAGAAAAAGAGCTGGATAAACTTCAAGTGAGAAAGAAAGTGTTTGATCCTGTAGAGCACATGGCTATACACCTTGAGGCTGTAGTACCCAGAACCTCTACACTAATAGTGATTGGAGCAATAGATATGTACATGTCAAAGAAAGAAGCTACTAATCCTGACAGGGAAATCATCTTTACTCAGCCTAGAGATAAGAGCAAAGGAGCAGAGAAATAGAAGAAATAGAGCCTGAAGTCCTATGTGTATGGTATACTTTTGAAAAACAGTGTTCTATGATACAAAGCTAACTATGTAAATATATCTGTTGCATATATATTATTTCATTCTCTGCCAGATATATATTTTCTTGCTGTGTACATTTCTTTTTATCATTGAGTCTGTAATTAGTGACCTCACCCAAATAGGGGGAGATTTTTGGATCCCTACTTTGATTTGGGCTAGGTTCACTAAGTCAGGAAATTAACCAACATATATATCCAGGGTCATGGTTGTGTCCTAGAGTCTAGGTCTAGTCCTTAGAGTCAACAATACTAGGGACCAGCCTCCAACACTGCCAAAGACTCAAGATTTAGAGAAAATTCAAGACTTAGGAAAAGAGCTCTATGTTCGTCGATCTCAGGTAAACGAAAGTCGTGCTCAGCTCGACGAACTCAGAGACAATTCTCTGAGCTGAGCTCGACGAACTTGGTTCTCAGACCGACGAACTCTAGACAAAGTGACAACACTTCTAAGTCAAACTTTGGTCGACAAACTTAGAACATCAGCTAGACGAACTCTGTTCTCTAATCCTAGATCGACTAATCAGATGTCTCAACACTAAATACAAGAGAACATCACACTCAACGCCAGAATGATGATTCAAAACTCAATGCCATAGAACATTACACTTAACGCCAGAATGATGATTCAACACTCAACACTAGAGAAAATCACACTCAATGCCAAAATGATATTTCAACACTCAGCACCAGAAAATAGTCTAAGTCCAGAATCAAAACTCAGGTCGACAATCTTGGACCTCAGCTAGACGATCTCAGTTCTCACGTCCCAGGTCGACGATCTTGGACATCAGATCGACGAACTTGGTGCACAGAATAGGAAAGTTGTCAAGCAGCAGTCAGCCATTCTGAGGTCGACGAACTTGGACCTGAGCTCGATAAATTATGGACTCAGGTCGACGAATCCAGACTTGGTTGTTTCTCTTTTTTGTTCCTATTATATTGCAATGATTCCTGAGTAATTAATGCTCTAATATTCTCTTAATATTACCATTAGATAAGAGCATTAATTATGGTCTTTATCAGGATTATTGTCTGTCGTTTTCTAAAGGGACAGTTGGGGAACTCAATCAATGCAAAATATTCTCTGGACATCAGCATTGAATGCAAAAAGGATTTCAAAATTCAAATGGACGTTTATATCGAAAAATAAAAATATAGATTCTCCTTCTTCCTGGAACAGAGCAGACAACACACAACTGATACTGATATATAGAAAACCAGTCAGGAATAGTAGAACACCATTATCTTGCAACAAGGATTCTCTCTGCTCTCCCTCTCTCTTGACAATAAAGAACTAGAAAGAAAGATCTGCTTGACCAGAATAAGAATAGATTTCAGAAAAAGAAGAACAATCATTTAAATCAAGAGTCTTCTTCTTCTTTCATCCTCTCAGGAAATTTCAAAGGACAACAACTACTGCATCTGTCAAAGAGTTCCTGAAGTTCTTTTGGTTGAAGTTGAAAGCTTGAAGGCCTATCACCTAGTAGCAAAGTTCCTTTCACCCTGAATAAATTCATTATTTCAGGGGGAGCTTTTGCTACAATAAAGTCCACAGAGTCTTCTCAGTTGAATACTTGAGAAAGAGAAGACATCATTACTCTCTCACCCCCTCTGTAAAAAGGGTTCTCTACTCCATTCAAAAGTGATTCGTGGTTGCAAGTATCCTAACCAAAATACTTGAGGTTTGTTTTTGAGCACCTTGCCAAAAGCTCATTGGTGGCAGTCACCTGAACAAAAACCTGAGTGGATTCTTACCAGGGTGGTAGAAGAGTGGATATACCCAGGTTGGGGAACCACTATAAATTCTTGTGTTATCTGGTTGCCTTTTTCTTTTGTTCTTGCTGTGCCTGTGATAGTTAAAATTCTCTGATTTTCATTAGTTTAATCTGTTGTGCTGTGATACAGCATCTGAGTTTAGAAACAAGTTATTCTATTAAGCAAAAGATTTTAATTACTGACAAATACTCTTTTCACCCCCCCCCCCTCTAGAGTATATTAGATCTAACCCTTACTTTCACCCTACATATGTTTAGAAAACTTCTTGCAAATGTGGTCATTCGTAGATCCAACGATAATATCATCTGCATAGATTCGCACAAACAAAATCTTGTTGTTAACATCCCTAAGAAATAATGTCTTATCTATCTTTTCCCTTGTGAACTTTTTCTAAAAAACAAAGTTAGGTAACATCTCATACCAAGCTCGGCGAGCTTGTTTCAAACCATATAACACTTTATTTAGAAAATAAATTTGTTCAGGGAGAGTTGAGTTGACAAAACCTGGGGGTTTACCAATGTATACTTCTTTTTTTTATTACCTTTGAGGAATGCTTACTTCACATTTATTTGATAGATGAAAGTTATTACTTAAAGGCTAGCTAGCCACCTAGAGGGGGTGAATAGGTCTTTGAAATTACTTAAGCCTTTTTGATGTTTATAAGTTTGGTGATCTAAAGCTTGTCCTATTCACCTTCAATACAAGAAAGAAACAAGCAACACAACAAGCATACAAGTATTTATAGTGGTTCTCCAATTGGGTACATCCACTTTCCCTCCCACCTATCCAACTGGTTTGTTGGACTAAGCACAAACTCCACCAATATGCTCCTCAGAGCTTACACCTCAGGCCCTCAGCCTTACACACAGATTCTTTTCAGAATCCAAACTCAGAACAACAAGGGTTCCTACCTCAGAGCCCTGCAGTGCTCCTACAGCTTAGTGGTCCACTGACCACCTAACTCAGCCATATTTCTAAGGCCTGCAACTCAGGCTTCTCTGCCCTACAACTTCAGGCACATAGACCTACTCTCAGAGTATTGCAAAACACCTATAACTCAGTACATATCCAGGTACCTACCTTAGTGCCTTTCCAGGCACCTACAGCTCAGCCTCCTCCAAGGCCTACAACTCAGTGACACACTTATCAACTATAGCTCAGTTATTCACAAGTCACCTACCTCAGGCACTAGTCCCTATACTCAGGCTTGGAGGACAGCCCTACCTCAGATCCACACTTGGATCCTACCTAAGAGAGTAGCACTCTCCTACCTCAAGCACATAAGACCTACAACTCAGATACATACATGGATCCTACCTTAGTACCCCATCAGGGCACCTACCTCAGTGACTAATTTATTACCTACCACTTAGGCATAAAGTGCACTACACTCAGATTTAGATAAACTGAATCCTGCAGGAAATAATCAAGTAAAATTGAAATATTGACTCAGAGATAAATCTCTGAATCTATCTTGCTGGACTGAGCAAATATCAGTCCAGCCCACTTGTTGTAGAAGGGATGAGTCTTCTTCTACAACTAACTTCTTCTTTGCTGCACAGGTGAGCAGATATCTGTTGTTGAAGGCTTATACCCCTTCACACAACTATCTTCTCTTGCTGATCGATTGAATCAGGCAACTTGTTCTTCAAGGAACAATCCTGATGAACTGGAAGAAGTTTCAGCAATCTTTTCCTTCTGGCTTTCACTTTTGGACTTTGATTTCATGCTTGTCGAAGAAGATGAAGTCCAGTGGCCTCCTTTTCATTTTCTGCTTTTATTCTTGTTTTTCGTTAACCCTAATCTTCTTTTCTTCTCTTCCTTTTATATCTATTGATTTGAATCAACGACACAATTTGAATGTGGACCTAGTCAAGTGTGGTGAGTGCCACCTCCATCATAAGAAGACAAACAGTAGCTTCTGGCGCTACTGTAGCTTTCCGCAATGGCATGAAGTATTGGGACTCGGCTCGACGATCGTCGATCTGAGAATTACGAACTCTATGCTGAGCTCAATGAACTCTGTGTTGAGCTCGACGAACTTCAGAATCTTCAACTTTAGCTTGAGCTCGACGAAAGGCGGGCTCAGGTTGATGAACTCTGAATCTTAAACCTTTATCTTGAGCTCGACGATCTGTGAGCTGAGCTCGACGAACTCTGAATCTTCAACCTTCAACTTGAGCTCGATGAAATGCGGGCTCAGGTTGATGAACTCTGAATCTTCAAACTTTAACCTGAGCTTGACGATCTGTGAGCTGAGCTCGACAAATTTCACTTTCTGGACTTAGAAAATATCTGCTGCCTTTGTCTCAGCAGTTCCTTCTCAACTGTCCTAGCAGTTTTTTCTTCATAGCTAAGAAACTTCTGTCTCAGTGATTTATCAATTATCTCAGCAGTTTCTTGTTCATAGTTGAGATAGTTTTGTCTCAGCGGTTATTTCTTCACAGCCGAGACTGTGTTCTGCCTTAGCGGTTTAGCTGAGACCAACACTTCTCTCAACGATATGTGTTGAGCTTCTCAACTGTCTCAGTGGTTCTGCTGATACATTCTTCTCAACTATCTCAGCCTTCTCAACGGTTATGCCTTAGTCAAATTTTCTGACTTCCAGCTTCCTCTTCCTATTCACCTGTCCAATCCAGGACAACCTGCATGCAATAACTCAAGCATACATCAAATACATTATTCCCCTTAGCATGATTGGTGATGCCTCTTCAAATCCTAAGGAACATTGGAGGGCACAATTCCCAACAATCTCTCCCTATTTGAAGAAGGTAGAACACTCATCCATGCTAAGGTGTATCTACACAAAAACATATCATGATGAGCCTAAAGTAACATTACCATAACAACATGCCATCCCAGTATAGGATAACACCCCCTAGGTGGGATGGCATAACACGATGTTTGACTAACCAAAAGCACTGGTGAATTATCAATCACTATCAGTGTAACTGTATGATTAGTAGCAACAGCTTTATTAATCATTTATAAGGTAAACATTTTGATTAAGATCTACCAAATCATTAACTTAGTCAAGCAAAAATAGTAAACTTGTGATTACAAGAAATCTATGAAAGTATAGCTCAATCATTTTTCACAGATACATAAATGAGAGTTGCATTAAACATTTATCACATCAATATAGTCATGGACAGCTCATAGTAACTTTATTGATAAAGATTTGGCATTGTTACACTTTTGATATTGATTACAAGACATTTATTACATGTTTTAAAGCATCCTAAGTCTTGCGGTCCAATCTCAGCTCTTCTTTGATGAACTTGAAGCAGCATCCTTGGTTACAGCTGTCTTCTTCATGTTTTCATCTTTGTTCCCCTGCCTCTTGAAGTAAAAGAAAGGTTTTGGAATATATCTGGAAGGCATTTTCTTAGGATTGCTCTTTCTTACCAGATTTTCTTTGAATACTCTTTCCCTTAGAGAATTTCTTTCCAAATGCTTTATCCATTCCCCAGAAGGATATACACTATCAATATTCCAAAGAATTTGTCCATGGCTTACCCAAGCATTTATAATGATGGATTCAAAGGCATAACATAGCTGTTCATAATCTGGATCATCTCTGTTTTCATCTCTACTCTTTGCCATGAACTCTTCAGCCATTTGAGTTCCTTCCCTGTTTCTTCTGGCAGTAGGTTGTGCATCATATGCAACTCTTTCTTGTGTTGGGAAGTCTAGGACCTCTGGCCTCTTTCTATCGAGGAGGGGCAAGTGTAGTGCCACCCTAGTGACTTGAATTACATTGAAGGCTTGTTCTTCAATGAGTGATGCTGTCTTAGTATGGTGTCTCTCCCCCTTTTTGCCATATTCACAGATGGTATTTTGCATGGTGGTGGTCTTTGCTTCATATTTTCTTGATATGGATTGGAGTATTCTCTCATTGTCACCAAAAAGCTCATTTTTTAGGAGTAGTGCCTCCTTCATAGAGTGGAAATCAACATTTGTGACATGTAGATTTACATGATCTGATGCACCCATGATCACCTTATCAGTTGCACTCACATAATTCTTGACATATAATATGTCAGCTGTAGAGAGTTTTTCTCTTGTGTCTAAGGATTTCATGAGGGTGGTCAGTTTGATGCCAGTAGTTCCAGACTTATCAAACCAGGTGGTGACCTGTTTGTTTAAGTGAGAGATTTCTTCTTTATTTTCCTTGACTTTGGTTGACAATTCATCCCTCAGCTTGGAAATTGATTGGTCAACATACTTCTTGAGGGTTGTGGTATGAGCATTTATGAGTGCTTTTATTTGGTTTACTAATTCCTCATTTGATATAGGATTAGATGATGTATGGCTCATAGGAGGAGGGACAACATCCTGAGCTGGGACTTGAGAAGGCTCACCCTCAACTATAGCACATATATAAGGAAACATTTCATTAGTTAAAGCTCTATAAACACTATTAATTAAGAGGGTATGGGTATTACCTGTAGTGGGTCCAGACTCAACCACTCTGTTGACCACTTGATCCAAAGTTGTCAAATCCATCTGATCATGCTCCCCCTCAGACTGAGCATTGTTTTATGGGCTTGACTTATCAAGATAAGTATCTAATGTCTTAGGAGGCTCCCTGTTATCTTCTGTAGTAGAGATGACTTCAACTGCTGCTGCTTCATCAGTATCATCCATGTCTACCTCATCTTCAACATCAACCTCTTCTTTAGTGGCATTCTTTGACACTTGTCCTTACTTAGGACTTGCATGGATTTTATCAACAAGCATATCACTAACTTGGAGTTGAAAGTTTGCAGAGGTTTGACAAAGTGATAAGTCAACTTGCAGACCAACATCAGCTGGAGAGGAGGTTCCAAGTTCTGGTTTAGAGCTGGCAGTTCTTTCCTCCTAAGCAAGTCTCTTCCTTGTGTCCTTAGAGGAGTTATTTATTGCTGAAGGTTGGCTCATTGGTAGGAACCTAGTGAATCTGTCCAGATTTTTTATGTCCATTCTTTTTAGGTAGTGAGTCTTCACTCCTTGTTCTTGCTTGAATGTATCTGGATAGGAATTTATATGGTATAAGGAAAGAATTCTGCCCATGTATGGAGTGTGTAGGCAGTCTACTATTCTCTGGTAGATGATTGATGACCAAGAAGTCTTCTTACTGAAGATTATCCTAGTCATGACATCAAACATTGTCCTGGAGATTGTGTAATGTGATCTTGGTTTGTAGATGAGGGCTTTCCCTACTATATCTGCTAGCAGTTTGGCTCTCTGATTGAGGAAATTCCTCATAAAAGATCCAGATTTGGCCTCATTATATTCACACCACTTGAGAGCATTGTCTCTATCCATGATGGCATGTTCCTTGAGAAATCATCTTGTCCTTGACATTTTCTTGGAACATCCATTGTCCAAGTACCAAGTCTTATTTAGACAGGTACTTGGACTATCCTGCAAAACAGAATTCATTTACCCTTAGGCACCCAACAATAGTTGGGGTCCTAGGTTCTTATTAGCATTATAAAATTTTAGCACAACTCTCTGCCTGGACTGAGCACCTTTCTGTCCACTAGCCACATTCAGGTTGTGCCAACAATCAATTGAAAAAGTGGCCCACCTTCTTACAGCACCAACATTTATGAATGTTGTATCTTCTCTTCAGGATAACACAGAATTGTTGTCCATTAGAGATGTGAGCTGCTCCAGATTTTGCTGGAAAAACATTGCATGATGCTGCTTCCTTCTTCCTGAATGAAGGTGCTGAGGAACTAAATACAGCTGTTCTTGTATGGGCCAATTGTATTTTTGGAGCCTTCCATCTAGTTGTCTCTCTCATCTCTTTAGATACAGGATATTTGGATCCAAATCTAAAGATCTTATCCTGAGCTTTATGGCGGGAGTGGACAAAAACACTCCTTCTAAGATCATGTGTCTTTACCCCACTGGTAGAGTACACATTTGATTGATCCTCATGGGGAGGTGAAAACTTGACAGTTTTAGAAGGTAAATTCACCTTTAAAAATATAGTCAACTTATTAGGGAATTCAGATTTGAAATGATGATTAATTTGATTAATACCCAACTTCCTAGGGACATGGCAAGTTCTAGCTTTTAGAAACTGTCCCTGTGACTGAGAAGGGTTAATCACAATCCCCAATTTCTCTGTGAGCTTTTGTTCCAAATATCTTATATGCTTATTCTTCTCTTCTAGAAGCTTGGTCTGATACTCAAGACTTTTCTTGAGTTCAGAAACCTCATGATTCTTCTTATAAAACTCAATAGATTTATTGTTATAGAGTGTTTTATAAGGCTTTAGGACTTCAATATCCTTTACTTGCCTTTTGGAAAGATTTTTGCTCTTCCTTAGAGCATATAGTAGTAGTCCATACTTGTCAATCAATTGATTGACATCAATCTCAGAGTCTAGGCAATCTTCATCATAGGATGAAGATGCATCACTATTTGGATTGGTTTCATACTCAGAGGAAGATGAAGGAATGGAGAGAGGTTGTACCTTGATTGATTCTGAATATGCCTGTCTTCTTTCCTCTTCAAATATTGCCATCATCCCCTGACATCCACAGTCTTCTTCATCCTCCTCATTGTCACTGTCTGAGTGCGATAAAGGGGCTCTAATTCCTATCCTAGCAGCAAGATTTCCTCTTCTTCTGGATCTACAACAATCAATATCATCCCTATATAGGCTTCTTCCTCTTCTTCTTCAGAGTCTGAGGAGGAAGAATTTGTCCAGCTTCTCTCCTTCTTAGCCACAAAGGACTTCTCCTTCTTCTTGTCCTTGTGGTGATGGTGATGCTTTTTCTTCTTATTCTCATCCTCTTCCTTATTCCTGATTGGGAAGTCAGCAATGACATGTCCATCCTTGCTACAAAAATAATAGATGACTTTAGATGAAATCTGTTTATTGGATTTAGTGTCATACCTATCCTTCTTAGAGGATCTCCTGTGATTGGATGACGATGATGGCCTGTTCTCCCTGTGCTTATTCTTCATGAACTTCTGAAGCTTCCTGGAGAAGACTACAAACTCTTCATCAGACATGTGGTTGTTTGAGGAATTATTCTCAGATAATTCTGAGCTATTCTCAGCTTCTCTTCTTGGTTGAGAAGGAGTCTTTCTTCTGCTTCTTCTTAGGGCTTCTGGCTTGAGGGACACTGTCTTATCCTTGGTCTTGGATTGACTTTCCTTCTCTTCTTCTTGTCTAGCAGCCAGTTGCATTTCATTTGATAGCAACTTTCCAAAGAGTGTTGGTGGAGGAGTGTCTGTCAACTTAGCCATTTCCCTAATGGCACAAATCTTGGTATCTCAGTCTCTAGTGAGAGATTTGAGGAACTTGTCATTCATCTCATAGTTGTTGAATACCCTACCATATGTTCTTAGTTCATTGACTTTCCTAAATAACCTCTCAAAGCAGTCAACCACCTTTCCAGATTTTCTGTCTAAAATCCATACTCTTGGTGAGCATGGACTTCCTATCATCTCTTACATCCTAAAAGCCTTCCATATAGACCACAAGTGTGTCCCACTTTTCCTTGGAGGTCTTGCAGTGCACTAGATTCTGGAAGGTTGAGTCATCAATGACACTAGCTATGATATTTTGTGCCCTTTTGTCAATGGTGGACAGAATCACCTCATCTCTATCCATCTCTGTATATGCCTTAGGCACTCTCACAGTTGGATCTATGGTGGAAGCCATTTTGGGGACAAAAGGACCTTCCACTACTGTTACATAGATCCTAGGGTTAGATGCTTCCATGAATAGTCTGACCATTTTCTTCTACAGGCCACATCCTTCCTTCCTATAGATTGGCAGTTTCATGTCCCCTAGCTCCATATAGTTCATTCCTGACCCCATGATTATATCTTCTAGCTAACCTTGGAGGTATGATCAGATTGTTAAGTCCTTTTTGAGTAGCCTCCCTCTGATACCACTTGAAGGTTATTATTAAAGGTTAGCTAGTCACCTAGAGGGGGGGTGAATAGGTCTTTGAAATTACTTAAGCCTTTTTCCTGTTTATAAGTTTGGTGATCTAGAGCTTGTCCTAATTACCTGCAATAAAAGAAACAAACAAGCAACACAACAAGCACACAAGTATTTATAGTGGTTCCCCAATTGGGTACATCCACTTTCCCTCCCACCTATCCCACTAATTTGTTGGACTAGGCACAAACTCCACCAATATGCTCCTTAGACCTTACACCTCAGGCCCTCAGCCTTACACACAGATTATTTTCAGAATCCAAACTTAGAACCACAAGGGTTCCTACCTTAGAGCCCTATAGTGCTCCTACAGCACAGTGGTCCATTGACCACCTACCTCAGCCTTATTTCTAAGGCCTACAACTCAAGCTTCTCAGCCCTACAACTTTAGGCACATAGCCATACTCTCATAGTATTGCAAAACTCCTATAACTCAGTACCTACCTTAATGCCCTTCCAGGCCCCTACAACTCATCCTCCTCCAAGGCCTACAACTCAGTGACACATTTGTCACATATAGCTCAGTGACTCACCAGTCACCTACTTCAGGCACTAGGCCCTACACTCAGGCTGGGACGATAGCCCTACCTCAGATCCACACTTAGATCCTACCTCAGACAGCGCACTCTCCTACCTCAGGCACTTAAGCCATATAGCTCAGATCCACACTTTGATCCTACCTCAGTACCCTAGTAGGGCACCTACCTCAGTGACTAATTAGTCACCTACCACTCAGGCACAAAGTGCCCTACACTCAGATTCAGATAAACTAAATCCAACAGGAAATAATCAAGTAAAATTGAAATACTGACTCAGAGATAAATCTCTGAGTCTGACTTGCTGGACTGAGCAGATATCATTCCAGCCCACTTGTTGTAGAAGGGATGTGTAACGCCCAAAAATCTTGGAAGAGGAACCGATGGCGTTGTTTTTGGCCAAGTTGGGTTCTGGGTAGGATGACACGACCTGTGACACGGGCGTTTCACAGGGCGTGTCGCGCTCGGGTTCGACGATTCGCCGAGAGGTCAACGATTTTTCGGTCGACAAGCATTGAGTGAGAACACGGCCTATGACACGGGCGTGTTACCAGAGACACGGGCATATCTTAGGGCGTGTAGAGCACTTAACGATTTTGCGGCGTTGAGTGAGCACACGGTCTAGGACACGGGCGTGTCCCAGGGCATGTCGAGCACTCAACGATCTTTTTGCGGCATTGAGTGAGCACACGGTATGGGACATAGGCGTGTCCCAGGGCATCTCGAGCACTCAACGATCTTTTTGTGGCGTTGAGTGAGGGCACACGGCCAGAGATACGGGCTTGTCAATGGTCGTGTGCCTCTCAGGACGATTTGGTCCTGTGTCATTTGGGGGGACACGGGCCGTAACACGGGCCTTGACACGGGCGTGTCACCTGAGACACGGGCGTGTCCGAAGCCGTGTCAAAGGACGTGTCCTGCTCGGGATTTCTTGTTTGATGGCGAATAAGAGAACACGGCCCTGGGCACGGGCGTGTCACAACCCGTGTTCGGCTCGGGAAGTTTATTTTCAGGGCGAATTTTGGTCGTTCGTTTCCTTCTTTTGGTATCCAAGGGTTGTGGTTGGTCTTTTCTAGGTTTAACGCCGAGAATAGGGTTTTCAAACCATTATTTCTCATCTTTTTCCTCTTTCTAAAACATTAGAGAGAGGGGAGAGCTAGGAGGAAGGAGGAGATCAACTCCGTCCACTAGTGAAGCTTCGGAGCCCCATTTCGCAAGCGGAGTTCAGATCCGCGAAGGCAAGATCGTTGCAGTCGTGTTCATCCGACCAAGCTTTCTCCATGGCTAGGAAGAGGGGTCGTACGGTAACGACACTTCTCCTCTTGGTTTTAGTATGCATGCTTAGCATCTTTTATTTTCATCTTTGGGCTCCGGATCCCTCAAATGAGAGGGGTTCGGGTTGCCCCGGTTCAAGAGGAACCTCCGGGTCGATTGAGTCCATCCCCGACATATTTTTGCATTAGAGATCCGCTCCGTTAGTTGATTAGGAATTGTGGGTGAAGCCGTACTCGTGACCGTTGGTCCGACTCGGTGATGTTGCATAGTGAGCCTAGGATTCAATAGAAATCCGTTGCGGTAAGATGCCGTTGTGATGTATGCGTTTTCCCCCTTTTCTTGAGTGAGTACTCGTAGCCGAAACCGGAAAAGGTTAGCTCCACATTGGTGGTAGATGTTTTCCTTGGTGCACGGGGACGTTATAGTATAAATGGTGGATTAGGGTGGGAAAATATTTGGTTGTGCTATGCTAAGGAGTGGCTATGTCTCTGTGGTCGGCTGGCTATCCCGTGACGTGCAAGTTATGTGGGGAGTGTGTCCCGACGAGACTAGTCCCCTTCTATGATACTAATGAGAACACCGAGCGTAGGGCATGCCCGGGCAATGAGGCCATGAGTGGGTGGGGTCCAGCAAGGGTTCTTAGAATCGGTTTGTGTGTGAGACGGAATCCTGACTTGTGAAGTCAAAATGTGCGGCCAAGCCCGGGGTTTAAGACCCATGCGCGGGTGGGGCATTTGCAAGATTTCCGGTCAACGGCGCTTGGGCCGTTAGGGACATGGTAGTTCCCTTATGTTGTGCAGCTTTATGCCAATGGGGAAACAGAAGTACTTGAATTGTTTGATGCTGTGTTAGATGCATACGAGTTAGGGTGCCTTGGTCGAAGCTCGGGTTTGAATACATGCTACATAGTAGGCCCCTTTTATATTGTTCACAACATAGAAACATGTTTGTATCTTGAGACATCCAAAACTGTTTTTATGCTTTATTTATTTATATATATGGTACATGAAGTGCTGACTTGCAGGTTGGAGGGGTACCCCGGGGTTCGTTAGGGGCAGCCGGGAGGAGATGTGTTTTTTACACAGTTGAGGTCAGCCTTTGCTGACCCACGTTACTTAAAATCTTTACAGGGTAAGGATCGCAAGCGGGCGCTAGTGCCCAGGCGAAAAGCCCTAAGCCTTATGAAGTGTTGCTTTACTTTAGTTTGTTCCCTTTTCTTGTCTTGTTTGATCTATGATTTGGACAATGTCCAGCTTGCACGGCGAGGTAGCCTAGGAGTGCTTTTGCACATTCATGTATTGACTTTGTGGTTTATTATTTGATGGACATTATTTTGTAAGGCCTTAAGGCCTTTGGTTACTCCTGATTGTAGTGGATAACTTCTAGTGGTTTTGCTTTGTTTCCACTGTATTTAGTTCTGAGTTTTGAGTTTGGGTATTAATATCATCTTATAATGCTGAAGATGTGGCGATTTTATGTCGCGGGGCCCTGGCCGGACCCATATCATACATTCATTATAGGGGAGGTGTTACAATTTGGTATCAGAGGGAGGTTAGTGTTCCAAGGAGAGAATTCATGGTCAAAAGTCAATATCGAGTCGCGTATAAGAAGTTATCCACATAGGAGTATTGCGGGATCATGAGTGTCCCTTTATTTGAGTCTTGCGATTAAAGACTGATTTGTGTTTTTCTTTGCTTGTGTTAAGTGTGCAAGCAATGAGGAGGGGACATCGAGGCCAGGAGAAGAGCTCTCGGCGAGTAGCGCTACAGCGCAAGGTCCTTTAGGCATGGGGGTGACCCCCGCCGACTTTTGTCGCATGATTTCGGAAGCGATTGTGGCGGCTCAAGCCGCAGCGGTAGTACAAGTAGCAGCCCCCATAGCTCAGGTAGCAACTCCTGCTACCCCGGATACGGTGATGGTCGTGCCGGGTGAGGAAGCCATGCGGGCAGAGTCGCTGGCCGAAAGGGTGATTGTCGGGCATGGTGACTGGCAAATGAAGTATTTCCTGAGCTTCCACCCTCCAACCTTTAAGGGAATCGGCATGCCTACAGATGCAGAAGATTGGTGGGCTCAGATTCAGGAGCTTTTGAGAGCGACTGAGACGCCAGAAGAAAAGAAAGCAGAGTTTTCAGCCATCATGTTGGAAGGGGACGCCATGTTGTGGTGGGCGAGCCACAGTGGCCGACAGTTTCATGGACGTATACGGTCCATTGAGGAGTTTGGGAATGCTTTCGTGAAGAAGTACATTCCTGCATCAACAAGGTTAGCCCTCCAAAGGCAATTTCTGCACTTGGTGCAGTGAGACAAAACCATGGATGAATATGTTCAGGAGTTCACTCGATTGGGTCATTATGAGGGAACGACCATGGCGGATGATGAGGAGAGGGTGTAAGACCCCCTTTTTTTCTTTTTAAACCACCGGGGTCTTAGCCCAGAATTGCCGCTTTGCGGTGCACCGACTCACGGGATGGCAACCACTACGAAACGCCAATTCTGCCGGCCCTTTTCGATCACAAAGAGAGAGAAGTAATTAAACATAAAATGTAAACAAGTCCACCTAAACATGTAAACAAAAGTGAAGTCACATCCAGTCCATCAATAGATAATAACAGGAAATAGATAAATGGGCTCGAGCCCAGTACATAAGAGTCCTCACTACAAATCACTCATCGCGGAAGCTATAAAACTACAAATCACTCACGGAGCTGGTCGCAGGTGCACCGGTGCTAGACTGTCCCACCTCCATGCGCACCGAACTCCGCTGGTGCTGGTCCCTGGACTGCTGGTCTCTGTCTCCCATCCGGAGCTCCTATAATGTTGTGGTTAGAAAACCATTAGTCATAAAGACTAAGCCCTATCATCCCCTATCCCTCCCCCCACGGCTCCTAAGCACCGGGCAGAGAGGAGGAAAGGGAAGCTACAAAGGTGGAGAATAATAAAGCAGATGACAAGGAAGCTAATCTAGTAGTTATTTAGAGTGAAGTAGGTCTAACAATCCTACAGCAGTAAGTAATAAGGAGAGCAATTAATAAGTAGCAATTTGTATAAAAAGGCAGCTAGAGAACAGTAAGTAAACAAGCAAGTAAATAAGTATGTAACCTTAACTTATATGAATGCCCATACAAACTTATAAGTTAAGGGGTCTTCTGCAAGGCTCCCATCGTATAAAAAGTCCCATACTGATTTATACGTTGGGGTGTCGGTTGTATGCAAATATGAGTGTAGTGATATGCTATGCCATGATTCATGCAAGTGCAACACACGCACACGACTCTATGCGCACAGACCTTTAGTTCCCCCTATTCGGGCAGCTAGCTTCACTCCCAGGAACCTCCGTAGTGGCAAACGGAGACAGTGGGTCGGGCCCCCCACTCCTAGGCGGGTATCCACACTACCAGGCCTAACCCTTCCGTACGCCCCAAGAAGAACACAACCTAGAGTATCCGCATACTACTGTTGGTTGTACCCACCAGACTTTCTTTGGCTAAGTGTCCCACACCGCCGAGTCAACAAACCGATGTCGGTGTGAACGACTATCAGATACCGAAGACCCACCACCTTTATTCTGTACTCCAACCCTCGAGCCCTCGGCCCCCCGGACAGTCCCGTCCGTGCATCTACCTTCAGAGCTACCGTCTGAATGGCAACCAAACCAATTATTCTACCTTCCAAGCTACCGAGGTGTGTGTATGTGCAACCCTAGTTATACTAGTTGCTCTTTTAGTTTATTATTCCTATGGTTTACGTTAGCCCAGGACTGCCCCCGGCATACCCCGTGAAGGGCTCTCAAGGGGCACTAGGAACCAAGACGGCGGCATTACGGCCTGAAGTTCCCTTTCGCAAGGCACTTACTGTTATTGGTTGATCTCCCTTAACCCGATCCCCTTTTAGTTACTTTTGATCTAACCCTAGAGTTTTAAGACTCTCCCTCTCCTACCCGGGGTGGACGATCTTTCGTCGTTCCCGTACGCCACTTAACCTTAACCAGTCTCACACTCTACTTATCCTGACTTCCAATAATGAACCTAATCTTAGCTTGCCCTAACCAACCAGAAACTACCAAAATTCCATTTCCCAAGTTCATTATTACTCTAGTTCAGTTTCCGTGGTTTTACTATATGCAGACCATCCTAAGCTATATGAGGTACACAAGGGGAGGTACTCCAAATTGTCTTCCAAATCTCCTATAATATTTACTGGAGGTCTACCATATCATAATTTGTCTAAATCCAGAAACTTAAAACTTTCCTAATTAATCTGATATTTATTTAATTTTCCCAAAGAATGGGCCATGGGTCATTTTAAACATGAACTACATGATCCTCCTAAGTAATGGCTACCCAAAAATCATGATCATTAAACAACAGCAAGATAACCTCAAATACAAATTTTCAGAATTTTATAGAAAGTATTTAGCCTCTAATTAATTTATCCAGTATAATCATGTTAATCCTACGTAAAGAAGGAAGTACTGAAATTACTCATCGGAAAATAATAGAAAAATTACTAATCAGTAGTATGATATAGAAAAGATCTTTGTGCAAAGAATCATAATTTTTACCAGCTTGCTAAACACCACTATAGATTTAATCAAATATTCAAGGTAAAACATACTTAATGAAGCAAGCCTTAGAATTAAACTTCCAAAAATCGCATAAAAATTCACAGAGATTTAAAATCATAATAAAAGTTCTCTGCTTAAATTTCATCAATTTCCAGGAAGTATGTATTCCATAATAAATTTTCTAAGAAAATCATACAAGCTACTAAATCATTAATGAAGTATCCAAAATAATGATCTTAAAATTCATAGTAAAATATCCAGAGCTTGTACCATCCCTATAATTCACTCTACCCAAATCTCATCACTTTTCAATGTGATTTAGTGTCATTTCCTGACTCTACAAGTTTTGCACCCTAAACTAGGGTTAGGTTTTTAGATATCCCAACAGTCTCCAAATCTACTAAGATTTCATCCAGAGAACTATAATGGTCCTATGGTCCTCTTCACCAAATTTCGAGTCAATCCAAGGTCATTTGACCCCATGACCTTCGCAAGCCACCAAGATCCATCCTTAGGGTTTGGCCTTGGTTCTTAGGGCAAACTTACCCCGATCCACCTCAAACTCTATGAGGGGGTGCTAGAGAATATTACTAACCAGTGGTAAAAATCTCAGCCTCTGTTGAGGTGATCTGACCACTCAAATCTCAAAAGTGCACCTTTAACCTAAGACCCCTTATTAGGGCAAAACTTAGGTTTGTTCCTTTCTAATCCAAACCATCTTCAAATGAGATGAAAAATTATACAGAAACTTATGGTGAACCCAGGGACTACTCACCAAAATTTGGGAGGGTTTGGAAATTATTTAGCCATCTAATTAAATTAAGCTATGATTATTGAATTTTCCTAAAAACTATAGAAAAACTATTTCCCAAAAATCCTAATTTTTGGATGGTACCTAGATATAGGTAAGGTTAGGACACACCCCAAATTTCAAGTCATTGTGATGACTGGATTGGAGTGGGGAATTTTTCTAAGGTCAGGAAAACCCTATGGGTAGACCTCACCAAATTGAGTGCTGAGGTCTATCCAGTGGTCCAAAATGCTTGAAACAAATTTTAAAATTCCCTAGACTCAAAGAGATACAATATTGGTGTTGACCATTTTTTCTGTAGGAGCCTCTAGGTATTTTTCCCAAATTATTTAAATTGACAGATATTTTCATTCAAAAATTGTTTTAAAAATAGAATCTAATTTCATGGCACTGTTCATCTTCTTCTACAGCCCGAAACCAGAGCCCTAAAAACTTATTTTCCTGTAGCTTTTCCAAAGCTATTTCCCAGCCATCCAGCCATCTCCCTGGCCGGCCACCACCACCACCACCTCTGTTGAGGTGAGGGCTATCGTCGGGCAGCGGCACGGCCGCCGAAGAGGCGGTTTCTGGCGAACCCGCCACCATGAAAATTTTGGAAAACCATGGAAACGCTCACCCGATCTTTCTCTTTTGAGCCCGATATCTCTCCTAACGATTTCTAAGATCTATCCGCAGAAGAAGAGGGAGGGGAGGACCTTGTTCGCGGGCTGGAGGCGTACAGAGCGTCGGGAAGCCATTGGTGCGGTGGTGGCGTCGCCAGAAATTCTTCAACAGCAAGGGGGAAATCTGAAACAGTTTGATGGAGCGTGTAACCTTTTCCTCTTGCTCTTAGGAGTCTTTTATAGATCAGCAAGTGGGGAGGGGAAAGGATGAAACGTTCATGGCCATTAATATTTCTCTTAATGGCGTTTCGGTTATGGCAAAGGCAGTTGAAATGCTGGAAATGAAGAGGTGTTTGCCAGGTGGCGATTTCCTATTGGACCAACATTCCCTTAATTTATTAAATCATCAGAGTAGGAAACGGCCCATAAATACACCTGGTGTAACTTCTCATAATCAGAATTGATTACAACGTCGGTTACCGAAATTTCCAGTCTGGCTGACGTTTCGGCCTTGGTCACGGGCGTGACACATAGGTCACGGGCGTGACAGGCTCGGGTGGCCAATTCTGGGATCGACGATCGTCGACTTGAGATCGACGATTATCGAAGGGTGGTCACGCCCTTGGTCACGGGCGTGACATGTGGGTCACGAGCGTGACAAGCCCGGGTGACCAATTATGGGTTCGACGACCGTCGAACTGAGATTGACGATCGTCGAAGGGTGGTCACGCCCTATGTCACGGGCGTGACATATGGGTCACGGGCGTGACATGGTCATGAGGCAAAATCCGTACTCTGCGATCGTCGCGCTGAGATCGACGATCGCCGAAGGTGTCACGCCCTTGGTCACGGGCGTGACACCTGTGTCACGGGCGTGACATGGCCATGACGCAAATTCTGCGTTTCGACGATCGTCCCGCTGGGATCGACGATCGTCGAAGGTGTGACGCCCTAGGTCACGGGCGTGACACATAGGTCATGGGCGTGACAGGCCCGGGTAGAAAAATTCTGCGCCCGACGATCGTCTCACTGATATCGACGATCGTCGAAGGAGTCACGCCCTAGGTCACGGGCATGACGGATCGGTCACGGGCGTGACCAACCCATGACCCGAAATCTCGGTCGATTTATTTCAGTTTTTGGGCTTCCTAGGGTTCTATCACGACCAACCGACTCCTAGGGGTCTAGCCGGAAATGGGATGTTACAGAGGGACAACCTCTTCTACCACGGGTTGAGGGAAAACCTGAGGCAGCCACTCATATCCATGAAACGTGTGGGTTTCAATGAATTGGTTGAGGCGGCCACGATTTTTGAAAGTGATATGGAGAGAACCCAGCGCCGCAAGGGTTTCACACCCAAGCAGGGAGAAGGGAAGCCTTCTAAGTCCCACGGGAAGTCAGAAGGGAGGAGATGGAACAAGAAGCCTCACCCATACAAGTCTGGTGAGAAAAGTAATTGGAATTCCTTAGGGTCTCGCTCTAAGGGACCTCTGACGTGCTATACTTGTGGCAAGGCAAGGCATATAGCAAGATTTTGTACTCAAGGAGGCACAGAAAAAGAGGCAAAGCAGGAGAAGACTGTGCGCTCCGACCCTCGTGTCGCAGAGAAAGGGAAGATGGAAGAGTCGAGCGCTTCTCGGTTTCAACCGGTACAGCCGAGGGACTATAACCTTGGGAAGCAGGAAGCAATCCATCAACCCGATGTGGTGACAGGTATGAGAGTTTAACCTGCACCTTAGATTCCTATTTTCAATCCGTTTATGTTTGTTGCATGTGTTTAGGCTTTGTGATAGTTTCTGGGTACCCTGCTAGGGTACTGTTTGATACGGGAGCATCGCACTCCTTCCTTGCGGAAAGCTTTATCCGAAGGATCAGAGTTGAGTCTATCTCAACGGATGCAAATTTGAGGGTGCGCATGCCCAATGGGTCATCTATGACTACCAGGGCTAAAGGGCGTATTTGTTGGAGTCTAGATGGAGTCGACTTCATGTTGATGGAGGCAGTCTTACCATTGGCCGAATTTGATGTAATTTTGGGGATGGACTGGCTAGCAGTGCATCATGCCAGTATCGATTGCCTGTCAAAGGTTGTAACCCAGAGGGGCGAGGGGCAAGCAGAAGTAAAGTTTTAGGGTCTTTATGGGGTGTCCTGTTCCGTTGTTTCGGCCATGCAATTAGTACGAGCTGTTAACTAAGGAGGTGTAGCCCTAATAGCACTGTTGGAGGTTAGACTTTCCAGGCTGTCTCTTGGAGAAGTACCCGTAGTGGCGGATTTCGAAGACGTGTTTCCTGAGGAGCTTCCGGAAGCACCTCCTCGGCGGGAGATTGATTTCTCTATCGAGCTAGTGCTAGAGGCTAGGCCGGTGTCACGTCCTCCCTTTAGGATGGCACCATAGGAGTTGGCCTAACTTAAAGTTCAGTTGCAGGAGCTTTTGGAGCATGGGTATATCAGACCCAGTTCTTCACCGTGGAGTGCGACGGTGTTGTTCTTAAAGAAGAAGGACGGTAGTATGCGGTTGTGCATAGACTACAGAGAGTTGAACAAACTGACTATTAAGAATAAGTATCTGATTCCATGGATAGACGATAAATTCGACCAGTTGGTGGGTTCGGTGGTGTATTCCAAGTTGGACTTTAAGTCAGGATATTATCAGTTACGGATTCAAGACGAAGACATACCCAACACCGTGTTTGGCACGAGGTATGGACATTTTGAGTTTTTGGTGATGCCGTTCGAGTTGACGAATACACCATCCGTATTCATGGACTTGATCAACCGAGTGTTTCGCAAATACTTGGACTTGTTTGTAGTCGTCTTTATTGATGACATTTTGGTTTATTCCAAATCGGAAGCGGAGCACAAGACTCACTTGAGAATGGTGTTGCAAGTGCTTAGAGAGAACCATCTTTATGCAAAGTTCTCCAAGTGCGAATTCTGGTTGGAGAAAGTGACATTTTTGGGCCATGTGATTAGTGGGGACGGGGTAGCAGTAGATACAATGAAAGTGGAAGCCATCAGAGATTGGCCAGTATTGAGGACCGTGGCAGAAGTCCTGATTTTTCTTGGACTAGCCGGGTACTATCGAAGGTTTGTGGAAAACTTTTCGCGGATAGCTCTACCCCTCACTTCACTAACTCGTAAGGATAAAGAATTTGTGTGGAAACAAGAGTGCAATCAGGCGTTTGATACCCTGAAGGTAAGGCTTATGACGGCGCCAATCCTAAGACTGCCGAAGGGGACCGAAGGATTTTAGATTTTCAGCGACGCATCCAGATGCGGTTTGGGGTGCGTTCTGGTGCAGTGTGGCAGCGTGATCGCCTTTGGGTCTAGGCCGTTGAAGCCGCACGAGAGAAACTACCCTGTCTTTGATTTGGAATTGGCGGCGGTAATCTTTGCGCTGAAATTATGGAGACACTACATTTATGGTGCAAAAGTGGAGATCTTCACGGACCACAAAAGTTTGAAGCATCTCCTAGATCAGAAGGAATTAAATATGCGGCGGCGTAGGTGGGTCGAGTTCCTTGGGGACTACGAAGTGGTGATTTAGTACACACCAGGCAAAGCCAATGTGGTGGCTGATGCTTTCAGTAGAAAATACACGGGGCAAGGAAATTGGATTAAAGCTCATGATGAACGATTGAGGCGGGACTGGGAGTCCCTCGGCATGGAATGTGCAGTCAGAGGCGAGTCTAGCATGGCTCGGTTAAACTGGATTGAAATGCAGAACGACTTGTGCGATCATATTCGGGAAGCGACCAATTTGGATGGGGAGTTCCAACCATACGTGGACGAAGCTCAAAAGGGCAAGGGCAGCACCAGGGAGATGATTAATGGGATTCTTAGGAAGGGAGGGAGGATTTGTGTACCGCAGTTCGGCAAGCTCCGTTAGGAGTTGATGTTTGAGTCCCACTTCACAAAGTACTCCATTCACCCGGGTAGTACAAAGATGTACTTGGATATGAAAAAATCCTATTGGTGGCCTTGTCTGAAGCGGGATGTATCTTTGTATGTGAGTCGGTGCCAAACCAGTGCCTTGGTGAAGGCCGAGTGTCAGAAGTCGGGCGGGTTTTTGAAGCCTCTTCCTATCCCAGAGTGGAAATTCGATGACATCTCCATTGATTTTGTGCATGGGTTACCTAGATCGCAGCAGGGAAATGACGCCATTTGGGTGATCGTGGACCGCATGACCAAAGTGGAACACTTCATCCCAAATCGGAAGGAGGACAGCGTGGAAAAGCTGGTGGAATTGTACATTCGCAACATTATGCGACTACATGGGATTCCAAAGAGCATAGTTAGTGATCGTGACGGAAGTTTGACGTCTAAGGATTGGAGGTTGGTGCAGAAAAGCCTGGGCACGAAACTAAAGTTCAGTACGACCTTCCATCCTCAGACTGACAGGCAGACCGAGAGAACGGACCGTACTATGGAGGATATGCCTAAGATGTGCACTCTCGACTTCGGCAAGAAATGGGAGGATCATCTCTTCATGGTAGAGTTCGCATATAATAATAATTACCAAGCAAGTATCAAGATGGCACCATACGAAGCTTTGTATGGGAGGCGGTGTCGAACACCGATGTCTTGGACCGAGGCGGGAGACACCAAGATTTTGGGGAAAGAAGTGGTAGTTGACGCTAGTGAGTTGGTGCGAACCATTAAAGAGCGCATAAAGGTAGCTCAAGATTGGCAAGCGAAATATTTTAACGCACGCCACAAGAATGTGGAGTTCGCGGTGGGCGACTGGGTTTATCTAAAGATGAAGGCGTTCAAAGGCGTTTCATGGATTCGCCGACTCAAGAAGTTGAGTCCAAGTTTTTTGGGACCGTTCGAGGTTATAGAACGTGTGGGAGAAGCAGCGTACTGGTTGGCGTTATCCCCGTAGCTGAGTGGATTACACGATGTCTTCCACGTCTCCTTCTTGAGGAAAGCTTTGTTAGAAGCTAGCGTGGTGATCGAATCGATATCAGTGACGATAGAAGAGGACTTGAGGATGCGAGTACGTCCAATCGGTATAGAAGATTCAGAGGTTCGGCAATTGCAGAACAAGGAGGTTAAACTTATAAAAGTTTGTTGGGACAAATGTGGCCGCGTGGAGCTTTCGTGGGAACGAGAGCAGGCAATGCTTGAGGAGTACCCCGAGCTTCTATGTTCAGGTATCGTTTAAGTTTTGTATACCTTCTATAGTTAAATTTCGAGATGAAATTATTTTAAGGGGGGAGGAATTGTAACGCCCCAAAATCTAGGAAGAGGAACTGATGGCGTTGTTTTTGGCCAAGTTGGGTTCTGGGTAGGCTAACACGGCCTGTGACACGGGCATGTCACAGGCCGTGTCGTGCTCGGGTTCAACGTTTTGCCGAGAGGTCGACAATTTTTTGGTCGACGAGCGTTGAGTGAGAGCACAAACTATGACACGGGCGTGTCACCTGAGACACGGGTGTATCCTAGGGCGTGTCGAGCACTCAACGATTTTGTGGCATTTAGTGAGCACACGGTCTGGGACACGGGGGTGTCCCAGGGCGTGTAGAGCACTCAACAATCTTTTTGCGGCATTGAGTGAGCATACGGTTTGGGACAAGGGCGTGTCCCAGGGCGTGTCGAGCACTCAATGATCTTTTTGTGGCGTTGAGTGAGGGCACACGGCTAGAGACACGGGCGTGTCAATGGCCGTGTGCCTCTCGGGACGTTTTGGTCCTGTGTCATTTGGGGGGACACGGGTCGTGACACGGGCCTTGACACGGACGTGTCACCTGAGACACGGGCGTGTTCGAATCCGTGTCAAAGGCCGTGTCCTGCTCGGGATTTCTAGTTTGACGGCGAATAAGAGAGCACGGCCTTGGACACGGGAGTGTCACAACCCGTGTTCGGCCCAGGAAGTTTATTTTCAGGGCGAATCTTGGCCGTTCGTTTCCTTATTTTGGGATCCAAGGGTTGTGGTTGGTCTTTGCTAGGTTTAAGGCTGGGAATAGGGTTTTCAAACCATTATTTTTCATCTTCTTCCTCTTTCTAAAACTTTAGAGAGTGGGGAGAGCTAGGAGGAAGGAGTATATCAACTCTGGCCACCAGTGAAGCTTCGGAGCCCCATTTCGCAAGCAGAGTTCAGATCCGCGATGGAAAGATCATTGCGGTGGTGTTCATCCGACCAAGCCTTCTCCATGGCTAGGAAGAGGGGTCGTAAGGTAACGACACTTCTCCTCTTTGTTTTAGGATGCATGCTTAGCATCTTTTCTTTTCATCTTTGGGCTCCGGATTCCTCAAATGAGAGGGATTCGGGTTGGCATGGTTCAAGAGGAACCTCCGGGTCAATTGAGTCTGTCCCCGACATATTTTTGCATTAGAGATCCGCTCCGTTAGTGGATTAGGCATTATGGGTGAAGCCGTAGTTGCGACTGTTGGTCCGACTCAGTGATGTTGCATAGCGAGCCTAGGATTCGATAGAAATCAATTTTGGTAAGATGTTGTTGTGATGTATGCGTTTTCCCCCTTTTCTTGAGTGAGTACTCATAGCCGGAACCAGACAAGGTTAGCTCCGCATTGGCTGTAGATGTTTTCCTTGGTGCACGGGGATGTTACAGTATAAATGATGGATTAGGGTGGGAAAATATTTGGTTGTGCTATGCTAAGGAGTGGTTATGTCTCTGTGGTCGGCTGGCTATCCCGTGACGTGCAAGTCATGTGGGGAGTGTGTCCCGGTGAGACTAGTCCCCTTCTATGATACTGACGAGAATTCTGAGCATAGGGCAAGCCCGGGCAAGTAGGCCATGAGCGAGTGGGGTCCATCAAGGGTTCTTAGAATCGGTTTGTGTGTGAGATAGAATCCCGACGTGTAAAGTCATAATGTGAGGGCAAGCCCGGGGTGTAAGACCCATGTGCGGGTGGGGCCTTTGCAAGATTTCCGTGCAATGGCCCTTGGGGCGTTAGGGACATGGTAGTTCCCTTATGTTGGGCGGCTTTATGTCAATGGGGAAACGGAATTACCCGAATTGTTTGATGATGTGTTAGATGCTTACGAGTTAGGGTGCCTTGGGCGAAGCCCGGGTTTGCATACATGCTGCATAGTAGGCCCCTTTTACACTGTTCTCAACATAGAAACGTGTTTGTTGCTTGAGACATCCAAAACTATTTTTAAGCTTTATTTATTTATATATATGGTATATGAAGTGCTGACTTGCAGGTTGGAGGGGTACCCCGGGGTCCGTTAGGGGCGGTTGGGAGGAGATGTGTTGGTTACACAGTTGAGGTCAGCCTTTGCTGACCCACATTACTTAAAATCTTTACAGGGCAAGGATCGCAAGCGGGAGCTAGTGCGCCGGGCGAAAAGCCCTAAGCCTCATGAAGTGTTGATGTACTTTAGTTTGTTCCCTTTTCTTGTCTTGTTTTATCTATGATTTGGACAATGTCTGGCTTGCACGTCGAGGTAGCCTAGGAGTGCTTTTGCATGTTCATGTATTGACTTTGTGGTTTATTATTTGATGGACATTATTTTGTAAGGCCTTAAGGCCTTTGGTTACTCCTGATTATAGTGGATAACTTCTAGTGGTTTTGCTTTGTTTCCGCTGTGTTTTGTTCTGAGTTTTGAGTTTGGGTATTAATATCATCTTATAATGCTGAAGCTGTGGCGATTTTATGTCATGGGGCCCCGGCCGGACCCATATCATACAGGCATTACAGGGGAGGTGTTACAGGATGAGTCTTCTTCTACAACCAACTTCTTCTTTGCTGCATAGTTGAGCAGCTATCTGTTATTGAAGGCTTACACCCCTTCAAACAACTATCTTCTCTTGCTGATCAATTTAATCAGCCAACTAGTTCTTCAAGGAACACTCCTGCTGAACTGGAAGAAGCTTCAGCTATCTTTGCCTTCTGGCTTTCACTGCTGGACTTTTCTTTTAAGCTTGTCGAAGAAGATGAAGTCCAGCCGCATCTTTTTCATTTTTTGCTTTCATTCTTGTTTTTCGTTAACCCTAATCTTCTTTTGTTCTCTTTCTTTTATATCTATTGATTTGAATCAACGACACAATTTGAATGTGGGCCCAATCAAGTATGGTGAGCGCCACCTCCCTCAGAAGAAGACAAACCGTAGCTTCTGGACCTACTGTAGCTTTCCCGCAATGGCATGAAGTATTTGTATTGGGCTCGACGATCGCCGAATTGAGATTGACGAACTCTATGCAGAGCTTGACGAACTTCAAAATCTTCAACTTTAGCTTGAGCTCGACGAAAGGCGGGCTCAGGTTGATGAACTCTGAATCTTCAACCTTTAACCTAAGCTCGACGATCTGTGAGCTGAGCTGGACGAACTCTTAATCTTCAACCTTCAACTTGAGCTCAATGAAAGGCGGGCTAAGGTTGATTAACTTTGAATCTTCAACCTTTTACTTGAGCTCGACAACCTGTGAGCTGAGCTCGACGAATTTCACTTTCTAGGCTTAGAAAATTTTTGCTGGCTTTTTCTCAGTGGTTCCTTCTCAATTGTCTCAACGATTTCTTCTTCACAACTGAGACACTTATGTCTCAGCGGTTTATCAACTTTCTCAGCAGTTTCTTCTTCACTGCTAAGACAATCTTCTGTCTCAGCGGTTATTTCTTTACAGCCGAGACTGTCTTCTGTCTCAACGGTTTAGCTGAGACCAACACTTCTCTCAACGATATGCATTGAGCTTCTCAGCTGTCTCAGCGGTTCTGCTGAGAAATTCTTCTAAGCTGTCTCAGCTGTATCAGCGGTTATGCCTTAGTCAAATTTTCTGTCTTCCAACTTCCTCTTCCTATTCACCTGTCCAATCAAGGACATCCTGTATGCAATAACTCAAGCATACATCAAATACATTATGCCCCTTAGCATGATTGTGTGATGCCTCTTCAAATCCTAAGGAACATTGAAGCGCATAATTCCCAACAATAGACTTTGAAACCTTTGTGAGCAACATATGCTAGAAACAACCAGATCGTTTCGAGTCTATCCATAGGAGAAAAAGTTTCATCGAATTCGATCCCTTCTTCTTGTTTGTATCCTTGTGCTACAAGCCGAGCCTAATTCTTTATAATCACTCCATTTTTGTCCAGCTTATTTCTGAATATCCATTTCATTCCAATCATGTTCTGTCCTTTGGGCCTTGGCACCAACTCCTAATCTTTGTACCTTTCAAACTGGTTGAGCTCCTCTTGCATAACCATTATCTAGGAAGAATCCTTGTTTGCTTCTTCAAATTTCTTCAGCTCAACCTGAGAAAGAAAGCTAAGATGAAAAACTTTGTTAACCGTACCTCTTCTGGTTCTTATTCCATCACTAGGATCTCTAATGATCAAATCTACAGGGTGATCTCTTGAGTCTCTGATAACTATATTCCTTCCCAACCAACTAAAAGGTTCTGCTGCACATGTTAAAATTGGGAACCGGCTTCTGTAGCGTTGGAACCCTTGGAGAAGTGGTGACTGCACACTTACTTCTCCCAGCAAACTTGGCTGACCGAGTACTTAGGGCTCCAAACTGACCCAAGGCTCATGAACGGAGGTCCCACCACACACCCGGAATATCTTAGAGCTCTTCCCATCCTTAGCTAGTACTGATCTAAGGGTACCTCATTAATCACAAGAAGATTTGGGAATTAGATAACTGGAATGACGTGGCTCCAATATTCTAAATAACTATTTGCAACCCAATGTGGTCTGCCAACACCTAAACTCCACTGTTCTGAGGAGATAAATGCAGACCCTATGGGGCATCCAGGTAATACTGTCTCTGGACCCCAATGAGCGAGTAGCCCATGAAGGCACCACTCTCCTAAAAGGGCGAGTGCCGGGAGCCTAGCCACTCACGTCTGTGGCCCACCATAATGGGGTGGATGCGGGATCTGATAGCCACTCACCTAGATAGGCGAAAGCCCTTGCACCTATTATGGGAGGGTGCTTCCCCCTACTATGGGGAAGGAGCCCTTTCGCTCCCCTGGGCAAATACCGCCTTGGAATGTGTCATTCTCCTAGTTTAACCCTCTTATCCTGGCAGGGGGACCCCCCCCCAGAGAATACGGGGTTGTACACAATCCCCCTTCTTTGCAAGCTTTCACAAAGCTCGGAAAGAAACATCCAACCCCAGGTATTTGTTGAGTGCTTGCTGACCTGAAAGGGAATCTTTTGTGGGTCCCTACACGACTCAATAAATACCACAGGATGGTCCTGGAGTTGACATCCCAGTTCGTCCTCAACTCATCTCACGATCTTTCGCCATTTCTACCATGTAATGCAAATTGATCGCGAAACCACTCTCGCAAGAGCTCATGGATCGTCTCGAGGCTGCGCAAGAGAAGGCCAGCTCCATGGACTCCAAGTAATCCCCCTGGATTTCGTCCAAAAGGCCCGCTGACTCACCCTATCGGCCAAATAGGGCGAGAATGATTCGGCGAAACCCCGCGGCGGAAGAGTTCACTTCTCCGACGCTACGCCCAATCGTGAGAACTTCGCCGTCCAGGCGAGGTACTTCTCTTGCCTATGGTGGAAATTTTTTATGTTCACTAACTTAATCTCTAGGCCTATTCATAGGAGAATTTACCCACGAGCGATATTGGTGCTCCCCCGACAAATACCGAGACCCTCCGGCTCCCTGAGGGGAGCGAATAGCCGGCTTCGTAGACTGCCCCCAAGATACCCGGGCCGAGACCACAGCCACTCCAGGTATGACTTTTAGTTACCTTCTTACAGCCTGTTAGCTGAATATTCTCTTGTTTATGCCTTTTCCTTTGCAGCTCCTCCCTTTGGGACCATAGGCTCAGTCAACCCAGCGCTCTAGACCCCGGTTACCGAGATCCCCAAAGAGTCGGTGCCGGGCTCGTGCCCATCGATCGAGAAGGCTCTGGATGTTCCTCCTCCTACCAAGACCCACCTATCGAAGCAAAAAACAACCCATCCGGGATGGGGGAAAATGGGCCACAATCTATTTGCGGGATCCTTTGAGGGAAGGTTTTGTCCTTCTCGCCCAGCTCAAGGAGGGAGCTCCATACCAATGTCAAGTAAAGCTGTTAGACCTCCCTTATCGATTGAGCATTCTGATATTGACCACAACTTCTCGCCAGGTTACTGGGACACCTCGGCGGGGGATCTTTAAGTCGACGAAGAGGAGTTCTCGCCCCAGCAATCTCCCACTGAGCTCGCAAACTTCCTTAGAGATCCCGGGGATGCCGAGACACTAAAGGAGCCGATGTTGAATGTGTTGGACAAGCTGATCTGGACACAGCGGGATGACTCCCGCCGACCGGAAGCACACAAGGCTACGACGGAGCGACGGCTAGGGGTCCTCGAGCAGGACTACAGGCACCTTATAGGGGAGATGGAGAAGAAAGGCGTAGGGTGCGTGTAGACTTCCCCTAGGAGGTACATCTTGTAACCCCGGGACCAGATATGCCTGGTCAACCAGGAGCTGACGACCATGAGTACCTACCACTACCCGCGAGTGCCCCTACGGTCTGGTAGGCGAGGTCGAGTCTGTTGGAGAAGGGTCTAGTATTAAGAACACCGGCTCCCGCCTCTTTTAATTTAACGTCTCACCTACTTTTAATAAGAATATTTATATTTCTCCCACAGTTGGCGAGTGGCCTGTTGGTTCCCTAGTTTTTATTTGGGCCATGTAATCTCAATTAGGCTAAATTGACCAAAGAATTATTTATGGTCAATGGTTAGACTAAAGGTTAGTCTACCCTTAGGTAAGATTAGTTGAGATTGAATTAAAATGAAAATAGTTAAGTAGAATTGTGCTCGACGATAGTCGAATGGCGCTCGACGATCTTCGATTGATGATCGACGATCTCAGAGTTATATGAACTCTGAAGTGGGTCTACGATCTGCTTATTAAGATCGACGATCGTGAAGCCTTCGTCGACGATTTCTGTGAAGATAGTTTTTCTTCAGGTCGACGATCTGCTTGTTCAGATCGACGATCTTCGATCTCTGGTCGACGCTTTCTGTCTACTTTTATCTATAGTTATTTCATTTGATCATTGGTTTATTTCCTCTTGTTTAAGACATATTTTATTCAAAATATTCTGCTCAATGTAATGCTTATATTCTTTTGCTTATTTGCAATATTCCTTTTGCATTAATTGAGAGATTTGGCAGAATAAAGCCGTTTGTTTTATTAGAGGAAATCGTGCTTTTCTACAGCTGTAATATAGCCGTTAGGCTTTGTTTCCTGTGCCAATTTGTAATGTCAAATTGAAAGGATATTTTTTAATATCCTTAATTACTATTTGGGAATGACAGTAAATATTGCAGGTGCAGGTTTCTTTATTTGTTTTATTCTATTATTTGGAAAGTTTTTTAGTGCAGTCGGCTGAAGATAAAATACTGAGAAAACTCACAGCAGATACAGAATCAGAAATCTCAAGAGAAAGAAAAGTTCTTCTTCTTCAAGAGTTCATCCTGTCTTCTGGAAAATCAATACTCAGAGTTCAAGCTTTCAAGAAGAAGAACCTCCCAGATTGCTGAACAATCATTGTTGCAAACTCTCCCAGATTGCAAAAGCTGTTGAAGAACATTCATTCAAAATCTAGAGTCTTCTTCAAGGCTGCATCAGAAAGTCTTCTCAAGCAATTTGGAGATCTACACCCTGAAGCAAAGCTTCTTCCTAGACATTCTCTAAGCCAGGGGGAGCTTTGATATATTTAGAGCCATCCACTAGCTTCTCTGAACACAGAGAAGACATCTTAACTCTCTCTTTTTGTAACGACCCCATCCGTTAAATGACGTATAGTAGAAGGTCCGGCCGGGGCCCCACACTATATGCCACAAACAGACGGTGAGGTCACAGGATAATACCAAACCATACACGCATCCTAACTCAGAGCATGCTAGCGGAAGCTTTAAGTTGTAATTTGAACTCTAACCAGGAATGTCCAATATATAAACCACATTTATATATATAGCAACGGAATGTACAACAAATACATAGAGTTTGGCCTTAAGGCCTTACAGTTCCTCTTTCCACACCGTATGGTTTACAAACCTCGGCGCGCAGGCCGGCCATACATGAGTAAAAGAAAACAAGCAAAAAACATTCGCTTAGCCTTCAAGGGCTAGCCGCAGCAGCAGTAGCAACAGCAGTAGGGCTTCAGCCCTTCATTTACTACTTGGCTCTCCAGCACCTGCATAGGGACAATCCACCCAACCGGTGGCAAACAATGCAACGGTCAGCATTCAGCTGACCCAATTATAACAATCCTACCCCTTTCTCGGGGCATTAGCATTCTTTCCCTGCATAGCATGGTATCATCATATAGCAACTATGTGCGCGCAGGCACATTCAAGCCATCACAACTATCGGCCACACGGCCCGATAGTCCGTGCACTCAGGGCACATTCTTGGTGTACCGGAATACCAGGGTCAACACCACCGTCTACACGGTATTTGAGCATTCTAGTCTTTCCGGCGCGCGGGCCTAAGACTCTCATTAGGCGCTCCAACAAAACCTATAACCAGGCTTCCAAGTCGGACGGACCTAACGCAGGTACGGATCAGCCACCCCCCGTTGCTCAAGTCGCCGTGCCACCTCGAATATGGAAGTATCCATGGCAATTTATAGGCGCGGGTCGGTTTCACCTTTCCTGTTCGGCAATCTGCCTTTTCATCGAGTTGCAGCCCAACGGCTCAACCGCTCATAAAGTGGCAACGCACGGCCACAAGAGTTGCATCCAACCCTCTTCATTTCCTGGACATCATCCAGTTTTTCCTGCTGCACCAAGCAACAGGTTGGCACAAGGCAACACAAGCCATAATCACGGAGCCTTCTCCGATATGCAAACAAGCATCACTAATCCAGACCATGTCCAGATGGGCTTCACACAGCATGCCTAGATCCGTACTCCAATTCCGGACTCTAACAAGGGGGACTTCACATATCTACCCCAAGGGACACCACAACCCACCGCACACTCGCGGGGAAGGGTTTTCCATATGCAATGCAGAAAAGAAGGACTTCACATGTCCAAGAAGGGAGATCGTTACCCTTGTCGATCTCTTGGGAGCCATCGTAAACTAGCCGGTGAGAAAGAACCACAACAGCTTTGCCTTCACAACGCTGGCCTCGGATCACGAATCGGCCCACGGGAGCTCTGCCGGTGGCTTGATCTCCTCCTCCTTCTTCTTCCTCCTCTCTCTTTCTCTCTTCCTTAACCAAATGAAGAATGAAGTCTTCATCAGCCTCTACTGATTAAATCTAGCCAGGAATCACCCGAGCCCTTGGATCCAAAGAGAGAAATTAAACGGCCACGATTTTCCCAAAAACACACATTTTTGGCTGACACGGCCTATGACACTCCCGTGTCACAGGCCGTGTACCCTTAAGCGGCACACGCGGTATTCGTACCGACGGATAATTACCAGAACACGGGCATCGACGCGCCCGTGTCGAACCTGACACGCCCGTGTCAGTCATGAGACATGCCCGTGTCCCCCTGCTTCATCGAGCTCCAAACTCAACCAGCAGTACACGGGTAGGCACACGGCATCAGACACGCCCGTGTCCAACCTGACACGCCCGTGTTCAAGGCTTGGTTCTGGGCCGTGTAATCTTCTGACTCAGAACTCATTTTATTTGAGTGACACGCCCTGGGACACGCCCGTGTCCCAGGCCGTGTACCCCCGATACGCCCTGGGACACGCCCGTGTCCCAGGCCGTGTAAAATGACCTGCACCTCAAATCCATTTTTGAGTCTTTTTGGGGTGTTACACTTTTAACCTCCTGTAAAAGGGTTATTACTCCCTTCAAAAGTGAACCATTGGTGGCAAGACACCTGACCAAAAACCTGTTTGTTAGTTTTTAGGCACCTGATCAAAAGCCTGAAGGGTATTTAGATCTACCTGAAGCAGATCTACTGGTGGCAAAGCACCTGATCAAAAACCTGTAGTGGATTCCTACCAGGATGGTAGAAGAGTGGATGTACCCAATTAGGGAACCACTATAAAGCTCTTGTGTTGTCTGTTGCTTATTTTAATCATTTCTCTTAGGCTGTGATAGTCTTAACTAGGTACTAGTTGCTGTGTTTGGATAAAAGTTCAACTGAAAATTTAGTGAGCTTCTCTTTTATTCACTATACTCAGTTAGGCTTTAGGTTTAAAAGCTTTTATTTCTATTCCGCAAACAGCTAGAAGAGAAGTGTTTAGAGTCTCCTTCTTTTTTGAATACTCTATTTGTTGGAACACCCTATTACTAATTTGGGCAAGAATCACTATGTTTGTCTTAGGAATCCAGTTTGACCTAGATGTATAGTTAAAAAGGTCAACATTAGAATGAGTCTAGGGCTTAGAATTTAGTTTTGAAGCTGCCCCCAGGACCATTCAAGGAATCAGACTTAAAGCTGAGGCAAAGACAATTATCGTGGAGCTTAGGTCGACGAAACGTCGAACTCTGTTCGACGCTCTCTAAGCTCAACTTTGCTGAATCGTCGAGCTCCGGTCGACGATCGTCTAGCTCAGATCGACGATCTGTCTTCAGCTTATTCTTCAGGTCGCTGAGCTCCGGTCGACGATCTTCGAGCTCAGGTCGACGCTTTCTGTCTGATCTTCATTCCTATCTCTGAGCTCAGGTCGACGATCGTAGAGCTCAGATAGACGTTTTTCCTGAGAGATCGACGTTTTTAAGGATTCAAATTCAGTCAGACTTTAGAATGTTTTTCAAATTCTCTCAGCATTTATGTCAAGAGATCTGCCAGCCGTTTTCATTTATTCTGGAGCAAGTTTCAAGGAATTCTTTTTGAGAATGTTTTATTGGACTTTCCTTTAGAAGACAAAACTTATGGAAGGCATTTAATGTCTGTTAACGGCTATCCTGGACATAGAATCTTCAGAGAATAAAAGCTGCTTCTCTTCTTTTCTCTAACACACAGATTTAGATACACATGCACAGACAGAGACAGAGATAGTGATATACACAGATAAGAAAGAAAAAGAACAAGTGATTCTCAGGACAGTCTGATCAATACAAGAAAACTCAAGTAATCAACCCTGGATAATCAGTTGAACATTTTGGCATACTGAAAAAGTGATCTTAGCTTCATCTCAAGTACTCCAGACAACTCATCTTTCAGCATCTGCTGAAACCATCTTCTGCTGGAGATCTGAAGCTTCTGAAGACCTATCTCCCTGAAGCAAAGCTTCCACTCCTGATCTAGTCAACATCTCAGGGGGAGCTTTGACAACACAAATCCACTTATGCTTCTCTCTTTGATAGAGACAGAGAAGACAACTTCACTCTTTTTCTTTTCCCTTTCCCTCTATAAAAGGGTTTTCAAAACTCCCTTGAAAAGTTTTGATTCTGGTTCTGAGAACCTTGTCAAAACTCAGTGGTGGCAAGACACCTGATCAAAAAATATAGTTTGGTTTTTGAGCACCTTATCAAAAGCTTATTGGTGCCAGGACACCTGATCAACCCTTCCTGCAGTGGATTCCTAACAAGGGTGGTAGAAGAGTGGATGTACCCAGGTTTTTGGGGAACCACTATAGCTCCTTGTGTTTTCTGGTTTGCTTGTGTGTTCTCTTTGTTGTGTGTTGTACTCTTCTTTTTACTGTCTTGTTAATTCTATAGCAGAAACCTTACACCTTTATATAAGTTAAATCTTAAAAGTTTTGCTAGTTTAAAATTGTGAATTTACTTTAAATAAACACTATTCACCCCCCTCTAGAGTTGAGATAGATCTTGTTCCCACTTTCAATTGGTATCAGAGACAGGTTGGTTGTTCATACAGGCTAACACCTGAACCAAAAGATCCTTGATAAGATCAATCTTTTAAGAGGGTTATTTTCATTATATTTAATTTTATATAAAGACATGGCATAGAACAAAGATTATGCAAGCACCAGGCCTCTAGTGTGCAATCTATCCAAGTTTGCACTTTGGAAAGCAAGGATTAGACTTTACATGAACTCTATTGATGAAGACATATTTAATTCTATTTTGACAGTGTGCCCAAGTCCACCAGCAAGCTCAAGTACAAATGTTGTTCCACCTCCTTTAGGAACAGATGCTGAAATAAAGAAGTGGAAGACTGCAGATGCCAAGGCCATGAACATCTTAGCTCAGACAATGTCTAATGAGATATTTCAGAAGGTAGCTGAATACAACTCAGCCAAAGGAATTTGGGACAAGCTCTCTGAAATTGTCTTAGGATCTGCTGATGAAAGGAAAGACAGGAGATCCCATCTTATAAGCCAATATGAGAATTTCAAAAAGGGAGAAGCTGAATCAGTGGCTGACATGTACAATAGACTAAGTCTGATTGTCAATGAGTTAAAGACTCTGGATAAAGAAATCTCATTGACTGAGCTGAATGACAAAATCTTAATGTGCTTCCCTAGCTCTTGGGATTTAAGAATCTGGCCAATCAAAGATGCCAGAAGTCTAAATAAGATTACCACTGAAGCTCTCCTGGGCAAGCTCAAATCTTATGAGTTGCTCATTAAAAATAGAGAAGAAGAACAAAAGGCTACTTCTCCAGTCACAAGGAAAGAGAAGACCATAGCCTTCAAAGTTACAGAAGAGGAGCTTGAAGATAAAGTTACAGGAAATGATGAGCTCCTAAGTCTACTGCCAAAAGATTCTACAAGATGGCCAGAAAAGACTTCAGAAAGAGATCATACAAGGGTCATGATAAACCAAGGTATGATAAATTAAATAACAATAAAGAAATTATATGTTTTGGTTGCAGGAAACCAGGCCATATTGTGCCTGACTGTCCAGAAAACAAGAACAAGGACAAGAAAGATAGAAGAGAAAGAAGAAAGGAGAAAGACTTCAGAAAGAACAGCTCAGACAAACCCTCCTCCAGCAGGAACAAACTTACAAGGAAGGGATTTGTTGCTGAGACATGGAGTGAAACTAAAGAGGACTCTGAAGCCTCATCCAGCTCCAGTGATGATGAGGATGATGCTGATGAAAAGGAATTCTGCATGATGGCTATCAATGCCTCTCAAACAGATTCAGAAGCAGAAGAGTCAGAATCAGATTCAGAAGCTCAACTAGAAGAAGATCAGGTAATCAATTCATTTGATTTCAGTTCTGAGGATTTTAAACATGAGTGTAAAGTACTATGCCTAGATCTGTTGGAGTCTGAGAAGGAAATCACCTCCCTCAAAAAACAACTATCTGAGTATAGCACTGTAAAATCAGAGAACCTCAAACTCTCTGAAGTGTTAGAATGCTATAGAGAAGAGATAGCTTCACTGAAAAGTGAACTATCCAAGGCCAAGCAATTTGAAGAATCCCTTAATGGGAGAAGTATCAAATTAATGGACATCACAAGCACAGTGAACTCAAGATTAAATAGTACACTGGGCTTGGGTGCTTCATCTAGCCAACCCATAGTATTAACAACCCCAATCAAATTTATTTCTGATAAAAGGAAAGGTGTTGTAGAGGTAGCTAGGAAGAATTCATATCTACCTAAGAAAAGCAAAGTTCAACAGAAAACATCGAACAGAGGTCGACGATCGTCGAACAGAGATTGACGATCTCAGGCTGAAACGTCGAACTCAGCTCAATGATTCCTGAACTCTGAACTCTCTCACAGTCGATCTTCGAACGGAGCTCGACGATTTTACCCAAGATCGTCGAACTCAGATCGACGATCGTCGAACGGAGTTCAGAGCTTTGAATCTTCTTTCAGAGTCAAATCTCAATTCAATCCTAGAAGTGCTTCATCCCAATGCTTTAATCCTTATACTGAATGGATAATACCTCCTAGGAGATACCATCCTGAAGGTTATAAGAATCAACTTGGGATGTCTTTTATTTCTGAATTTAAGGGATATCAACCTAGGCCCAAGGTAAACTGGGTCAAAAACATATAAGCTGTTTATGTGCAGGTGAAGACCTATCCAACATCAAACCAGCTATGGTATCTGGATAGTTGGTGCTCAAAGCACATGACAGGGAATAAGGACAACTTCACATCCTTTAAAGCCAAGCTTGGACCCAAAGTAATTTTTGGTGATTCAAACTTTGGAACTACAAAAGGATATGGTGCAGTCCAAATTGGGACAGTCACCTTCAAGAAAGTAGCCTATGTTGAAGGACTCAAGCACAACCTGATAAGCATTAGTCAGCTGTGTGATGAAGGATATCAAGTGACTTTCAACAAAGAAATATGCAAGATCAAGTCAGAAGACAACACAACTGTGTTGACAGGTAACAGGAAAGGTAATATTTACTTGGTAGATTTTCATTCATCTAAGGTAGATATTTGCCTGTTTAATTCCATATCTAGACCTAATATTCTATGGCATAAGAGACTAGGACATGTTAACCTTAGAACCATTGCTAGGCTATCCAAGGACAACCTTGTCAGAGGACTGCCTTCTGGCCCATACAAGAAGGAAGGACTCTGCAAGGCTTGTCAATTAGGCAAGCAAACTAAAAATAGCTTTAAATCAATTAATAAGAGTGCTTCACCTAGGATTTTGTATCTGTTACACATGGATCTTTTTGGACCCATTATAGTACAAAGCTTAGGAGGGAAATCCTATACTTTAGTGATTGTAGATGACTTCTCAAGATTCACATGGGTATTCTTTCTGAGGAAGAAGTCTGATAACTTTAAGTGTTTGACAGAGTTTCTCAAATGCATTCAGATTGAGTTCAACACTCACATTGCCCTGATCAGAAGTGATCATGGGACAGAGTTTGATTCTCTTCTCATGCAAGAGTTCTGTCAAAGTGAAGGGATCAGGCATACTTTCTCAGCTCCTAGAACTCCTCAACAAAATGGTGTAGCTGAAAGGAAAAATAGAACCCTTATTGAATCTGCAACTACATTATTGACAGATGCTCACCTACCTCTATCCTTTTGGGCTGAGGCAGTGAACACCTCCAACTATGTGTTGAATAGAAGTCTGATACATAAACTGAAGGGCAAGACTCCCTATGAATTGCCAAAGGGAGAAAACCTAAAGTAGACTATTTTAAAGTTTTTGTTTTGATAGTTTTACTTTCAAGATAACCTAAACACCTAGAGGGGGGGTGAATAGGTTCTAATTTCTTGTTTATACTTCTAGGCAGAATTCAATTACAAATTAAAACATCTAGCACAGCATTCACAGACAACTAAACATCACAGATTGCATAATGTTTTATAGTGGTTCCCTAAGGTCTGGGTACATCCACTTTCCCCCTTCACCTATGTAGTAGTATGCTAGATTCGGCCAAACTTCCACTATTCTCAGATCCTCAGATCCTACAGCTCAGAACCTGGATAGGTTCCTACAACTCAGGCTCAACAACCCTACATCAGCCTTGCCTCAAGGCCTACCACTCAGAGAATAACCTTCTCCTACACTCAGGCAAATAACCCTACCACTCAGAGATCACCTCTCCTACACTCAGCCTTTATAACACAGGCTTACAACTCAGATCTGTGTAAACAGATCCTACAGAAATTTAGAAAAGATATTTTAATGGCTTGCCTTTGTTGAGAGAGAAGAGGACAAGACACTTCTTGATCAGCTGATGAAATCAACTGAATCTGAGCTTTCTTCAAAGCTTCTTGAATCTGAACTTAGCTGAGTTGATTTCCAAACAGCTTCTTGAGAAACCACTGATGGCTTCCTTCTTCTTCTTCTTCAAGATGACTGGATCCCTCTCTATCCAACACCTTTTCTGATACTTCAGACTTCTTCTTCTTCTTCTTAGATCTTCTGATGAAGATCTTCTTTAGAGCTTAGCACTTTCTTGAATTGAAACTACAACAGGATCGTAATCCTTCTGTTTCTTCTTCTTAGATCTTCTTCTGTTATTTTCTTAGTTCTTTAATTTCCTTCTGAATGTGTCTATTTATAGACTTTCTTCATGGTAACCGGCTGATCCGGTTTCTAACTGTTTTCTGACAGGTCTGACAGCTTCAGTTAAACGGTGGCAACCCACAGCTGTCAAGTCTTCAAACAGTTCCTGTACCTTAGCCTTGGACAGCAAAATGTTGAGACAGTCTGATAGAAAGTGTCGAGACCAATCTGTCTATCTGTGTCGACACAAGTGACTTTGGTGTTGACACAGTCTTTGATGATGTCGACTAAGTTGCCTTTAAGTTGATACAGCTTCTTCAGAAAATAACTTGGTCTAGACTCTGCAGTGTGTCGACACAAGTCCTGTGTGTCGACACAGTTGTTGTAGATTCAGAACTCAGTATGTGTCGACTCAGCCTTCAGGTGTCGACACAACAATCTTCAATTCTGTCAAAATGTGTCGACTTAGTCTTCTGGTGTCGACACAAGCATAGTCGACTTCTGCCAATATGTGTCGACTCAATCTCAAGGTGTCGACACATCCACCCAGTGTCGACACAGTTGAGGTCGACTATCTTCTTCTGTGAGTCGACTATCTTTCTCTGGTCGACTATCTTTCACTAGTCGACTATCTTCCACTAGTCGACTATCTTTCTCTGGTCGACTATCTTTCACTAGTCGACTAACTTTCTCTGGGTGTCGACTATCTTTCACTGTGTCGACACTGCTTCCCAGTGCTGAGGTCGACGATTTTCTTTATGTGTCGACACTGCTTCCCAGTGTCGACATAAATGTGGTCGACTATCTTTCTCTGTGTCGACACTGATATTCTGAAGTGTCGACACAAATATTCTGAAGTGTCGACACAATTTCTTCAGGTGTCGACATGTGGACTTAGAATATTTTTCTGCATTCTTTAATACTTCTTCACCTGCACATGTCAACTCAAAACAACATCAAATACACCTTGATGTATATCATTGAGCTAAGTTGGGCTTCTTCAAATCAGGTACATATTTTCCAATGTACCCAACAATCTCCCCCTATTTGGAGAAGTCATAACCCTATAGCCAATGATATACACCATTTATAAAAAGTATAAACTGATGATATATGACATAACAGGAATACTTAATATAAACAAAATAAAAACAATCCATCACAGAATGAACATTATATGATACCAAACAACATTTTGTTTATAACTTGATAATGTTTGAATACAGAGATTTACATTTAATGATTTAATCAAAACATTACAAAATACTTTGAATGAACTAAAAATTAAGACTGATCAGGCTCTTTTATGACAATCCCTTTGCCAGATAGAATTTGAGCCTTCACAGGAGCTTCAGAATCTTCAGCTGGCTTCTTGCCTTTTAGATCAGCCTTCTTCTTTGCTTCTTCCTTGAGCCTTTGCCTTTCAAAATAATGAAAGGGCTTTGGAAAGTACTTGCTCGGCTCCTGAGCATCTGGAGGCAGCTTACCCAGCTTGGCTTTTCTTCTAAACTGTACTATGGCCTCTTGCCTGGCTTCATACTTCTGCCATTCCATCTCATTGAACCACTTGCCTCTTTCATGCACTTGGTCTTTGACAGCCCTCCATGCAGTGAGTATAATATTTCTGGAAGTAGGACTCCACTGCTCAAAGTCTGGCTTAAGTTCAGCCTGCTCTCTAAATCTTTTCTTAGATAGTAGAGCATCTTGCTGGTCTTTCAAAGTAGCCTCAGGCTTATCAACCTTCCCAATAACAACATTAGTAACCTCCTTTGGAGGACAATACATTCCTTGAACTTGCTGATCAATCATATCATAATCTGGAGGAGGGTAAATGACTTGGGCAACCTCAGGTTGATTGCCTTCAAGTAGACTTGTTTGTATTCCTGACTCAGCCACCATAGCATCATCACACAAAGGTGGATATCCCAATGTGGCTCGAATACTATTGGTCACCCATTTGGTGTGCTCTGAGCCTGCATGAACTAACATCCTCTCCCCCTTTATGGCTTCTCTAGTAACATGATCTCTTAGATCTTCCTTCTGAAATCTGATTTGGCCATCTAGATAATTCACACCCTCTTTAAAAAATGGTTTTAACTTTAGAAGCTTGTCAGATATTTCCTTTTGAGAGGTAGTGATAGCAGTTTTAACAGAATCAATAGCAGCTTGAAAGTTCTTATCAAATTCTTCCATTTCCTTTGCTCTAGCTGCAGGCAGGCCTGGAACAATCTTTTTCAATTCATTAATGATCTCATGATGAGATTCAGTTAAATTCTCATTCATCCTTATCTGATTTTCCAAGACATAGCTTTGTTTTAAAGCAATATCATCCACCTTAGGGATGATAGACTGCTGTTGTTTTGCCAAATATACCACAGCATTACCTCCCTTATGGAAGCAATCTGTCATCTCATTCTTATGCATATTGACCTCAAACCTAATAGATTTTATATCTTGAGCTAAGTCAAATTGCAGGGACTTGTTGTTCTCATCAATATATTTTTCAATAGCCACTCTGTGTTCATCCAATCTTACTTGTAAATCGACCAAAAACTTATTATAATCAAAGTCAGAAGGAGTGTGATGTGCTGTAGACTGTAGAGCCTGCTTATAGCTCTTGCTCCTTCTCTGGAAGACCATAAGTTTTCTCTTCTTAGCCATCCTGGCTTCGTCATTCTCAGAATCAGAAGTACTATCAATTTGAACTCTTTCTTTGGGAGGAGGAGGAACAGCAGCTTCAGTGCCATGTTGTACAGTCTCAACATGCACAGGTTCCCCCTCAATTTCTTGCTCCACTTCCATTCTATCAGTAATTATTTCATCATTTGGAAATAACTCTTCTAGAGTATATTCCTTCTGGGCTGGAACATCTGCAGTATTCAAATTTTGAGATATATCAATTTGAGCATCTTCTTTGGTCAGCACCCTATCCCATCTGGAGAACAATCTCATGTCCATCCTTCTCATGTGATTAATTTTTGTTCCAGGTTGTTGTTGCATAACATCAGGAATCTCCTTACTTAGGTATATACTCATTATTCTAGCCAGATTTGGCTTCTTGATTCCTTCCTTAATCTTTTCAAAGATTACTGTTGACCAATCCGTTGGAATTGTAAACACAATCCTGGTCATTAGGCTGAACATATAGGCGGAAATCCTATCATGTCCACCTGGCTTGCATAGAATAACTTTTCCAACCACCTCAGACAGAAACTTGCCCTGTTGATTCATTCCTTTCCTATTGAAAGCAGCTCCAATTTTCATGGTGGAATCCAATCCACACCATTGAAGAGCCTCCCTTGATTTAGAAGCAGGGACATCCTCTTAATTCTCAATTATAGGTAAGTGTAGAATTGTTCTTAACTTACTTGGTGTAATTTCCACTGGTGACCCATGAACTGTTGATTTTATCTCATGACTTTCAGAGACTACAGATGCAGAAGTATAGAACTCATGCACCTCCTTCTTCCATATCTTAGATGGTTCGGAGACCAGAAATTCTAATCCTGAGTCGGAGAGGAGAGAGATAACCCCGAGAACATCTGGAGGGGCAGCAGCAAAGGCCTGGCGCACCAACTCATATCCTTCATTCACATTATCTTCAATCTTTGGCGCCATTGATCAGTCGAGAAAGCTTGAAAGATGAGAGAAAGAGAGAGAGAGGGAGAATGTCAACACAGGGTTTCAAAAACCTTGTAAGCGTGTCGACAGAATGAGTTTTTGACCTATTTATACCTTCTGTTTAAAGAAGATCAAAAGTTGCCAAAAACAGACTATAAGTGTCGACACAGATGGAATGTGTCGACACAAGCTTCTATTGTCTCGACATCAAGTCCGTCTATTATGTGTCGACACCAATTTGCTGTTATGTAGACACCAGAGATATATAGTAGAGCATCAGAAATTCTATGTCGACTCTTAGTATAAGTGTCGACACAAAATCTGTAAGTGTCGACACCACTATCTGGTGAAGTCGACACTACATTCCTGGATAAGTCGACAATAAGATTCTTAAGTGTCGACACATATTTTCTGTGTCGACACAATATCTCTGACTTGTCGACATTACTACCCTTAGTCGACACATTATTACTGAATGTGTCGACACCATTTTACTTAGCCAATTTCTGTTTGTTCATCACAACTTATAAGTACTACAGAGTACTTGATACTACTTCAATGTGTCTTTATATCACTTGAATGTCTTGTTACCACTTCAACTTCATTGTTGATGATATTGTGATTACACTAATCAATGGTTAACATACCTAATTCAATTTTGAATTTATTGAATTTGTTCTCATCTAGGGGCTTAGTAAACACATCTGCTATTTGATAATCTGTTTTCACAAATTCCAATGAAATGTCTTCTTTTTCTACATGTTCTCTAAGAAAATGGTATTTTATTTCTATATGCTTAGTTCTACTATGAGAAACAGGATTATTAGCAATAGAAATTGCACTCTTAGAATCACACAAAAGAGGTGTTCTACTTACTTGAATACAATAATCCTTAAGCTGATGTTGCATCCATAATAGCTGTGCACAGCAGCTTCCAGCAGCAACATACTCAGACTCAGCTGTGGAAATTGCCACACTGGTCTGCTTCTTACTACTCCATGATATTAGTCTTCCTCACAGGAATTGACAAGTACCTGTAGTACTCTTCCTATCCTCTCTACATCCTGCAAAATCTGCATCTGAATAGCCTGTTAGTTGAAAATCTCTATTCCTAGGGTACCAAAGACCTAGATTATGTGTGCCCTTAAGATATCTCAGAATCCTTTTGACTGCAGTATAATGAGATTCTTTAGGGCAGGCTTGGTACCTAGCACAGACACATGTAGCATACATAATATCTGGTCTACTAGCAGTGAGATATAGTAGTGAGCCAACTATTCCTCTATACAAAGTCTCATCAACAGGTTTACCTGCATCATCTTTGCATATAGGCATACTTGTTCCCATAGGAGTTCTCATGGTGGAGGATGACTCCATACCATATTTCTTAATCAATTCTTTGGTGAACTTAGACTGGGATATGGACATGCCATCATCAGTCTGTCTTACTTGGAGTCCCAAGAAGAACTTCAGTTCCCCCATACTGCTCATCTCAAACTTCCCTTGCATAAGTTTGACAAACTTTTTACAAAGGTTGTTTTCAGTAGATCCAAAGATTATGTCATCAACATAGATCTGAACTAAGATGATCTTGCCTTTGGATTCCCTAAGGAATAGAGTTTTGTCAATTTTTCCTCTTGAGAATTTATTGTCAATAAGGAAAGTAGACAGGGTTTCATACCAATCCCTTGGGGCTTGCTTTAACCCATACAGAGCTTTCCTAAGCTTATAAACAAAATCAGGTTTAAGAGGATCTACAAAACCTGATGGCTGCTCTACATATACTTCTTCTTTAAGATCACCATTCAGAAATGCTGACTTCACATCCATCTGGTATACTTTGAAGTCTTGATAGGCTGCATAGGCAAGGAATATTCTGATTGCCTCCAGCCTTGCTACTGGAGCAAAGGTTTGATCAAAGTCAATCCCTTCTTCCTGCCTGTATCCTTTTGCAACCAATCTTGCTTTATTCTTTACTATTATTCCACTTTCATCTAGCTTGTTCCTATAGATCCATTTTGTGCCAATTATGTTGTGACCTCTTGGTTTAGGAACAAGCTCCCAGACATTGCACCTTCTGAATTGATTCAGCTCCTCTTGCATAGCATCAATCCAGTGCTGGTTTTGGATAGCTTCTTCAAACTTCTTAGGCTCCATTTGTGACAGGAAACTTGAATGTAGAACTGTGTTTTGATTTCTGCTTCTAGTTTGCACCCCCTATCTTGGATCACCTATTATCTGATCAGCTGGATGATCTCTTAAATGTCTTGTAGCTGGAGGAAGATTCCCTTCTGGTTGAACATCTCCAGCTCCTTCATTTAGCTGAATCTCTTGGTTTTCATCAGCTTCTATAGTGTCTTGTTCTCCCCCTGGACAGAAGCCTTCATTTTCCTTTGATACTTTAGTAATGGAGAGCTTGTCCATACTTTTGCTTATACCTGTTGAGTCATTTGATCTACAAGATAACTCACAGTTGATTAATCTTGTTTCATCAAACACAACATGCACAGATTCTTCAACAACTTGAGTAATCAAGTTGAAGACTCTATAGGCCTTACTATTTGTGCTGTAACCAACAAATATCCCATCCTGGGATTTGGCAGCAAACTTAGTCAAATATGACTTGCCATTGTTAAGTATATAACACTTGCAACCAAAGATCCTAAAGTAAGATAGATTTGGTTTTCTGCCTTTCACAATCTCATAGGGAGTCATTTTGTGGCTTTTGGTGATAGTAGCCCTATTGATTACATGACAAACAGTGTTAACTGCCTCAGCCCAAAAATATTCTGGGAGAGAGGTGTCACTCAACAGAGTTCTACCTGCTTCAATTAATGTTCTATTCTTTCTTTCAGCAATTCCATTTTGCTGAGGTGTTCTAGGTGAGGAGAACTCTTGGAAAATCCCAAAGTCTTTACACAATTTTGTTATGCTTTCAGATTGAAACTCAGTACCATGGTCACTTCTGATTTTGACCACTGTACTATTTAGTTCATTCTGAATTTGCTTTACAAAATTAAGTAATACACTTGGGGTTTCAGATTTTTGTCTCAGAAAGAACACCCATGTAAATCTTGAATAGTCATCTACAACCACAAAAGTGTAGACTTTCCTACCTAGACTGTGAACTGCCATAGGACCAAAAAGATCCATATGCAAGAGGTATAAGCACCTCACAAAATCCTTGTTTTCAAGGCTTTGAAAGGAGGATTTTGTCTGCTTGCCCTTTTGACAAGCTGAGCATATCCCTTCCTTTATACACTTAACTTGAGGTCCATTCCTCACTAACTCTTTGCTAAAGAGTTGGCCAATTGTCTTGTAGTTTAGATGAGCCAATCTCTTGTGCCACTTAACACAATGAGAAGCATTGTCATCAGCTACAAGACAGATAGGAGAAGCCTTATTCTCACATTCAAAATTAAGACAATATACATTTCTCTTCCTATACCCAGTCAATATGATCTTTTGATCACTTGACCTTTTGATATGACATCCATCTTTAACAAATGAAATGTCATATCCTAAATCACTTAGCTGGCTTATGCTTATTAGATTATGTTTCAAACCTTTTACATAAGCCACTTGAGTGATAGTAATTAGGTTAGAAGAAATGTTACCAAACCCTTTGATGACTCCTTTTTCAGATCCACCAAAGATCACTTTAGGTCCATCTTTGACAGATGAATACTCCTTCAGCAGCCCCTTTGTTCCAGTCATGTGCCTGGAACCACCACTATCCAAGTACCATATAGGGGCATGGTTACTTGGATTCACCTGCAACACAGAATTACTTACCCTTAGAACCCAGGTAAGTCTTGGGTCCTTGGTTTAGGTTAGCATTAATAAAGCTACTATAACCTCTTCTAACAGGTAGACTATTGCTCTTTATAACACTTGGGTTATACCAGCAGTCTAGTGCAAAATGGACTCTCTTGCCACAGCACCAACATTCAAACTTATTGTATCTAGATCTAGATACATCCTTGTCAGAAGAATTTCTGTTCATTGCTGGTGCTGCAGCAACTTCACCTACTGATTTCTTAAAACCATTGGGTTTATGACCATGGGTAGGCCTGCTTGCATTTACACCCTTGTTCTTCAGAACATTAGTCTTAATATGACCTTGAATATCTTCATGATCATATTTGTTAGAAGGCACTTTCACCTTACTAAACTTTATGGGAACTGAAAGGTTTAGTGGCTGAACAGGAGCTTTGCCTTTCCTCTTGAATCTGTCAGCCCTGGAGTTACCTTTAAATCCTAATCCAGCCTTACCCTTTTGAGTGACAAATTCATCTATCAAGGGTAAGACAGATTTTGGATTAGAGTAACTAGCCACTAAATCCCTTTCAATTCTAAGTCTGGCCTCCAGACTCTTCACTTGATCATTAGTATAGTTAATTGTGCCCATCTGAATAATAGTTATATTCTTCAGCAATTTCATTTAATTTTTGATCAATAACTTTCTCTAACTCAGTTGTAGAAACCCTTAGTTCAGCAATTTCCTGAGCCTGAGATTTAACCAGGTTCTTGCTTTTCTTAAGGGCCTGCAACAAGTCCCCATACTTGTCTATCAATTGATAGACATCTCCTTCAGATTCAGATGCATCTACATCACTTGATGCAGATGTAGCTGATTCTTCACTTGTACAACAAACAGATGTAATAGAAAGACATTGTACCATATTAGGACCAGACTGATTCTGGCATATGTCCTCTTCTGATCCTGCCATCAGCCCCATACACTGATGATCCTTTTGTTCATTGATGGAGTCTAGCAACTGCAGAAATTCCTCTTCTTCAGATGTAGCATATAGTCCAATATATGCTTCAGCTTCAGATTCTGACTCTGAAGTTGACTGGTCTGTTAGACTCTTATCTTTCTTTGCAACAAAGGATTTCTCCTTCTTGCCTTTCTGATGAGTCTTCTTCTTGTCTGAAGACTCCTTTCTCTTATCAGGACAGTCAGCCACTACATGTCCAGGCCTATTGCAACAATAGCAGACAATCTTTGAAGTAGTGGCTTTGCTGGGCTTTGATCTGCTCTTCTCTTTCCTTGATGACCTTTTCTTCTGATAATAGTCATCAACTTGCTGTGATGTGGAAGGCCTAGACTTCCATTGCTTCTTTTTCAAGAACCTCTGGAATTGCCTTGTGAATGCAGCAAAGTCTGCATCTGAATCACAGCTTTCTGAACCCTTATCTGAATTTTCAGAACTATCTTCTGCAACTTGCTTAGGAGGAGATGGTGATTTCCTCCTATTCTTTCTAGTGGCTTCTGCATTGAATGCCACAGTCTTTTCTCTATGCTCTCCTCTTGAATTCTTTTCCTCCTCCTTCCTCACCATAAGTTGCATTTCATAGGATAGCAACTTTCCAAACAAGGTGGGAGGAGATATCTCTGCCAATTTAGCCACTTCTCTTATGGCACAGATCTTTGTGTCCCAATCCTTTGTTAAGCATCTAAAGAATTTGTCATTCAGTTCATAAGTACTGAAGACTCTTCCATAGGACATAAGCTCATTCACAATTCTATAGAATTTCTTGTAGCACTCAGTTATGCTATCAGATTTTCCTTGTCTAAAACTTTCATACTCCTGATTGAGCATAGATTTCCTGTCCTGCCTTCTTCTTCAGATCCCTCCATGTAGACAATCAATGTGTCCCACATCTCTTTGGAGGTCTTGTAGTGAATCAGATTCTGAAATGTTGAATCATCTATGGCACTAACAATAATGTTCTGAGCTCTTTTATCCATGGTTGCCAAGATGATTTCATCCTTGGTCATTTCTGAATAACTCTTTGGAGTTTGGATATTTGCATCAAGAACTGATACCTTCATTGGAATGAAGGGGCCTTCCTGTACTGTGATGTAAATCCTTGGGTCAGATGACTCCATAAACAGTCTGACTCTTTCTTTCCAAATTCCAAAAATTTCTTTCTTGCATATGTGTAATTTCATAGACCCTAGCTCCTTATGATTCTCACCAGAACCTATCTTTTTGAATCTTGATTATGCCTTTCAGATCTACCTCAGACTGTTAAGTCCTTTTTGAGGAACCTCCCTCTAATACCACTTGATAGTTTTACTTTCAAGATAACCTAAACACCTAGAGGGGGGGGGGGTGAATAGGTTCTAATTTCTTGTTTATACTTCTAGGCAGAATTCAATTACAAATTAAAACATCTAGCACAACATTCACAGACAACTAAGCATCACAGATTGCACAATGTTTTATAGTGGTTCCCCAAGGTCTGGGTACATCCACTTTCCCCCTTCACCTATCTAGCAGTATACTAGATTTGGCCAAACTTCCACTATTCTCAGATCCTCAGATCCTACAGCTCAGAACCTGGATAGGTTCCTACAACTCAGGCTCAACAGCCCTACCTCAGCCTTGCCTCAAGGCCTACCACTCAGAGAATAACCTTCTCCTACACTCAGGCAAATAGCCCTACCACTCAGAGATCACCTCTCCTACACTCAGCCTTTATAACACAGGCTTACAACTCAGATCTGTGTAAACAGATCCTACAGAAATTTAGAAAAGATATTTTAATGTCTTGCCTTTGTTGAGAGAGAAGAGGACAAGACACTTCTTGATCAGCTGATGAAATCAACTGAATCTGAGCTTTCTTCAAAGCTTCTTGAATCTGAACTTAGCTGAGTTGATTTCCAAACAGCTTCTTGAGAAACCACTGATGGCTTCCTTCTTCTTCTTCAAGATGACTGGATCCCTCTCTATCCAACACCTTTTCTGATACTTCAGACTTCTTCTTCTTCTTCTTAGATCTTCTGATGAAGATCTTCTTTAGAGCTTAGCACTTTCTTGAATTGAAACTACAACAGGATCGTAATCCTTCTGTTTCTTCTTCTTAGATCTTCTTCCGTTATTTTCTTAGTTCTTTAATTTCCTTCTGAATGTATCTATTTATAGACTTTCTTCATGGTAACCGGCTGATCCGGTTTCTAACTGTTTTCTGACAGGTCTGACAGCTTCAGTTAAACGGTGGCAACCCACAGCTGTCAAGTCTTCAAACAGTTCCTGTACCTTAGCCTTGGACAGCAAAATGTTGAGACAGTCTGATAGAAAGTGTCGAGACCAATCTGTCTATCTGTGTCGACACAAGTGACTTTGGTGTTGACACAGTCTTTGATGATGTCGACTAAGTTGCCTTTAAGTCGACACAGCTTCTTCAGAAAATAACTTGGTCTAGACTCTGCAGTGTGTCGACACAAGTCCTGTGTGTCGACACAGTTGTTGTAGATTCAAAACTCAGTATGTGCCGACTCAGCCTTCAGGTGTCGACACAGTAATCTTCAATTCTGCCAAAATGTGTCGACTCAGTCTTCTGGTGTCGACACAAGCATAGTCGACTTCTGCCAATATGTGTCGACTCAATCTCAAGGTGTCGACACATCCACCCAGTGTCGACACAGTTGAGGTCGACTATCTTCTTCTATGAGTCGACTTTCTTTCTCTGGTCGACTATCTTTCACTAGTCGACTATCTTCCACTAGTCGACTATCTTTCTCTGGTCGACTATCTTTCACTAGTCGACTAACTTTCTCTGGGTGTCGACTATCTTTCACTGTGTCGATACTGCTTCCCAGTGCTGAGGTCGATGATTTTCTTTATGTGTCGACACTGCTTCCCAGTGTCGACATAAATGTGGTCGACTATCTTTCTCTGTGTCGACACTGATATTCTGAAGTGTCGACACAAATATTCTGAAGTGTCGACACAATTTCTTCAGGTGTCGACATGTGGACTTAGAATATTTTTCTGCATTCTGTTTGACACGGCCTGGGACACGGGCGTGTCCCAGGGCGTATCGGGGGTACACGGCCTGGGACACGGGCGTGTCCCAGGGCATGTTCAGGTTAGTCGACGATCGATAGTCGACGATCGTCGAGCCTGGGACACGGCTATGGACACGGGCGTGTCCCAGGGCGTGTCCGAATTAAATTTCGAAAATGGCCTGTTCGAGTCAGAGAAGTACACGGCCTTGAACCAAGCCGTGAACACGGGCGTGTCAGGTTGGACACGGGCGTGTCCGATGCCGTATTCCGACCCGTGTACTGATTGCAGCTCGATGAGGCAGGAATGACACGGGCGTGTCTCAGGAATGACACGGGCGTGTCAGGTTTGACACGGGCGTGTCGATGCCCGTGTTCTGGTAAATCTCAGTCGGTTCGAATACCGCATGTGCCGCTTAAGGGTACACGGCCTGTGACACGGGCGTGTCACAGGCCGTGTCAGCCAAAAATTGAGTTTTTGGGCAAATCGTGGCCGTTCAGATTTCTCTCTTTTGATCCAAGGGCTCGGGTGATTTCCTGGCTGGATTTAATCCGTGAAGGCTGATGAAGAAGTCATTCTTCATTTTGCTTAAGGAAGAGAGAAAGAGAGAGGAGGAAGAAGAAGGAGGAGGAGATCAAGCCACCGGCGGAGTTCCCGTGGTCCGATTCGTGATCCGAAGTCGGCGTTGTGAAGGCAAAGCTGCTGCGGTTCTTCTCACCGGCTAGTTTGCGATGGCTCCCAAGAGATCGACAAGGGTAACGATCTCCCTCCTTGGACATGTGAAGTCCTTCTTTTCTGCATTGCATAGGGAAAACCCTTCCCCGCGAGTGTGCGGTGGGTTGTGGTGTCCCTTGGGGTAGATATGTGAAGTCCCCCTTGTTAGAGGCCGGAATTGGAGTACGGCTCTAGGCATGCTGTGTGAAGCCCATCTGGACATGGTCTGGATTGGTGATGCTTGTTTGCATATCGGAGAAGGCTCCGTGATTATGGCTTGTGTTGCCTTGTGCCTACCTGTTGCTTGGTGCAGCAGGAAGTACTGGATGATGTCCAGGAAATGAAGAGGGTTGGATGCAACTCTTGTGGCCGTGCGCTGCCACTTTATGAGCGGTTGAGCCGTTAGGCTGCAACTCGATGAAAAGGCAGATTGCCGAACAGGAAAGGTGAAACCGACCCGCGCCTATAAATAGCCATGGATACTTCCGTATTCGAGGTGGCACGGCGACTTGAGCAACGGGGGTGGCTGATCCGTACCTGCGTTAGGTCTGTCCGACTTGGAAGCCTGGTTATAGGTTTTGTTGGAGCGCCTAATGAGAGTCTTAGGCCCGCGCGCCGGAAAGACTAGAATGCTCAAATACCGTGTAGACGGTGGTGTTGACCCTGGTATTCCGGTACACCAAGAATGTGCCCTGAGTGCACGGACTGTCGGACCGTGTGGCCGATAGTTGTGATGGCTTGAATGTGCCTGCGCGCACATAGTTGCTATTTGATGATGCCATGCTTTGCAGGGAAAGAATGCTCATGCCCCGAGAAAGGGGTAGGATTGTTATAATTGGGTCAGCTGAATGCTGACCGTTGCATTGTTTGCCACCGGTTGGGTGGATTGTTCCCATGCAGGTGCTGGAGAGCCAAGTGGTAAGTGATGGGCTAAAGCCCTACTGCTGTTGCTGCTGCTGCTGTGGCTAGCCCTTGAAGGCTAAGCGAATGTTTTGCTTATTTGCTTTTGCTCATGTATGGCCGGCCTGCGCGCCGAGGTTTGTAAACCATACGTTGTGAAAAGAGGAACTGTAAGGCCTTAAGGCCAAACTCTTGTATTTGTGTACATTCCGTGGTGATATATAAAGGTGGTTTATATATTGGACATTCCTGTTTAGAGTTCAAATTTGTAACTTAAAGCTTCCGCTAGAATGCTCTGAGTTAGGATTCGTATGGTTTGGTATTATCCTGTGACCTCACCGTCTGTTTGTGGCATATAGTGTGGGGCCCCGGACAGACCTTCTACTATACGTCATTTAACGGATGGGGTCGTTACATTTTGGTATCAGCTTTTGTCGGTCTTCCTCTTTCGAATTCGTGGTCGAATTCTTTTGTGGGGTGGCGAGCACGTGTTTGTGCGACCTGCTGTAACGCTAATGAACTCTGGAATGTCCATTAAGGAATGTACAAAATCTTGTTTGAGGAATCTGCGCGTTCCTTTTTGTGTTGTCTTGCTTGCATACGTTCGCTAATGTGTGTCTTGTCCACCTATAGGTGACGCGTAGTGGTGCTGGGCAGTCTGAGCCCTAGTGCTCTGATGAGAGTGCGGCACCAGCTGAGGTGCCAACACCTCCTCCATATGCGGAAACTGTTCGATTAGTTGCTGAGGCTCTATTTGTCATGATTTAGCCGACCGGGCAAGCGCAGCCGGCAGTGGACCCAATTCGTGTTGTGGTACGACCCAAGCCGGTTGAGGCTGTAGATCCACGAGCATCTGACCGACAGTTGAAGCAATTTATGAGCTTCAGTCCGCCTACGTTTACGGGAATGGGATCCCCAACGCAGGCAGAGGATTGGTCATCGCGTGTCAAGCGGATAATGACAGCGATCAGGGCGGAGGAAACTCTCAAGGTCACCTTGGCCACCTTCATGCTTGAAGGAGAGGCGCGGTTGTGGTGGGACGAGGTTGAGGTACACCATTTGGCGGGCAGGCAATTAACGCAAGTATCGATTGAGGAGTTCTCTCGGATATTTCTAGCAAAACATGTCCCAGCAGCACAACGCATTGCTATGGAAAATGAGTTCCAACTGTTAAAGCAAGGGGAAGATAGTGTGGATATCTACTTGCATGAGTTTACCAGGTTGGGACGATATGCGGGTACAATCTTCGCAGATGACCAAAGGAAAACGAATCGGTTCTATGAAGGATTGCGGGATGAGTTGCGATTCCTGCTTTCGAGTTCAGTGAACCAAGGGTTTCAAGCGTTGGTTGATACTGCGTGCGCGTTGGAGAAGGACATGAGGCGAGTGCAAGGGAACAAGGGCTTGGTTGTGTCAAAGCCAGAGTTTCAAGCACCTCGCTCGAGCAAGTCGTTTTACTAGAAGAAAGGCGGCAAGAGGTCCAAGCCATCTGGGCAAGTGACTACGACTGTTGTGTCGGGAGCGACATCAAGGCCGGATTCTCGTACATGTTATAACTGTGGCCGGGTGGGGCATATTGCTCGTGACTGTCGGGTTGTTCAGCCCAAAGGGGACAAGAAGACGGGTGCGTCTTATGCTGAGAAGGGCAAAGTGGTGGTTGATTCCTCTGCGTCTCAGGCACAGCCCCGAATCTATCAGCTTGGCCAACAGGAAGCGATTAAGCAAAGTGACGTCGTCACAGGTACGAGTTGATTTAGTTTACTTGCTGGTGCTATTGTTTTTGGTTATGTATAGCTTGTGCATGATGTGTGTGCTGCAGGCTTTGTCCTGATTCGGAATAATTTGGCGAGACCCCTGTTTGATACGGGTGCTTCGCATTCTTTTCTGTCTGAGGATTTCGTATCTCGAATTGGGGTACCGAGTCATGTGACGGTGGATAGTACAAGGGTGCTATTGCCGAATGGCTGTGTGATGCTTGCGGATAGGGCTTGCGATGTGGATGTGCAAATAGGAAGTCGGGGTTTCGGTTTGAGTGCAGCTGTGCTACCGTTATCAGAGTTTGATGTGATCTTTGGTATGGACTGGCTCTCGGAGCAGCGTGCCTTTATTGATTGCAACTCCAAGGAGATTACCCTCGGCCAGAATACCGGATTTGTGACGAAGTTCGCTGGTATGCGAGGAGTTGGCGGGACTCTGTTGTCTGCACTCCAAGTCGTCAATGCTGTTCGGAAGGGCGCGGAGTTATTCTTCACGCTAATTCAGGCTGTCGAGCCAAAGGCCAGTGTCGGTGAAGTACTAGTTGTGTCAGTGTTTGCCGACGTGTTTCCTAAAGATCTTCCTGGGTTACCACCCCAGCGGGAGATTGACTTCTCTATTGAGTTGGTGCCAGGTGCGAAACCTGTGGCCCGCTCTCCATATCGCGTCGCGCCAAAAGAGATGGCTGAGTTGAAAGTCCAATTGCAAGAGTTGTTGGAGCAGGGATATATACGCCCAAGTATGTCACCTTGGAGCGCGCCTGTTCTATTTGTGAAAAAGAAAGACGGTAGTTTGCGGTTATGTATTGACTACCGCGAGTTGAATAAGCTGACGGAGAAAAACAAATATCTGATCCCATGGATTGATGACCTCTTTGATCAGCTGGCGGGATCAACGGTCTATTCCAAGTTGGATTTGAAATCGGGATATTATTAGCTAAGGATTAGGGAAGGTGACATTCCCAAGATGGCGTTTGGAACACGCTACGGTCATTATGAGTTCACGGTAATGCCGTTTGGCCTATGTAATGCGCCTTCGGTATTTATGGACCTAATGCATCGAACGTTCCGAGAGTACTTGGATTTGTTCGTTATTGTGTTTATCGATGACATCTTTGTATACTCTCAGTCGGAAGAGGATCATGCAAACCATTTGCGGTTGGTCTTGCATACCCTGCGGAGGAATAAGCTTTATGCCAAGTTCTCAAAGTGTGAGTTCTGGCTCTCTTCAGTAGCCTTTTTAGGCCATGTGGTAAGTGGAGAAGGTATCGCGGTGGATCCGTTGAAGATAAGTGCCATTCGAGATTGGCCAGTGATGTCTTCAGTGGCCGAGGTCAGGAGCTTCCTTGGACTTACGGGCTACTATAGACGGTTTGTGGAAAATTTCTCACGGATTGCTTTACCTCTGACCATGCTGACGAGAAAAGATCAAAAGTTCATTTGGACGCCGGAGTGCGCGCGAGCTTTTGAAGACTTGAAGAGTCGTTTGACCACGGCGCCTGTGTTGACATCGCCATGTGGTACAGATGGGTATGAGATCTATAGTGATGCATCAGGGAGCGGCTTAGGCTGCGTTCTTCTGCAGTTTGGTAAAGTGATTGCTTATGGCTCGCGTCAGTTGAAAGTGCATGAGCGGAATTACCCCGTCCATGATTTGGAGTTGGCGGCGGTAATCTTTACGCTCAAGTTATGGCGGCACTATCTATATGGCGTTAAAGTGGATATCTATACAGATCACAAGAGCCTAAAGTATTTGTTGGATCAGAAGGATCTGAATATGCGACAACGAAGATGGATGGAGTTCCTCGGGGACTACACCTTCGAGATTCACCATACTCCCGGGAAGGGAAATGTGGTCGCTGATGCTTTGAGTCGAAAGACTCCGGTACGAGCAAGCTGGTTGCAGAGGCATGATCAGCGTTTGATCCAGGAATTGGAAGCATTGGAGATATCGTGTGTTGACAAGGGTTCGTCAACTGATGCATGCTTGAACTGGACGGAGGTGCAATATGACCTTACGGACAGAGTTCGGCGAGCAACGGAGCTTGATGAAAGTCTCCAGCGCTATGCAAAAGATGGGCCGGATGACCAATTCTCTTGGGATAACGGTTTGTTACGAAGAAATGGTCGAGTGTGCGTCCCGAGTGTGGGTAAATTGAGGGAAGAGTTGATGTACGAAGCTCACTTTGCAAAGTACTCCATTCACCCAGGGAGCACAAAGATGTACAGAGATCTGAAAAAGCTGTTCTGGTGGCCCGGACTAAAGAAAGATGTCGTACGTTATGTGGCTGAATGCCATACTTGTGCATTGGTGAAAGCAGAATGCCAGAAGCCTGGCGGTTTCCTGAAGTCGTTACCTATTCCGGAGGGGAAGTTCGATGATATTTCGATGGATTTCGTGCACGGGTTACCGAGATCTCAACGCGGTCATGATTCAATCTGGGTGATTGTGGACCGGTTGACAAAAGTGGCGCACTTCCTTCCAAACAGAAGAGACGATTCAGTGGAAACCTTGGCCAAGCTTTATGTGGAGCAGGTTGTTCGACTACACGGTGTTCCTCGGAGCATCGTTAGTGACCGTGATGGGCGGTTCACATCGAATGATTGGCGGCTCGTTCATCAAATGTTGGGTACAAAATTGGCGTTTAGTACGGCCTTTCATCCCCAAACGGATGGCCAGACTGAACGAACCAACAGGACGATGGAGGATATGCTCCGCATGTGCGCCCTAGACTTTGGTAAGAGATGGGAAGATTATATATTTCTTGTCGAATTTGCCTATAATAATAGCTACCAAGCGAGTATTGGTATGGCACCATTTGAGGCGTTGTATGGTCGTAAATGCCGTACACCGTTAGCTTGGGCAGAAGCAGGCGAATCTAAGCTGTGTGGGAAAAAGGAAGTCGAAGAAGCTACCTCGCTCATACGCTCTATTCGGGAGAGGCTATTGATAGCCCAAGATCGTCAAGCAAAGTACTAAAATGCCAAACATCGGAACGTGGAGTTCGCGGTGGGTGATTGGGTATATTTGAAGATCAAACCCTTCAAAGGCGTGTCCAGGATTCGGCGTTTGAAAAAGCTAAGTCCGAGGTATCTTGGTCCATTTGAGGTGGTGGAGCGAGTTGGGGAAGCTGCTTATCGACTAGCACTTTCAGCTGACTTGGGTGGATTACATGATGTATTTCACATATCAGTCCTTCGTAAGGCGGTAAAGGATCCAGCTCAAGTAGTGGAGAATGATCGGGTACCGGTCGAGTATGGGCTAACGACGAGAGTTAGACCCATTCGGATCGAGGATCGAGCCGAGAAACAGTTGCGGAACAAAGTGATCGGGATGGTCAAGGTCCGATGGGACAATTGTGGACGTGAAGAGCTAACATGGGAGCGAGAGCAGACCATGCGAGCTGAATTTCCCGAACTGTTTGTATAAGCTGTAGACCGTGTACTCTATGTTATAACCGAGTTATCAAGTTATAGCATTGTTGGTTCTTGTTTCCTTTCCGTGCAAATTTCGGGATGAAATTTTGTTAAGGGGGGGAAGGATTGTAACACCCCAGAAATCTCAAAATGAGTTTTCAAACTTATTTGAGGTGCAGGCTGTTTGACACGGCCTGGGACACGGGCGTGTCCCAGGGCGTGTCGGGGGTACACGGCCTGGGACACGGGCGTGTCCCAGGGCATGTTCAGGTTAGTCGACGATCGATAGTCGACGATCGTCGAGCCTGGGACACGGCCATGGACACGGGCGTGTCCCAGGGCGTGTCCGAATTAAATTTCGAAAATGGCCTGTTCGAGTCAGAGAAGTACACGGCCTTGAACCAAGCCGTGAACACGGGCGTGTCAGGTTGGACACGGGCGTGTCCGATGCCGTGTTCCGACCCGTGTACTGATTGCAGCTCGATGAGGCAGGAATGACACGGGCGTGTCTCAGGAATGACACGGGCGTGTCAGGTTCGACACGGGCGTGTCGATGCCCATGTTCTGGTAAATCTCAGTCGGTTCGAATATCGCGTGTGCCGCTTAAGGGTACACGGCCTGTGACACGGGCGTGTCACAGGCCGTGTCAGCCAAAAATTGAGTTTTTGGGCAAATCGTGGCCGTTCAGATTTCTCTCTTTTGATCCAAGGGCTCAGGTGATTTCCTGGCTGGATTTAATCCGTGAAGGCTGATGAAGAAGCCATTCTTCATTTTGCTTAAGGAAGAGAGAAAGAGAGAGGAGGAAGAAGAAGGAGGAGGAGATCAAGCCACCGGCGGAGTTCCCGTGGTCCGATTCGTGATCTGAAGCCGGCGTTGTGAAGGCAAAGCTGTTGCGGTTCTTCTCACCGGCTAGTTTGCGATGGCTCCCAAGAGATCGACAAGGGTAACGATCTCCCTCCTTGGACATGTGAAGTCCTTCTTTTCTGCATTGCATAGGGAAAACCCTTCCCCGCGAGTGTGCGGTGGGTTGTGGTGTCCCTTGGGGTAGATATGTGAAGTCCCCCTTGTTAGAGGCCGGAATTGGAGTACGGCTCTAGGCATGCTGTGTGAAGCCCATCTGGACATGGTATGGATTGGTGATGCTTGTTTGCATATCGGAGAAGGCTCCGTGATTATGGCTTGTGTTGCCTTGTGCCTACCTATTGCTTGGTGCAGCAGGAAGTACTGGATGATGTCCAGGAAATGAAGAGGGTTGGATGCAACTCTTGTGGCCGTGCGCTGCCACTTTATGAGCGGTTGAGCCGTTAGGCTGCAACTCGATGAAAAGGCAGATTGCCGAACAGGAAAGGTGAAACTGACCCGCGCCTATAAATAGCCATGGATACTTCCGTATTCGAGGTGGCACGGCGACTTGAGCAACGGGGGGTGGCTGATCCGTACCTGCGTTAGGTCCGTCCGACTTGGAAGCCTGGTTATAGGTTTTGTTGGAGCGCCTAATGAGAGTCTTAGGCCCGCGGGCCGGAAAGACTAGAATGCTCAAATACCGTGTAGACGGTGGTGTTGACCCTGGTATTCCGGAACACCAAGAATGTGCCCTGAGTGCACGGACTGTCGGGCCGTGTGGCCGATAGTTGTGATGGCTTGAATGTGCCTGCACGCACATAGTTGCTATTTGATGATGCCATGCTTTGCAGGGAAAGAATGCTCATGCCCCGAGAAAGGGGTAGGATTGTTATAATTGGGTCAGCTGAATGCTGACCGTTGCATTGTTTGCCACCGGTTGGGTGGATTATTCCCATGCAGGTGCTGGAGAGCCAAGTGGTAAGTGATGGGCTGAAGCCCTACTGCTGTTGCTGCTACTGCTGCGGCTAGCCCTTGAAGGCTAAGCGAATGTTTTGCTTATTTGCTTTTGCTCATGTATGGCCGGCCTGCGCGCCGAGGTTTGTAAACCATACGTTGTGAAAAGAGGAACTGTAAGGCCTTAAGGCCAAACTCTTGTATTTGTGTACATTCTGTGGTGATATATAAAGGTGGTTTATATATTGGACATTCCTGTTTAGAGTTCAAATTTGTAACTTAAAGCTTCCGCTAGAATGCTCTGAGTTAGGATTCGTATGGTTTGGTATTATCCTGTGACCTCACCGTCTGTTTGTGGCATATAGTGTGGGGCCCCGGCCGGACCTTCTAGTATACGTCATTTAACGGATGGGGTCGTTACACTGCACATGTCAACTCAAAACAACATCAAATACACCTTGATGTATATCATTGAGCTAAGTTGGGCTTCTTCAAATCAGGTACACATTTTCCAATGTACCCAACATGTTTGCACTTGTTACATTCACAATAATGACAAGAAATATTTAGCAAAATTCCAAGCTAAAGCTGATGAAGGAGTGTTTCTGGGATACTCCATGATCAGTAAAGCCTATAGGGTTTATAATAAAACTACTCTAAAAATAGAAGAATCTGTCCACATTACTTTTGATGAAGCTAACATGTCTTTCAAGGAGAAGAATACTTCTACCATAGAACATTTGCAGGTGCATTCTCTAGTTGAAGAATTGGACAGATTACAAGTCACTCAAAAGGATGAAAGTAGTGAAGATGAAGAAGTTGCTCCACATCTGGAAGAAAATCTTCTTGAAGAGCCAGTTGTTGTTCCACAAGAGGAAACAATAACACAGGTTGGTGAACAATCAATACCCCCTGTTGATCTAGTAACACCAAGAGATCATCCAATCTCCCAAGTGATTGGAGACATCTCAGCTGGTGTGCAAACTAGAAATCAGGTCAACCAGAACCTGATGCACACTTACTTCCTCTCTCAAATTGAACCTCAAACCATTCAAGATGTAGAGCAAGATCCACACTGGATCATTGCAATGCAAGAGGAGTTGCATCAATTTGAAAGAAACAAAGTTTGGGAACTAGTGCGTAAGCCAAAGGATCATTCCATTGTTGGAACCAAATGGGTGTTCAGAAATAAGCTGGATGATCAAGGAATTATTATAAGGAACAAGGCAAGGCTAGTTGCTCAAGGATATTCTCAAGAAGAGGGGATATACTATGACCAGACCTTTGCACCTATTGCAAGGTTAGAGGCCATAAGAATCTTCCTGGCTTATGCTGCTCACAAGGGATTCAATGTCTATCAAATGGATGTGAAGAGTGCTTTTCTTAATGGGGAGATAAAAGAAGAAGTCTATGTCAGACAACCTCCAGGTTTTATCTCTCTAACTCATCCAGATTATGTTTTTAAACTACACAAAGCATTATATGGTCTCAAGCAAGCTCCTAGAGCATGGTATGAGACTCTAGCATGCTTTCTGCTGAAGAATGATTTTGTTAGGGGGAGAGTTGACCAAACTCTTTTTATTAGAACCCATAAGTCCCATACCCTACTAGTACAAATTTATGTAGATGATATTATATTTGGGTCTACTGATTCAAATTTGTGAAAAAAGTTTTCCAAGCTTATACACTCTAAATTTGAAATGAGTAGCATGGGTGAGCTATCCTACTTTTTTGGATTGCAAGTCAAACAACATGCTGAAGGCATGTTTATTTCACAAACCAAGTATGCAAAAGAATTGTTTAAGAAATTTGGGATGTCTAATGCATCATGTATGAAAACACCCATGCCTACGAATGATGTATTGGATGCTGATGAACATGGGAAACCAGTTGATCAAACAACATATAGAGCAATGATTGGCTCTCTATTGTACCTTACAGCTAGTAGGCCTGACATAATGTTTGCTACATGTATATGTGCTAGATTCCAAGTCAGCCCTAGAGAGTCACACTTAACTTTAGTAAAGAGGATTCTTAGGTATGTTAAAAGCTGTCCAAATCTAGGACTCTGGTATCCAAAATATTCAACATTTGACTTAACTGGATTTTCAGATGTTGATTATGCTGGATGCAGAATAGACAGGAAAAGCACCAGTGGAACTGTCAGTTTCTTGGTGATAGACTTGTCTCACGGTATTGTAAGAAACAAACATCTGTGTCAACCTCAACTGCTGAAGCTGAATACATGGCTGCAGGCAGTTGTTGTTCACAAATATTGTGGATACAAAACCAACTCCTAGACTATGGTTATAACTTAGAGAAGTCTAAAATATTTTGTGATAACACCAGTGCTATTTCCATTGCACAAAATTCTGTCCTCCATAGTAGGACAAAATACATCGAAATTAGGCATCATTTTCTAAGGGATAATGTTGAGAAAAACAAAATTGAACTTGAATATATCCCAACTGATTTGCAAAGGGGAGATATTTTCACCAAGCCCTTGGATGAAAAGAAACACAACTTCTTCCTCAATCAGTTAGGCATGTTAGATGGAGGAAGCCTAAAATAAATTACAAGATTTTCAAAAGCTAAAAACAGACCAAGACTAGGCTAAAAACCCTCTCTTTTTTGTGTCTGTAGGATACTTTTCTGACTCTGAACTACGCTCGATGTTTTCCCCAGAAAGAGTCGAACGGAGCTCGACGTTTTCCCAGAAAGCATCGAACGGAGATCGACTTTTTCCCAAAAACGTCGACCTGAGTTCAGAGCGTGTCAGATAGTTGTACACTATCTCTTTCAGGCCTTCGATCATCGACCTGAGCTCGACATTCTCCCTAGATCGTCGAACTGCGATCTACGATATTGAAGCCCTTTCAGCTTCCATCAGGAGTCCTGATCATCGAACGGAGATCGATGATCCTTCCTTTTTCGCGTCGAACCCTAATATAAAATCATTTTTCGGCCGCCGCTCGTCGTTTACGCCTTCATACTCTCTGCAACTCTTTCCCTCCAAACCTTCTACACTTGGTCGTATTTGTTTCATCTTTGCAGGTACAGATGGCTGTGTCAAGTGCTGCTATTTCAAAGATGAAATTTGATACAGGTTTCGACATTGATATGAATTCTTTCGATGGAAGTGATCAGAGATTCAAGGATATTCTAAACCATTTTCGAGAACAGCAACTGTTTCAGATCATGTCCACCAGAATGAAGATTGCAGCAGAAGAGATAAAGGAATGGTGTTTTACCGCCACGAATGAGAATGAGAATTCTGTAATCGGCTCAATTAAAGGGACTCAGGTACCGTTGTCCGCAACCCTTCTAACAGAGGTATTCCTTCTTAGTACTGAAGATTACTCCATAGATTTGTCTGGAGATGAGTATGATTCTATGCTGGATAGAACGGGTCACACTGCTGTGAACCCTAACAAACTGCTGAAAAAGAACCTTTCCATTGAATTCCAATTTCTGGCTGATGTGGTTGGTAAAGTGCTTCTGGCAAAGCACTCAGCCCATGATACAATATCAAGATACTAATTCTTTTTAATGGGAGCTTTGGTTGGCAAGAAACATTTAGATTGGGGATCCATATTTTTCAATCTAATCAAGAAGAAGCTTAACAAAAGCTGTGTAAGCTATGGGAGGATATTAGGGGTTTACCTGCACTCCAGGTGCCCTGAGCTACTGACCTCTAGTGGGATGTACATCAATGCATCCAAGAGGCTAACCTGTGCCCTCTTCAGCAGATGGTACAGACAGATAATCAACCCCAGCAGGGCTGTTGCAGCACCACTTTCTTCAGGCACCAGGACTGTTACAATCACTCCTCAGATCTCTACCCCAGCACAAGGATTGCCTGTTTCTTCTTCTCCTCCTCCAGCTGTTTCTATCCCAGTCACCACCTCAACTTCTTTACCAATCTCAACCTCTATCATCTCTTCCCCCATTACAATCTCTTCACCAATTTCACCTCCTCCAACCTCTACCTCAGAACAATTCCACCCTTTGTTCTCTTATCCATCTTTCACCACTCCATCATTTTCTCTTATAGATGACTCCTTCATGGATGATTCTCCTCCCTCTCCTCCTGAGCTTCCCTCTACATCCTCTTACCAACAACTTCTTCAAGACATCCTTTCTCAACCATCCTTCACCCCATCCTTTGCCTCTTCCATCTCATCCATCTCCACCTCAGTAACATCTATCTCCACTATTCCTCCTTCAGAGCCATCCATCCCTACACCTCCTATCTCCACACTCTCCATTACATCATCTCTAGCCACCCTCATTCCAGTCTCTTCAACTCCTACCTCTGCTCAAGCCAATCTTGAGCATGTAGATCTTTCAGCCCTGACAGACAAGCTCTATGTGTTGCTAGCCCCTAGGCTAACCTCACTGTTAGAGACCTCCTTGGCTCCACTCCTGAAACATGTTCAGGAGCTGTCTACCAAGTTTTCTTCCTTCCTCTCCTCCCAGTCAATCCCTTCATCTGGGTGCCTTGATTCAGTTACCACTGAACCCAGGCAGGGGGAGATGTCTTATGAAGCATTGGATGTGCCTGAGGCTGCTGAAGGTTCAAGTCCTGCTCCTGTTTTTGCAGTGGACTTTTAGAGTCTGCTTTCTTTATTTGATTCTGTTTATTTCAGTTCTCTGCCAGTGCATCAAGCTTAAGACCTCACTAAGGCCATTGTGCCTATCTCTGTATGTGATACCAGCCTAATTGCCTCATATGTCAATTCTTTTAAGGCTGTGGATGTTGATGCTTTCAGTTCTGCTGTTGCTGCTGTTTCTACAATTGTATTAGAAGATATTGACATGATTTCTGTTGTTGAGGATACTGCTGCTAAAGAACTTGCTACATATCTGGAAGGATCTGAACCTGCTGCCTCTATTACTTCTGCCCCTACTGCTTCTCCAATTCCTGTTGCTGCTGCTACTGCTCCTGCTCTGACCGCTGATCAAGTAAAACAACAAGAAAAGTATATAAAGAGTATTGATGATTTATATGATAGACCTCAAAGTTCAGACAGTGATCAGTTTCAAACTGAATCTGATGATTCTTCTAATACTATTGCCAAGAAAAGGAAGGCCAGAAGCAAGGCCATGATGAAGGTTCCTCCTTCTCAAGCTATAGATTCAAATGACATTCCATACTATATTCTACATAACTGTCCTATCTCTGAGCCCTGGATGCAGTATTCCAAAAATCAAGTGAAAGCTATGAAGAAAAGAAGGAAATTGGATAAATATGAAAAAGGATCTTCTAGGTTTCAGCCTCCTCCTCCTCCTCCTCCAGATTCAAGATCAGGTGGAGGCTCAGCTTCTCAAACCCCAGCTTCTAAGCAAAGTTCCTCCCAGTCCTCTCAAAGATACCATCCTAGGGGGCAATACCAAAGGGGTTATCAGTCCAGAGGGGGACAGTATAGAGGAAGTCAAAGAGGACATATATTTCATACAAGGGAAGGACAAAGACACGTGGACTCTGCTCAAGGTCCTTTCCCTTATAAACTCAGAGAAAAAGTTGAGACTAGAACTCCTATTGCTTTAGAAACTGTCAATAGATATGAGCCTGCAGTGCCATTTGAAGATCCAGAGAACAATCCATTGTCATGGACTGCAAGAATGAAAGAACTGGCTGCCTTAGATCAGTTGAAGAAAGCCAGAGAACAAGGGAAAGACACCTCCAATATTACTACTCTATCAGATCAAAGAAAAGCTGAACTGGAAAGGTATTCTTCAAGAAAATTCTTTGACCCAGTAGATTATATGAAGTTGCATCCTGAGGCTGTGGTTCCCAAGCCAAGAGCTCAAACCTCCTTAGGTGCAGATGATGATAGAAGGTCAAAGAAGGAAGCCATTAATCCTAACAGAGAAATTATATTTAAGAAAGGAAGTGAAAAGAAGTAATTTCTGTAAGCAGACAGCATAATCTCTCTGAACATTTGCTGAAATTCCATTTGATTGCTGCTATAATTGCTTGCTCTGCTATTTTGTTTTAGTTTGTTGCTCTTCTATATGTTGTTGTTGTTTTTATTTCTGAGATTTGTAAATAGTAATCCTAACCCAAATAGGGAGAGATTGTTGGAACACCCTATTACTAATTTGGGCAAGGATCACTATGTTTGTCTTAGGAATCCAGTTTGACCTAGATGTATAGTTAAAAAGGTCAACATTAGAATGAGTCTAGGGCTTAGAATTTAGTTTTGAAGCTGCCCCCAGGACCATTCAAGGAATCAGACTTAAAGCTGAGGCAAAGACAATTATCGTCGAGCTTAGGTCGACGAAACGTCGAACTCCGTTCGACGCTCTCTGAGCTCAACTTTGCTGAATCGTCGAGCTCCGGTCGACGATCGTCTAGCTCAGATCGACGATCTGTCTTCAGCTTATTCTTCAGGTCGCTGAGCTCCGGTCGACGATCTTCGAGCTCAGGTCGATGCTTTCTGTCTGATCTTCATTCCTATCTCTAAGCTCAGGTCGACGATCGTAGAGCTCAGATCGACGTTTTTCCTGAGAGATCGATGTTTTTAAGGATTCAAATTCAGTCAGACTTTGGAATGTTTTTCAAATTCTCTCAGCATTTATGTCAAGAGATCTGCCAGCCGTTTTCATTTATTCTGGAGCAAGTTTCAAGGAATTCTTTTTGAGAATGTTTTATTGGACTTTCCTCTAGAAGACAAAACTTTATGGAAGGCATTTAATGTCTGTTAACAGCTATCCTGGACATAGAATCTTCAGAGAATAAAAGCTGCTTCTCTTCTTTTCTCTAACACACAGATTTAGATACACATACACAGACAGAGATAGAGATAGTGATATACACAGATAAGAAAGAAAAAGATCAAGTGATTCTCAGGACAGTCTGATCAACATAAGAAAACTCAAGTAATCAACCCTGGAGAATCAGTTGAACATTTTGGCATACTGAAAAAGTGATCTTAGCTTCATCTCAAGGACTCCAGACAACTCATCTTTCAGCATCTGCTGAAACCATCTTCTGCTGGAGATTTGAAGCTTCTGAAGACCTATCACCCTGAAGCAAAGCTTCCACTCCTGATCTAGTCAACATCTCAGGGGGAGATTTGACAACACAAATCCACTTGTGCTTCTCTCTTTGATTGAGACAGAGAAGACAACTTCACTCTTTTTCTTTTCCCTTTCCCTCTGTAAAAGGGTTTTCAAAACTCCCTTCAAAAGTTTTGATTCTGGTTCTGAGAACCTTATCAAAACTCAGTGGTGGCAAGACAACTGATCAAAAAATCAAGTTTGGTTTTTGAGCACCTTATCAAAAGCTCATTGGTGTCAGGACACCTGATCAACCCTTCCTGTAGTGGATTCCTACCAAGGGTGGTAGAAGAGTGGATGGACCCAGGTTTTTGGGGAACCACTATAGCTCCTTCTGTTTTCTGGTTTGCTTGTGTGTTCTCTTTGCTGTGTGCTGTGCTCTTCTTTTTACTGTCTTGTTAATTCTATAGCAGGCACCTTACACCTATATATAAGTTAAATCTTAAAAGTTTTGCTAGTTTAAAATTGTGAATTTACTTTAAATAAACTCTATTCACCCCCCTCTAGAGTTGAGATAGATCTTGTTCCCACTTTCACTTTTCACCCCCCCCCCTCTAGAGTTGTAAGTATCTTATCCCCTCACTTTCAATTGGTATCAGAGGGAGGTTAGTTATTCAACAACTAAATCCTTATCAAGTTGATTGGTTGAACAGGCTAACACCTGAACCATAAGATCTTGTTATAAGCTACTTTGATATTATATACACTCACATTAGATTCATGGCCCAGTACAAAGATTACTCTAGCACCAGACCTCTAGTATGCAACTTAGCCAAGTTTGGCAACTGGAAGGCAAGAATTAGACTTTACATGAACTCTATTGATGAAGATATTTTTTCCTCTATCTTAACAGGGCCACCAACACCACCTGCTGCAGCTACTGCTACAACATCTGCAAATCTCAGTGCAGTGCCACCTCCTGACTATAATGAAACTTACAAGAAGGCCAAGATAGCTGATGCCAAAGCTATGAATATTCTGGCTCAGACTTTTTCTGATGAGACATTCCAGAAAGTGGCATATTGCACCTCAGCAAAAGCCATGTGGGACTCACTGAATCAGATTGTAGCTGGTTCAGCTTATGAGAGGAAAGACAGAAGGTCCAACCTCATATCCCAATATGAGAACTTTAAGAAGGAAGAAGGTGAGACAGTAGAAGCTATGTACATAAGGCTCGGCTCCATTATCAATGAGCTGAGGACACTTGATAAGGAGATCACATTGACAGAAGTCAATGATAAAATACTGATGTACTTCCCCAGCACATGGGATCTCAGAATCTGGCCAATCAAGGAGACCAGAAGTACAACAGAGATTTCAACTGAAGCTCTCCTTCGCAAGCTCAAATCATTTGAGCAAGTACTGAAGACCAGGGAAGCTGAAGCTGAAGCCAAAGCTTCTACTCCCACAAGGAAACAGCAAACCCTTGCTCTTAAGGCTGATGATGAGTCCAAAGTGACTCAATCAAATGAAGAACTGATGGCACTCTTTGCCAAGAGGTTCTACAAGATCGGCAGAAAGGACAACAAAAGAAAGTCATCAAAATATGATGACAAGCCAAGGTATGATAAAACACCATCTAAAGAAATTGTTTGTTATGGAAGCAGGAAGCCTGGACACATTCTCCCTGAGTGTCCAGAGACAAAGCATAAGGAAAGGAGAAAAGAGAAGGAACATGAGAAGCACTATTCCAAGACATCTTCTCACAAATATAAGAAGAAAGAGAAAGGTCTTGTTGAAAAGACCTGGAGTGATACTGAGGAAGACTCCTCTTCCTCCAGCTCCAGTTAAAATGATGAAGAAGAGAAGAAAGCTAACTAGATTTGCCTTATGGCAATCAATGCCTGCAGCAGCAACTCAGCTGAAGAGATGACTGAAGATGAGGAGGATGAATTATCTGATGAAGACCAGGTAATTGCATCTTATGATTTTGCCTCTGATGAATTTAAGCATGAATTTAAAACTCTCTGCCTAGATTTACTTAGCTCAGAAAAGGAGATTAAGTTGCTTAGAGATAAACTAGCTGAATCAGAATCTCTATTTAGTGAAAACATTAGGTTAGAATCTGAACTCACAAGATAATCTGAAGAAATCAAATTTCGTAAATTAGAACTAGCTAAATCTAAGAGGTTAGAAGTTAACTTAATGGCAGAAGCCTTAAGTTGTTAGAAATCACAAGCACCGCCAATACTAGGATAGGCAAAAATAAGTTGGGCTTAGGTTCCTCCCCTAGTGAACCCCCATTACTCCTTGAATACAATCTGTCTACTCCAGTAAAGTTTGTTTCTGAAATGGGAATACACAACACTGAGGTTATTCAAAAGGCTAAGAAAGCTTTAAATAAGATTAAGAGAGACAAAAGGAAACAGAAATTCATAGAAATACAAAAATCGTCGAACGCCTATCGACGATCGATGCACCCATCATCGAACGACAATCGACGATCTCTGAACTCACCTGCTGGGTATAACTACTTAGCAATGAGTGATCGACGATCTCAGCCTGAGTCATCGAATAGAGATCGACGATCGTGGAATCCAGAATACTTTTCTGTAAACCAAGATCGACGATCTAGGTACCGATTGTCGAACATCGATCGATGATCAGAACTAAATTTCCAGAATCACAACAATGCTCATAGAAAAAAAAGTTTAATAGCAACCCTAGGTCTGCTAATTGGATTATCCCACCTAGGAGATCTCATCCCTTTGGATATCACCCTCAACCTGCATACTCTTTCATTTCTAGTTTTTCCTATGTGAAGAACAATGGACCCACGGTTACCTGGGTCCACAATATTTAATCTATCTTATTGCACGTGAAGACCTATCCTATCACTCAAAACAAGTGGTATTTGGATAGTGGATGCTCCAAGCATATGACTGGAAATAAAGAGAACCTTTCAAGCTTCAAAACCAAGTTGGGACAAAAGGTAGTCTTTGGTGATTCCAGCTGTGGTCAGACTGAAGGATATGGTAAATTCACCATAGGATCAGTGACTTTCAAGAAGGTAGCTTATGTCATAGGACTGAAGCACAATCTCATTTTTGTAAGTCAGCTGTGTGATGCTGGCTACGAGGTTTGGTTTTCTAATACTCCGTGCAATATTACTTTGGATAATTAAGTTGTATTAGTAGGCATTAGGCAAGGAAATATTTATCTTGTAGATTTTAAATCCACCTCTTCTGAAATTTATTTATTTAATGAGGTGAGTAGTAATAATACTTTGTGGCATAAAAGGCTAGGTCATGTTAACCTTAAGAACATATCTAGGTTATCTAAATACAACCTTGTCAGAGGTTTGCCCTCTTGCCCCTACAAGAAGGAAGGCCTGTGCAAGGCTTGTCAACTAGGCAAGCAAACTAAAAGTATTTTCAAAGCTGTAAATAAAAGTGATTCACCTAGAATCTTGTACCTATTGCATTTGGATCTCTTTGGTCCAATAGCTGTATAGAGTCTAGGACGGAAATTCTATACCCTAGTAATTATAGATGATTACTCTAGGTTCACTTGGGTGTTCTTCTTGAGAACAAAATCTGATAACTTTAAAGTTCTTACAGATTTTCTACTTTGTATACGGACTGAGTACTCTACTCAAGTTTCCTTGATCAGAAGTGATCATGGTACTGAGTTTGAATCTCTTCTTATGCAAGAATTCTGTGAGAAAGAAGGTATCAAGCATAGCTTCTCTGCTCCTAGAACTCCTCAACAAAATGTGGTAGTTGAAAGGAAAAAACAGAACCCTGATTGAAGCTGCAGGAACATTATTAGCAGATGCTAATATACCTCAATCGTTTTGGGCAGAAGCAATTAGCACAGCTAACTATGTACTGAATAGGAGTCTTATACATAAACTAAAGGGGAAGACTCCTTATGAATTGCTTAAAGAAAAGAAACCTAAAATAAATTATTATAGAATTTTTGGCTGTGTAGTTTACATTCACAACAATAACAAAGACTACATTAGAAAGTTTGGAGCAAAGGCTTCAATGGGAATCTTTCTAGGATATTCCCAAGTAAGCAAATCTTATAGGGTATTTAATAAATCCACATTGAAAATTGAAGAGTCAGTACATGTATCTTTTGATGAAACTAACATGTTTTACAGAGAGAAGGAAACTTCTTCCAGTAACTCTTTGCAGGTACCTGACTTATGCAAGAATTTGGATGAGCTGAAACACACTCAGGAGATTCAACCTTAACCAACTCTTCAGATAGCTGATTCAGACAGTGATGAAGACCAAGTAGAAGTAATTGCAACTCTACCAACAGCCAATCTAATTCCACCCGAGGAATTGATTCCAACTGCTGTTGAAGATCACATACCACCAACTAATTATGTCACACTTAGAGATCATCCTACATCTCAAGTGATTGCAGACATTTCAACTAGTGTGCAAACTAGACATCAACTAAGTCAAGATGTGATGCTTGCTTGTTTTCTCTCTCATATTGAGCCCCTAACCATAAAAGATGCTGAGCAAGATCTCCACTGGATCATTGCTATGCAAGAGGACCTAAACCAGTTTGAACGGTGTAAAGTTTAGAATTTGGTTCCAAGACCAAAAGGTAAACTGGTTATAGGCACCAAATGGGTGTTTAGAAATAAGTTGGATGCTCAAGGAATTATTATAAGGAATAAATCAAGGCTTGTAGCACAGGGCTACAGACAGGAAGAAGGCATAGATTATGATCAGACATTTGCTCCTGTTGCAAGGCTAGAGGCAATAATGATCTTTCTAGCCTATGCAGCCTACATGAAGTTTAAGGTGTTCCAAATGGATGTAAAGAGTGTATTCCTGAATGGAGAGCTAAAGGAAGAGGTATTTGTTAAACAACCCCCTAGTTTTATTTATTCAACTTATCCCTCACATGTCTTTAAGTTGCAAAAAGCTCTGTATGGACTTAAGAAGGCTCCTAGAGAATGGTATGAAACTTTGGCTAGTTTCCTATTAGAACATAATTTTGTTAGAGGCATAGTTGATAGAACCCTTTTTATTAAGCACCATAAGGACAAGATCATGTTAGTTCAAATTTATGTGGATGACATTATATTTGGGTCCACTGATCCCAAACTATGCAAAAGGTTCTCAGACCTAATGCATTCTAAGTTTGAGATGAGTAGTATGGGTGAGCTTTCTTATTTCCTTGGTCTCCAAGTGAAACAAGATGTTGATGGCATCTTCATCTCCCAATCTAAATATGCCAAGGAATTGGTAAAGAAGTTTGGGATAGCAGATGCTTCTGCAATGCACACTCATATGTCTACTAATGTAGTTATTAATTTTGATGAAAAGGGAAAGCCTGTTGATCAGAAAATTTATAGGGCCATTGTTGGTTCCCTATTATATCTAACTGCAAGTAGGCCTGATATAATGTTTGCCACATGCCTTTGTGCTAGATTTCAGGTCAACCCCAAGGAATCTCACTTAACTCTTCTTAAGAGAATCTTAATATACTTGAAGGGATGCCCAAATTTAGGACTTTGGTACGCAGCTAAATCAGAATTTGAGTTGATTGGATACTCAGATGCTGACTATGATGGATGTAGAGTTGACAGGAAGAGCACCTTAAGGACTTGTCAGTTCCTAGGTCAGAGATTAGTCTCTTGTTTTTGCAAGAAGCAGGCTTCTGTTTCAACTTCAACTGCAGAGGCTGAATATATAGCAGCTGCTAGTTGCTGTTCACAGATACTGTGGATTCAAAATTAACTCTTGGATTATGGGTAAACACACAAAAATACCAAAATTATGTGTGATAGTACTAGTGCTATTTCCATAGCACAAAATCCTGTGCACCATTCTAGAACTAAGCACATTGACATTAGACACCATTTTCTTAGAGACTGTGTTGACAAGAATAAAATAAATCTCGAGTTTATACCCACAGATCTTCAGAGAAGTGATATATTTACAAAGCCTTTAGATGAACAGAAACATCTATTTTTTTTTTTGAATCAACTAGGCATGATGAATGGATCAAACTAAGTGTAAAAATCTGCTAAGTTGAAATCTGTTCTGAAATCATCGAATGGTGTTCGAAGATAGTCGAACAGGTTGAGCTAAATCGTCGACCCTTGGTCTACGACAGCTCTTTGCTTTTAGATACAGAAATCGTCGATCGATGATCGACGACTTTGCTTCAGAAATCTATCGTCGATCGACGATCGACGACCGATTCTCCTGATCTTCATTCAGAGATCGACGATTTTAGTTTATTTCTAAACGATCGTCTATTTAGGTCTGAAGATCGTCGACGGAGTTTGCCTTTTCGTATTCTACTTCCAAGAATATTTCGAGCTCTCATCCCACGCTTTCTCCCTCTCTCTTCTTGCGATTCTTCTCGTCGTTTCCATGGCGATTTCCTCTGCAACCCTGTCCGTGATGAAGTTTGATGCCGGTATCAGTGTTGATTTCGATTCCTTCAGCGACCGCGAACAAGTTTTCTGAGAGATGCTGCAGTTATGTGATGATCAAGGTCTCAAGAAACTCATGTCTACAAAAATCAAACTCCACCTATCAGAAATAAAGGAATGGGTTTATACATCTTCTTCAGATAACAAAGCGATGACAGGAACTATCAATGGTGTGGAGGTAATTCTTACTCCAAAAATTCTGACTAAAATCTTTGAGTTAAAGAATGGATCTGATGAGTATGAGCAAGATACTGCTGAGTATGGTAGGATGTTGTTAGAGATGGGACATGCATAAGGTATTCCACCTAAGCTCTTAAAGGTAAATCTATCTGTTGGTTTTAAGTTCTTGGTTGACCTGGTTGGAAAAGTTTTGCTTGGAAAGCATTCAGCCCATGACAACATCAACAGGATATAATTTGCCTTGATGTCAGCGATACTGAATAAGAAAACCATCAACTGGGCTGGATTGATATTTGAATTGCTCAGGAAAAAAAACAAAAAGAATGAGGTGACTCAAGGTAGGCTGATTGGGTTTTTTCTATCAAAGAAAGCTTCCTAGCTATTAGGCTCTGCTCCTACAGCAATAAATGCTAGCAAGAGAATTGATCCTTCTCTATTTGTTAAGTGGAAAAGGAACATTCAGAAACCATCAAAGGCTGGTCTGCCCCTACAACATCTGAGGGCACAAGGGCTCTTGAAGCCACTTCCCACCCTAGTGAAGGAATTCTTGCTTAATCCTCCTTGCCATCCACCTCAATTGAAACTCATTCTTCTCCTGTGAACCATCCATCACAATCTGCTTCTCCAACTCCAGCTCATCTAGCTGAGATACCAAACTTCAACATAGATTCCATGTTCAATCTGCTTACTCCATCTCCTCATCACTCCCCAGCTACTTCAAATCATCAATCACCCACAAATGATCTCCATCTCATCATAATTCCCCAATTGATGAAGCCCCAGTTTAGAAGAACATCAATTCTGATAATTCCCCTTCTATCATTCCTCCATCATTCCAAATTACACAAGAATTCATTGCAAATATCCTAGACCACATTACTCCATCCATCAAAACAATGATAGCTGAAGCCATTGCCCCCTTGCTATCTCCATCTCATCACTTGCTTCTTCCTTCACTGCCCTCTCAGCCCTTTCTTCATCTAGAGGCCTGGGTTTAGTCCCTACTGAACCCAGGCAGGGGGAGATGCTCAATGATGATGATTCAGGTTCTGCTTGGGCTCGTCAGGTTGTTCAATCTCCAGCAGCACTAGAGCTAAAAACATGTTGAGATGCAGTTCCAAATGAAGTCTTTCCAGATTCTGTACAGAGGATTGTAGATATAGATGCTCCAGTAGTTCCAAATGAACTGGATGCATTTCTTGATTCAGATGATGAGTCCTCTCTCTCATATCTTGGAGGCCATTATATCTGTCAGTCCTCCCCTTGTTCTTTTGATCCCCTTCAGGCTATTGTGTGCTATCAGAGACCAATGAGCCTTCAGATTTTGGACAGTTTTATTATTTCTGAAGCAATAGCTGAAGCAGCGTTTGCCTTCAAATTTTGTCTTGAGGAGATTTCCACTCCTACAGTTGCCAGATATATAGAAGGGATTATTACCTCCTTCTTAGAAGCTAAGTGGAATTCAGTAGAGTCTTTAGATAAATATGTGTCAGTTGCTATTCCATAAGTTGAATCTGCTGTATCTTCTGTGCTCTCTACTCTTTGGTATGACTCCCCAGGTCCAGATTTGGATTCTCTCTTGGCTCAAGATATATTAGAAGAAGAAAGAGAAAAGGCTCTTCTGAAAGCTAATGAACAAGATGAAGCAATGCTAAAAGATAATGATGATCTGTATGCAAAACTTTAGTCCTCACATTCTGAGGATGAGGATGAGGATTTTGATGATTAAGAAGGTAATAAGAAAAAGAAATGGACTGCTCAAAATAAAAGGAAGGCCATAGCTCCAGCTCCTCCTAACCAAGATCATGATATTCCCTACTATATTCGAAAAGGAATTGATCCTAAATCAAAAAAATTTGAGGCTTGGATGTGGTATTCTAAAAATGCTCAGAAAGCAAGGAAGAAGAGCAGGAAGAACTCTCCTCCTCCCAAGGGTATTCATAGAGTTCCTCCTCCTCCTCCCTCTGCTGGTGCTTCAGGAAATGTTGCTCCCAGATCTTCTCCTCCTTTCTCCAGACCAAATCAACCATACATCTATCAAAGGAAGGGAAGGCAGCCTCCTCCGAGCAGGTCTCATGATCAGAGGCAGACTAGGCATTCAGACAGTCAAAGAGAGCAAGTAAAGGAAGTTGTATATAAACAACCAACCTTCTCTCCTCCTCCAGCCCCTAGGTCTCCTCCCAAATTATAATTGTCACCTTCAAAGGAAAAACCTGCTCAGGCCAAACTAGTAGATGTCAAAAGAAAAAGAGTTATATACTCTGACAAATCAAGCAAGATATATGTTGAGTATGATCCTCCATCTAGTCTTATGATTCAAGAGCCAAAAGATTCAAATGCCAATCCATCTCAAGAGCAAACTGAGAGTTTTCTAACTCAATCAGTAAAATTTAAGGCTGTAAATCCATTGAATTCAGATGATGAAAATACTTATGAAAGTCAAGAGCTTGATCCTAACTTCAAAATGGCTAGACTTATAGAATTGGTGGTAACTGCTCAAATCAAGAAAGCTAAAGCTGAAGGTAAAGATATCACAGGATTTTCTACTATGTCAACATACAGAAAGAAAGAATTGGACAGGTTCCAAGTCAGCTCAGAAGTTTTTGATGCTTCAAAGTATATGGCAAAACATCCTGAAGCTTTTCTGCCTAAAGCTGGAGAACTAAAGATTATTGGAGAGCAGGACTTGAAGTTATCAAAGAAGGATGCATGTGATCCTAGAAGAAAAATCACTTTCTCTCCTGCTACTTCTATTCCTCCTTCAGACTCTGTTGATAAATGTCTGTGTTGTTTGTTTTGACTACCTAATTTATTCAAATCTGTTTGCTATTGTTTATTCTTATCTGCTTGTGTTAGATTTGTTTTTGTTTGAGTGACATCACCCAAATAGGGGGAGATTATTTGTTCCCTAGTTTTAATTTGGGCCATGTCATCTCAATTAGGCTTAATTGACCCAAGAATTATCTATGGTCAATGGTTAGACTAAAGGTAAGTCTACCCTTAGGTTAGATTAGTTGAGATTGCATTGAAATGAAAATGGTTAAGTAGAATTGTGCTCGACGATAGTCGAATGGCGCTCGACGATCTTCGATTGATGATCGACGATCTCAGAGTTATATGAACTCTTAAGTGGGTCGACGATCTGCTTATTTAGATTGACGATCATGTAGCCTTGGTCGACGATTTCTGTGAAGGCTGTTTTTCTTCAGGTCGACGATCTGCTTGTTCAGATCGACGATCTTCGATCTCTGGTCGACGCTTTATGTCTGCTTTTATCTATAGTTATTTCATTTGTTCATTGGTTTATTTCCTCTTGTTTAAGACATATTTTATTCAAAATATTCTGCTCAATGTAATGTTTATATTCTTTTGCTTATTTGCAATATTCCTTTTGCATTAATTGAGAGATTTGGCAGAATAAAATCGTTTGTTTTATTAGAGGAAATCGTGCTTTTTACAGCTGTAATATAGTCGTTAGTCTTTGTTTCCTGTGCCAATTTGTAAAGTCAAATTGAAAGGATATTTTTTAAAATCCTTAATTCCTTTTTGGGAATTACAGTAAAGATTGCAGGTGCAGGTTTCTTTATTTGTTTTATTCTATTATTTGGAAAGTTTTTTAGTGCAGTCGGCTGAAGATAAAAATACTGAGAAAACTCACAGCAGATACAGAACCAAAAATCTCAAGAGAAAGCTTTTATTCACTACACTCAGTTAGGCTTTAGGTTTAAAAGCTTTTATTTCTATTCCGCAAATAGCTAGAAGATAAGTATTTAGAGTCTCCTTATTTTTTTGAATACTCTATTCACCCCCCCTCTAGAGTAGTAAGTATCTTATCCCCTCACTTTGATGGCCCTTTTCATAGTTAAACTGTTTTCGATAGTTGTAATGTTTGTTCTACCGAATGCTTGTTTTTCTTCATTTTCTCTTATTATGTGTAATGCCTTCTGCTTACCCAGGGACTGCCGGGAGGCTCTCATCATTCACAGGTAAGAGGCAGAAATGGGGTCGGGCATATTAAGAGGCATCAATATGTATTTAAAAAACCTATCTGCACCCCACCACCTTTAGGGAAACGTCATGATTCCCGAAATTTTCTATAAATAGGCCAGGACACTTACTTAATTTACTCCATTCGATCCCGAGCCTTCGTCTTCCATCCACATGCTTGCCTTACTGAGATCTCACTGCCTGCACAAGGCCTAACCCCCTCTAGCAATCGTCATGATGCCGGGAGAGACCGACAACCGGACCAAGTGTGTGCAAGTCTTCATATACATGAATTTCCTCTTTGCAAGCTGACGGAGAAAGAGTATGTTTCTGTGTTGGCCAACTCCATCCCGCTGGGTTTCATCGTGCGACATCCTGAGAGCGAAGAGAAACTTAACTTCCTGCCAGAAAGGGAGCTCGCCATCCCCTTGGAACATTTTGAGGTTGGGTTGCGTCTTCCTCTCTATTCGTAGGTGTAACAGGTCCTCAGCTACTTTGGAGTCGTCCCGGCTCAGCTTAACCCCAACTTTGTTGTGCTCTTAGTGGCTTTTGCGCCTGCTACATGCGCTCAAAAAGGATCGAGTTAAACCTCTCGGTCTTCCGGAAGCTTTTCAACATCAGGGCAAAGATCGGGATCATCTACTAATCGGACCAGAGGATCAAGACCAACGGTCTCGCCAACAAAAACCACCATTGGCCCAAGAACTTTGTGTTCGTCTCTAGGGGATTTGGAAACATACCCATTTCTCTCGTGCAATACGATAAGGCGATCTACAAGCCTCCCGTGCTTGGGGGTGCGAGACCGCCATCCTCAACATCTTTGGGACAAATAACTTTGACGTCATGTTCTTGCGGAGGGACATCGACTCCCTCCTGCCAGTCCTCCCCGAAGAATGTACCATCTCGCCTGCCTCCTCCCTTTCTAATACCTTGGATTTCAACGAGAATAACCCTGAATTCTTGTGCAGGGGAGCGAGAGGTCCCCATCCATCTTACATACGAGGAAACAGGTGTTCTCTCCCACGGCCTGAAACTTACGTAATCGACGGTCTTGGCCTGTCGGGATGAGCAAGGGACCTCGTCTCAGTTGAGTGCACAGAAGAGATAGCCAGATGCTCCGCCCCCAGCTCCTGCTATGAAGTCCAAAACATCTACACTGAATAAGGGCAAGTCCGTCGCCGAAACCCATGCTAAGGCCCCGCCAGTGATTGGATCGACGAGCACTGTCGTGAAGATCTCTACCCTCATCGAGAAGGCGCCAGGGGGACCGGTGCCGAATGGGCATCGGAACTTTTGGCTAAGTGAGAGGCACTTGGATGAGACGGTCAAGCCCCTTATTCAATGGGACTCGGAGGCCAACTGCGCGTCCATCTCAACACTCATGCTGATCTTGATGGAGCAGTACACTACAAGCGGTGAGGCCTATACACTCACCTTCAGGATGTACAGTTGGGAGGGCGCTCGCCTTTATGATAGGGAGTCCACCCGAACCCTTGCACACGAGGCTGTGCGAGCCCAGGTGCATGGCCATGAGATGTTTGGTTTTGCTAGGATAGCACAACACTTGTGCACACAGTGGAAATAAAAACAAGAAAACCAAAAGGAGTTCGGATCTAGTGATGAACATTAATCAAGAAGTAAAGGAAGTAAAATAAAATTAATTACCTTTGTGGGATTGAGTCTATACTCAACTTAGATGCTCCAGGAGATTAGCCAATCACTTTCCGGCTATAGTCCCTAGTGCAAAATATTGTCCGCACCTCTATAAGAAGTCCACACGAACAGGAGAACCTATAGAATCTTGTCGCACAATATCTAGGTCCGGAGAGAAAGATCTGCGTCCTCACGAACTGCTAGGTCCGTTTTAGAAGAGGCGGAGGCGACAATCACCGGAATCAAGCTAAGCGGCGGCGACGGGATCAACAGCGGGCGGAACGACTTCCATTTGCTTTTAGGTCTCGGGTCTTTCGCATAGTGCGGCTTGTGTGCTTAGGCAGAATGAACAGTTACTTTGAAACCCTAAAACCTTCTATTTATACCCAAGGAATAAATAGAACATCTCCAATCGCTATTCACATACCCAGGACATAGAATCCAGCATTTTCGATTAGACAACCCTTATCTTGACGAATCGTTGATTATCAATGACATACATGACAAATAGTCGAGTATACCAACTATAATCGATGAATCGTCGAGTATCCATATGATATTCGATGAATGGCATTGAGTGAACTCAACGCCTCAACTCTCTCAGTGCCAAACCCATTGAATCAACACTTGACTCCATGAAGGCATTCAGTTGACTCAACGCACTCAATGCCAAGGTGCCAAATTCGTCGAGTTAACTATTAACTCGACGAAGGAGTTTAGTTGACTCAACGCACTCAATGCCTGAGACTCAGATTCATCGAATCAACTCTTAGACTCAATGAATCGTCGAGCATACTCAACACACTCAATGATTAAGTTCCATACTCGACGAAATAACTATTTGACTCGAAGAATGGTTGAGTAAACTCAACACACTCAACGCTATCACCCGACGAGTCAACACTTGACTTGAAAAAAGCGTTGAATGGTCTAAACACACTCGACGCTTCCAAAGCCTTGTTAAGCTAAGTCTTTTTGAACTCATCATATGTGCATAGTCAAACTAAGCCAATCTCCCAATTTCTCGAAACGTTCTTATGTGTGACCCTGATAGGCTCATACTGCGTAGGTAGTGAGGCTACATACTTGATCACTTCCAGATCATAATGGTAATACCAATAGGATCTTACGCACATGACCTCTCACCGGAGCGTCAACCTCGAAAGGAACCTGAACGAGGTCTAAAAGTCATGGGATCTCACCGAGGTCAAGGCGACCTCCCTGAAGGACCAACTAGCGGCCTCAGAGGCACTCCTCGCCAGCAGGACGACACAAGGGGTAAGTGAATCATTTGTTATCTTCTTGAAGTTTTGCTTCATTCCCGGCTAACTTTACTTTTTTACCTTCTCAGGATCCTGTGAATGCCGAGAAGCTTCGCATGCAGGTGGCATGCCTCGAGCGCGAGGTCTTCGGGCTGAAGGCTGAGAACATGCGCCTGCTGGACACCCTCCGTCTACAGCCTCGACCGAAAAGTTCAAGCATCATCAGTACAGCAATTACGAGATCAAGGTGATGATGCAAGAGAACGCACAGGGGCGGCCAAGCACACGATCGAGGTGCTGCGGAATGTCGGGCTGCGGAAAGAGAAGGGCAAAAAAACTAACGGCGTGAACTGTCCTACCGTGGCTATACACCCCCATCAACGTGCCCGAAGGCGAGGTTGACTAGCAGCGTGAAGAAGACTGGGATACGATTTTTGGCTTGGAGTATACCAGTGAGAAGTCCGGCGACTCATCCTGAAGGCCTTCCAGCCCACATTTTGTCTTGTATATTTTTCCTTTGACATATGTAATGGGCGAGACCCCCATGTAATTATACGCCCCTTTTTTATATATCCAAAAGATCTTTTTTGGGCATGTTCATCTTTGTTTGTTCTTGATTTCTTATTGCCTTTCACTCATAGTTATGCACGCATCCTTTCACGCACACGCGCATGCATAAGGCTCTTAGGCGATGACCCCAGCGCCAATCACAACTCGCGCTCATGATATGCCGAGAGGGCTACATTGAATGCTATGCAGAGAGGGCTATGCTGAGAGAATTGTTGAGAGGGCTACGCGGAGAGAGATACGCTGAGAGGGCTACATTGAGAGATATGTTGAGAGAGTCATGTCGAGATGGCTATGCTGAGAGATATGCCGAGAGAGTCTTGCTGATAGGGCTACGCTGAGAGATTTGCCGAGAGGGCTATGCTGAGAGACGCCGAGAGAGTCATGCAGAGAGGGCTACGCTGAGAGATATGCCAAGAGGGCTACGCTGAGAGATAAGCCGAGAGGGCTATGCTGAGAGATACGCTGAGAAGGCTATGTTGTCACAACAACATTTCTTGGGGAAACACCTCAAATCCTTCAATGCCCACTGAAAACCCAACTGTCCAGTTAGCTATATAAGAGCCTGACAATGGGAGGTGCCTGACGGCGGGCGTTGAGCATCAACCGAACTTTCATTTTGGCCACCACCGGGCGCTATCACCGGCCCAATTAGCTTGATGAGAGCCTGACGACGGGCGTCGAGCATAAACCCGACTTTCATTTTGGCCAACCATCGGGCGCTACCACCAGCCTAATCAGCTAGATAAGACCATAATGGCGGGCTTTGAGCATCAACCAGACTTTCATTTTGGCCAACCACCGGGAGCTACCACCGGCCTTATCAGCTAGATGAGAGCATGATTGTGGGCGTTGAGCATCAACCAGACATTCATTTTGGCAAACTAATGGGAGTTACACCGGCCTAATCAGCTAGATGAGAGCCTGATAGCGGACATTTAGCATCAACAAGACTTTCATTTTGGCCTACCACCGGGTAGTACCACTTGCCCAATCGACTAGATGAGAGCTTTATGGCGGTCATTGAGCATCAACTGTACTTCCATTTTGGCCAACCACTGGGAGCTACCACAGATCTAATAAGCGTGATGAGAGTCTGACGGCAAGCGTTGAGCATCAACTGAACATTAATTTTGGCCAACAACCGGGCGCTAGCACCAGCCTAATCAGCTAGATGCGCAACCGGAATTTCATTTTGGCCAACCACCAGGCGCTACAACCAGCCCTATCAGCTAGATGAGAGCCTAATAGTAGGCGTTAAGCATCAACCAGACTTTCATTTTGGCCAACCACATGGTGCTACCATCGGTCCAATCAGCTAGGTGATGGCGGGTGTTGAGCATCAACCGGAATTTCATTTTGGCCAACCACCTAGTGCTACCACCGGGCCAATCAGTTAGTTGAGAGCCTAACGGTGGGCATTGAGCATCAAACAGACTTTCATTTTAGCCAACAACCCGGCACTACCACCGACCTAATAAGCTTGACGAGAGCCTGACGGCGGTCGTTGAGCATCAATAAGACTTTCATTTTTACCAACCACCGGGTGCTACCACCAGCCTAATAAGCTAGATGAGAGTCTAACAACGGGCATTGAGCATCAATCGGACTTTCATTTTGGACAACCACCGGGCGCTACCACTGGCCTAATCAGCTAGGTGAGAGCCTAATGGCGGGCATTGAACATCAACCGGACTTTCAATTTGGAAACCACCGTCCGTGTTCCTCTGGTTGAGCAATTGAGTCATCAATAAGAAATAAGAATGTAGAAAGAGATGGACTTATTACTTTTATAGGTAGAAATGTTTCAAGTCATCGCCACTCCAGGCATGACTGAGGGGTTCCCCTTCCACGTCTTAGAGATGGTAACCCCCTGATTTTAACACTTCCTTGATTACATAGGGACCCTCTCAATTATGATTAAACTTACCGACGACATCCAATATTCCTGCAACATCGACCTTCTTAAAGACCAGGTCCCCCTTTACGAATTGCTCTATCCAGACATGCTTGTTGAAGTACTTTTCCATCCGTCATTTGACCTCCTCTTGCTGTATAGCTGACAAGTCGCGCACCTACTCCACCATATCTAGGGAGAGCCGTAACTTGTATTTATTCTCAGCCCTCCAACCTTCTCTACCTTACTCTGCCTCAACTATCTGTGGTGTCTAGTCCTCAAACTCTATCAGGAGCATGACTTCGCAGCTCTCGGAGAATTTGAAGGGAGTCTCCCCTTTGGCTATGTTGGGAGTGGTTTTTAGGCACTAGAGGACTGAAGGGAGTTGCTCCTCCCAGCTTCTCTTCAAGTTCTCAACCTTCCTTTTCAGCAAGTTCACGAAAATCTTTTTCGCCGCCTCCACCTACCCGTTACTCCTTGGCTGATGGACCAAGGCGAACTGGAGATCAATCCCAAGCTGAATACAAAAATTGATGAACTCAGTGGTAGAAAAATATGGCCCATTGTTCGTGACAATGGCCTGAGTCAACCTGTACCTGTAAATAATCTCCCTCATACAAAATTTTAGATCACTTGGGAGGTCACCTTGTCCAGAGCCTTCACCCCCAGCCACTTAGATAAATAATCAATCATTACCAATAAGAACCTCCTCTACCCACTGGATTGGGGAAATCGTCACATAAGATCACACCAGAATGGCGAAGGGACAACGGGCAGTGATGCTTCTGAACCTCTGGGCCGGTAGCAGTTGAAGATGGGTGAACAACTAACACTTCTAGGACTTCTTCGCGAACTCGGTGGCATCCCGACCCAGAGTTGGCCAGAAGTACCCTTGCCTGACAATCCTCACATCTAGGGTCCTACTCCCCGAGTGACTCCCACACTCCCCGAAGTGAACTTCCTCTAAGATCTTCGGGACCTCCTATTCAGCCATGCAACATGCTAGAAGCCCCAAAGAGAGTCTTCTGATACAACTTCCCATCGCGCATCAGGTAGTATGTTGACTTGTACTTGAAGCGCTTCTTGTCTAGGCCTTCCGGGAACTCCCCTGTGGACAAGAAGGTTGTGAAGGGGGTCCATCTATGAAGGGAACCGAACCACTTCCATCAGCTCCCCCTCTTCAATAGAAGGGAGTAAGAGGTCAGTCAGGGTTCCTCCCGCACGGGGTCCAAACTTGGCCAATTGTTCCACTTGTGCGTTTTCCTCCTGCGGCACATGTATGATGGAAAAGGTTTGGAACAGGCTGATGATCCCCTTCATCTTTGCCAGGTACAGCTGGAGAGTAGTCTCCCTTGCTTCGAACTTACCATAGATTTAAGAGGACACTTCCATAGAGTCTGTTAGTAACTCCATATCCTACAGCCCCAACTCCCTGGCTAGCCGAAGCCCTGCAATCCCTGCCTCATACTCTGCTTGATTGTTAGTGATCAGAAAATGAATGACCACAGTTTGCTCAATCTATGTCCCTTGCAAACTCTCCAAAATCACCCCTACCCCCAAGGAGTGCCTCCTCGACGCGCCATCCTCCTTAACCCTCTAGGGAACTTGATGAGTGAGCTCGGTATCCACCACCTCGACCACATAGTTGGCTAGAAAGTTGGTCATCGCCTGAGCCTTGATCAATTGTAGAGGGACAAAGGAAATGTGAAACTCGCTAAGCTCTACCGACCACTTTGCAAGCCACATTGAGTGTTCCACCCCCTCAAAGATGTTACGAAGGGGATGGTCAGTCTCCAGCCGGATAGAGTGTGACAGGAATTATGGACGGAGCCTTCGGGCCGAGATGACCAGGGCGAAGGCCAACTTCTCTAAGATAGGGTACTGAAGCTCTGCCTTCCTCAGGACCCTACTCACATAGTAGATCAGTAGCTGCTTCTTTCCCACTTACCGGACAAGGATGGAGCTCAGGGCCTCGGCCCCGACCTTAAGGTATAGGGATAAATCTTCCCCCTCCTTCAGCCTCTAGAGGAGCATAGCCTGGTTTAGTTGCTTCTTCTAATCCTAGAAGGCCTTCTCGCATTCCTAGGATCACTCGAATTTCTAGCCCCCCTTAGCGATTTGAAGAAAGGAAATCACATCTCTCTAGCCCGAGAGAGGAACCTGCTCAGCCCTGCCAGCTTCTCTGTTAGGCGCTGGATGTAAGACCCCCCCCCCCTCCTGGAACATAAGACTTGACTGAGGGGAGTCTTGTGCCCAGAATAGCTGTCTTGTGGTAACGCCAACATATAGGTTGACCAGTACTACAAGACGCCTATCCTACCGACTAAAACTAATATCATTCATGCCAACCCAACATAAAGAATAAACAGAAGTCAAAATCCACATAAGTATAAAAGTCCACAAGTACATAAATAATAAGAAGCATAAACATGCTTTTATAATATCAGAGTACATAAAAACTTGGCCCAAAGGGCTATAATAAGAGTCTCTCAAAACTCATATTTGTAATCGATGAAAGTGATGGTATCGTCACGTCAGGCCCTGTCATCTTGGCTTGGCTGCCCTCCTGCACAACCTGTTGCTGCTCTATCTACGGGGTTTCCTCCTAAAAGGAAGACGTAGCAACCGTTAGTCATAAACACTAAGTGGCTATCACATACGCTCCCCCGACGATTCTTAGGCACCGGGCGGAGAAAGGAAAAGGGTCCTATATATATATATATATATATATATATATATATATATATATATAAGCAGTAGTACAAGCAGGTGGTATAAGACTAAACAATATCAGACTATCCAACATGTACAGTGAAAGTGAGAGAAAGATCTATCTTGACTCGAGAGGGGGGGGGGGGTGAATAGAGTATTTTAAAATAATATTTACAATTAAAATTGTAAGGTAGTGGAAGATTTAATTTAATTATATGTGTAAGGTGCTTGTAGAAAAATAAAGTTAAAGCAAGAAATAAGAATCACACAACACACAACAATAACAAACACACAGCAACCAGAAGACACAAGGATCTATAGTGGTTCCCCAAAAAGCCTGGGTACATCCACTCTTCTACCACCCTTGGTAGGAATCCACTGCAGGATGAGTTGATCAGGTGCCCTGGGCACCAATGAGCTTTTGATAAGGTGCTCAAAAACCAGATCTAGACTTTTGATAAGGTGTCTTGCCACCACTGAGTTTTGACAAAGCTCTCAGAACCAGATTCAGAACTTTTGAAGGGAGTTTTGATAACCCTTTTACAGCAGGAAAAGGAAAAGAAAGAGTTGATGATGTCTTCTCTGTCTCAAATAACTGAGAGAAGACTAGTGGATTGTTGATGTTGTCAAAGCTCCCCATGAGATGTAGAATGGTTTAGGAGTGAGAGCTTTGTTAGGGTGATAGGCCTTCAGAAGCTTCAGATCTCCAGTAGAAGATGATTCCAGCAGATGCTGAAATATTTCGTGTCTGGAGTCCTTGATGTTGAAGCCTTTGAACATTTGAAGATTCAGTAGATTTGTAAATCACAGAAGTTGAAATCTTGATCAAAGAAATTATGTTGTTCAATCTTCTGTAATGTAATCTAATTCTTCTGTATCTCTTTATATTGTCTGTGTTGATCACTATATCTTGTGTATCTGTATTATCAGAATGAAAACTGAAGGAGTATAATAGATATTCTCTTACATGGCCGTTTAATCAGTCATAAATGACTTTCATAATAGACAACTGTGTCTGGGGAAAGTCCTAAGAAATATTCATTTTAGTCTTTCCTTGAAACTTGCATCAGATTGATTGAAATGGCTAGAAAATCCTTTGCAATCAATGCAGGAATTAATTCTGATTATAATCCATAACTGTCCTTGAATTTGAATTCTAAAGGCATCGATCTCTCATAGAAATCGTCGATCTGAGCTCTACGATCGTTGAACTGAGCTCAGAGATTGGATTAACAAAGCAGACAGAAAATGTCGAACTTAGCTCTACGATCGTCGAACTGAGCTCAGCGACTAGGAAAGTAATTGAAGACAGATCGTCGATCTGAGCTCGAAGATCGTTGAGTTGAGCTCAGCGACTAGGAAATTAGCTGAAGGAAGATCGTCGATCTGAGCTCGAAGATCGTCGACCGGAGTTCGATGACTTTGCAGGGTTGAGCTCAGAGAGCGTCGAATGGAGTTCGACGTTTCGTCGAACTGAGTTTGACAAAAATTGTCTTTGTCTCAGCTCTAAGTCTTGATCTTTAAATGGTCCAGGGGGAAGCTTCAAACCTAAGTTCTAAGCCCTAGACTCATTCTAATTTGACCTTTTAAACTATACATCTAGGTCAAACCAATTTTCCTAAAAACATAGTGATCCTTGCCCAAATTAGTAATAGGGTGTTCCAACAATCTCCCCCTATTTTGGTTAGGATTACTACTTACAGGACTCAGTAAGAAATACAAAAGCATATACAGAAAAGCAAAATTTAAAACAACAGAGCAGAACATATGACATAGCAACATTCAGATAGAAAATAAGCAAATGTTTAAAGATGAATGTACTGTCTGCTTACAGAATTAATTTCCTTTCACTGCCTTTCTTAAATACAATCTCTCTGTTGGGATTGAGAGCCTCTTTCTTTGACCTTCTGTCATCATCTGCACCTAAGGAGGTTTGAGATCTTGGCCTGGGAACTACAACCTCAGGATGCAGTTTCATGTAATCCTCTGGGTCAAAGAACTTTCTTGAAGCATATTTCTCCAGCTCTTCCTTTCTTTGCTCTGAAAAAGTAGAGATGTTGGAAGTATCTTTACCTTATTCTCTGGCCTTTTTCAATTGATCTTGAGCAGCAAGTTCTTTCATCCTGGCAGTCCAAGATAGAGGATTGTTTTCTGGATCCTTAAAAGGAATTGAAGGTTCATATCTATTTATGGTTTCTGAAGCAGTAGATGTCCTTGTATCAACAGTATCTCTGAGTTTGTAAGGGAAAGGACCTTGAGTTGAGTCCATATGTCTTTGTCCTTCCCTTTGTTGTCTGGAATAAGTTCTATATTCTCTCTGACTTACTCTGTGTTGACCTCTTCTAGACTGATAACTTTTCTGATATTATCCTCTGGGATGATATCTCTGGGAAGATTGGGAGGAGCTTTGCTTTGAAGCAGAGGTTTGAAAGGATGAGCCTCCACCTGATCCTGAGTCTGGAGGAGGAGGAGGAGGCTGATCCTGGGAGGACCCTTTCTCATACTTATCCAGTTTCCTTTTCTTTCTCATAGCCTTTAACTGATTCTTAGAAAATTGCATCCATGGCTTTGTAATCTGACAGTCATGCAGAATATAATATGGTATGTCATTTGCATCTTTGGGCTTGGTAGGAGAAACTCTCATCATAGGTTTGCTTCTAGCTTTCCTCTTTTTGGCAATGGTGCAAGCAAGGTATTTAGATTCAGTACTGAACTTGTCACTATCAGAACTCTGTGGTCTGTCATACAGATCATCTATTCTCTTGATGTATTCCTCTTGGATTTTTGATTTCTCAGGAGCAACAGGAGAAGGAAGCGTTGGGATAGCAGCAGGAACTTCAGCAGGAGTAGATGAAATAGCAGGAGTCTCAGAGACTTTTTCTTCCAAAAAAACTAGCAAATTCTTCAGCAGCAGCAGTATCAGCATCAGCAGACAGCATTTCAATATCAGTAGATTCAACAGATATAACAGCAGCAGCAGCAGTAAAAACAGAAGCAGCAACATCCTCAGCCTTAAGAGAATTAACATATGATATAATCAGGCTAGGATCACAATCTGAAATAGGCACAATGGCCTTAGTGAGGTCTTCAACTCCCTGAGTTGGTAAATATCTTCTGTGAAGAATATCAAAAGCACACAAACAGTGACCTGAGGTCCACTGTAAACACTGGTACTAGAGCAGCAAGCACTTCTTCAGCTTCATGAGGCATCTCCCCCTGCCTTGATTCAGTCAGGACTGGATCAAGGCACTCCATTGAAGGAATTGCCTGAGGAGAGGAGATAGCAGACAACCTGTCAGATAGCTCCTGTATAGATTTTAGGAGTAGAGCCAAGGAGGTCTCCAGTAGGGCTACTAGCTTGGGGGCTAGTATCCCATTAAGCCTATCTGCCAGAGCTGAAAGATCCACTTGCTCAAGGGATACTTCAGTAGAGGTGGAGGAAGAGGTGGATGGAGCTGATGGTGGATGGACTGCAGTTGATGCTGTGGTGGATGGTAGAATGGATGGTTGAGAGATAGGGATTGTGGAGATGGATGGTATAGGAGTGGAGATGGATGGAGTGAAGGATGGTTGGGAGAGTATATCTTGAAGTAGTTGTTGGTAGGAGGAGGTAGAAGCAAGCTCAAGAGGAGAGGAAGGGGAATCATCCATGAAGGAGTCTTCCATGATGTTGAATGATGGAATGGTGAGAGGTGGATAATAGTGGAGTGGGTGGAATGTTTCTGAAGTACCTGGAGGAGAAAGAGGTGATGAGATGGTAATGGGGGAAGAGATTGTTATGGTTGAGGTGATTATTTAGGTTGATGTGGAGGTGGAGGTATAAACAAGTGGAGGAAAAGGAGGAGAGGAGGCAGGCAGTTCTTCTGGAGCCGGAGAGGAAGTGACTGCAGGAGTCCTTGTGCCTGAAGCTATGGCAGTCCTGGCAGGTTTTGTAATCTGCCTGTCCCATTTCCCAAATAGGGCACAGGTTAATCTCTTAGATGAATTGATGTGCATCCCATTGGAAACAAGTAATTCAGGGCACCTGGAATGCAGGAAAACCCCTAGAATCCTCCTAAAATTGACAAAACTTTTGTTAATTGTCTTCTTGATTAAATCAAAGAAGATAGTTCCCCAATTCAGATGTTTCTTGTCAACTATTGCTCCTATAAGACAAAACTGATACCGTGAGATGGTATCATGTGCTGAATGCTTGGCCAGCAGCACTTTGCCCACAACATCAGCCAAAAATCTATATTCAATAGATAGATTCTTTTTCAACAGCTTATTAGGGTTTTCAGCAGAGTGACCCATTCTATCTACCATGGAATCAAATTCTTCACCGGACATATCAGGGGAAACAACTCCAGAACTTAAGTTGAATACCTCAGTCAGAAGAATAGGGGACAATGGTACCTTAGTCCCGTTGATCGTACCGACTATAGTATTCTCATCCTCATTGTCTGCAGTAAAAACCCATTCCTTTATTTCGTCAGCCGCAATCTTCATTCTTGTTGACATAATATTCTCTAGTTGTTGTTCCTTGAAGAGTTCCAGAATATCTTTAAAAATTTGATCGTTGCCGTCGAATGAATCCATATCAATATCAAACTCGGTATCAAACTTCATCTTCACGAGAGCCGTAATGTTCACAGCCATTGAGTACCTGCAAGAAAGTACCAAACACAACCAAGTGTAGTAGAGTTTGGAGGGAAAGAAATAAATTGCAGAGAGTATGAATGCGCAATCGAAGAACGACGACAAAAAATGATTTTTATATTAGGGTTCAACGGCGAAAAGGAAGGATCGTTGAACTTTGTTCGACGATCTGGGCTTCTAATGGAATCTGAATAGTCTTCAATAACGTCGATCTCCGTTCGACGATACTGGAGAGCGTCGAACTCCGTTCGACGATCGTTGACCAGAGGAAGACAGCCTAGCGCTGCCTGGAAAAAGCTGAACTCCGGTCGACGCTTATTGGAAAGCGTCGATCTCCGTTCGATGATTTTTGGAAAAACGTCGAGCGCAGTTCAGAGACAAAACAGAACCTATAGACAAGAGAAAATAATAGTTTTTAGCCTACTCTTGGTCTGTTTTTAGATTTTCAAAATCTTGGAATTTATTTTAGACAGCCTCCATCTAGCATTCCTAACTGATTGAGGAAGAAGGTATGTTTCTTCTCATCCAAAGGCTTGGTGAAAATATCTCCCCTTTGCAAATCAGTTGGGATATATTGTAGTTCAATTTTATTCTTTTCAACATTATCTCTTAGAAAGTGGTGCCTAATCTTTATATGTTTTGTCCTACTATGGAGGACTGGATTTTGTGTTATGGAGATAGCACTAGTGTTATCACAAAAGATTTTTGACCCTTCTAAGTTATAGCCATAGTCTAGAAGCTGGTTTTGAATCCGCAGAATTTGTGAGCAATAACTGCTTGCTGCCATGTATTCAGCTTCAGCAGTTGAAGTAGACACAGATGTCTGTTTCTTATAGAACCAAAAGACAAGTCTGTCACCAAGGAACTGACAGGTTCCACTGGTGCTTTTCCTGTCTACTCTGCATCCAGCATAATCAGCATCTGAAAATCCAGTTAATTCAAATCCCGAGTCTTTTGGATACCAGAGTCCTATATTTGGACAACTTTTTACATACCTAAGAATCCTCTTTACTAAAGTTAAGTGTGACTCTCTAGGGCTTACTTGGAACCTAGCACATATGCATGTAGCAAACATTATATCAGGTATACTAGCTGTAAGGTACAATAGAGAGCCAATCATTGCTCTATATGTTGTCTGATCAACATGTTTTCCATGTTCATCAGCATCTAATATAATATTAGTAGGCATAGGTGTTTTCATACAAGATGCTTCAGACATACCAAATTTCTTAACCAGTTCCTTTGCATACTTGGTTTGAGAAATTAATATGCCTTAAGCATGTTGTTTGACTTGCAATCCTAGAAAGAAGGAAAGCTCACCCATGCTACTCATTTCAAATTTAGAGTGCATCAGCTTAGAAAACTTTTTGCACAAATTTGAATCAGTAGAACCAAAGATAATATCATCTAAATATATTTGTACTAGTAGGGTATGGGACTTATGGGTTCTAATAAAAAGAGTTTGGTCTACTCTACCCCTAATAAAATCATTTTCCAAAAGAAAGCATGTTCGGGTCTCAAACCATGCTCTAGGAGCTTGCTTGAGACCATATAATGCTTTATGCAATTTGAAAACATGATCAGGATAAGTTGAAGAGATAAAACCTGGAGGTTGTCTAACATAGACTTCCTCTTTGATGTCTCTATTGAGAAAAGCACTCTTCACATCCATTTGGTAGACCTTGAATCCCTTGTGAGAAGCATAAGCTAGGAATATTCTGATGGCCTCTAACCTTGCAACTGGTGCAAAGGTCTGGTCATAGTCTATTCCTTCTTCTTGAGAGTAGCCTTGAGCAACTAGCCTTGCCTTGTTCCTTACAATGACTCCCTGATCATCCAACTTGTTCCTGAACACCCATTTTGTTCCAACAATGGAGTGATCCTTAGGCCTTGCCACTCGTTCCCAAACTTTATTCCTCTCAAATTGATGTAGTTCCTCTTGCATAGCAATGATCCAGTGGGGACCTTGTTCTGCATCTTGAATGTATTGAGGCTCAACTTGAGATAGAAAGCAAGTAAGCATCAGGTTCTGGTTGATCTGATTTCTGGTTTGCACACCAGCTGAGATATCTCCAATCACTTGTGAGATTGGATGATCTCTTGTTGTTACTAAATAAACAGGGGGTGTTGATTGTTCACCAACCATTGTTGTTGTTTCCTCTTGTGGAACAACAACTGGCTCTTTTAGATGTTACACATCCTCTTCATCATCACTGCTCCTATCCTTTTACTGGATAGGTGGAGAAGCTGTATCCTTTTCTTTAACCTGTAATCTGTCCATAATTTCTGAAATAAAGTGTGCCTGCAATGGTTCTATGGTAGAAGCAGACTTCTTCTTATAAAACATGTTAGTCTCATCAAAAGAAACATGAACATATTCTTCTATTTTAAGAGTAGATTTATTATATACCCTATAAGCCTTGCTGATCATAGAGTATCCCAGAAACACCCCTTCATCAGCTTTAGCTTGGAATTTTGCTAAATATTTCTTGTCATTATTGTGTATATAACAAATGCAACCAAAGATTCTGAAATAGTCTACTTTAGGTTTCTTCCCTTGGAGTAATTCATAGGGAGTCTTGCCCTTCAGTTTTTGTATTAGACTATTATTCAACACATAGTTTGAGGTGTTCACTGCCTCAGCCCAAAAAGATAGAGGTAGGTCAGCATCTGTCAACAATGTAGTAGCAGATTCAATTAGGGTTCTATTTTTCCTTTCAGCTACCCCCATTTTGTTGAGGAGTTCTAGGAGCTGAGAAAGTATGACTGATCCCTTCACTCTGACAGAACTCTTGCATAAGAAGAGAATCAAACTCTGTCCCATGATCACTTCTGATCAGGGCAATGTGAGTATTGAACTCAATCTATATACATTTGAGAAACTTTTTCAGACACTTAAAGTTATCAGACTTCTTCCTCAGAAAGAATACCCATGTGAATCTGGAGAAGTCATCTATAATCACCAAAGTATAAGATTTCCCTCCTAAGCTTTGTACTATAATGGGTCCAAAAAGATCCATGTGTAACAGATACAAAATCCTCGGTGAATCACTCTTATTAAGTGACTTAAAACTATTTTTAGTTTGCTTGCCTAATTGACAGGCCCTGCGGAGTCCTTCCTTCTTGTAGGGGCCAGAAAGTAGTCCTCTAACAAGGTTGTCCTTAGACAGCCTAACAATGGTTCTAAGGTTTAGGTGACCTAGTCTCTTATGTCATAGATCATTTGGTTTGCATACTAAATTAAATAAGAAAATGTCTGTATGGGTTGAAAGAAAATCTACAAGATAGATGTTACCTTTCCTTTTACCTGTTAACACAGTTGTGTTATCCTCTGACTTGATCTTGCACAGGGATTTGTTGAAAATCAACTTATTTCCTTCATCACATAGTTGACTGATGCTGATCAAGTTGTGCTTCAGTCCTTCCACATATGCCACCTTCTTGAAAGTGACTGAACCTATCTTAACAGCACCATATCCTTTGGTTTGACCAAAATTTGAATCACTAAAAATTACTTTGGGTCCAAGTTTGGTTATGAAGGATGATAGATTCTCCTTGTTCCCTGTCATGTGCTTTGAGCACCCACTATCCAGATACCATTGTTGTGCCATCTCTGGATAAGTCTTCACCTGCACATAAACAGCTTTTATGTTTTTGACCCAGTTTACCTTGGGTCTAGGTTGATAGCCTTTAAATTCAGAAAATAAAGACATCCCTGACAGACTCTTATATCCTTCAGGATGGTATCTCATAGGAGGTACTATCCATTCAGTATAAGGGTTGAAGCTTTGGGATGAGAGACTTCTAGGATTGACTTGAGATTTACCTCTGAAAGAAGGTTCAAAGCTCCAAGCTCCGTTCGACGATCGTCGACCTGAGTTCGATGATCTTGGGTCAGATCGTTGAGCTCCGTTCGAATGATCGACTATACCAGAGTTCAGAGTTAAGAAGTGGTCGATTTTAGTTTGACGATCCAGCCTTAGATCGCCGAGCTCTGTTCGACGATCGTCGAGCTCTGTTTGACGTTTTCTGTTGACCTTGATTTTCCTTAGGTAAATCTGGATTCTTCCTAGCTACCTCTACAATACCCTTTCCTTTATCAGAAATAAATTTAATTGGGGTTGTTAGTACTATAGGTTGGCTGGATGAAGCATCCAAGCCCAGTGTACTGTTGAATCTTGAGTTCACTGTGCTTGTAATGTCCATCAATCTGATGCTTCTCCCATTATGGGATTCTTCAAACTGCTTGGCCTTGGATAGTTCACTTTTCAGTGCAGCTATCTCCTCCCTATAGCACTCTAACTCCTCAGAGAGTTTGAGGTTATTTTATTTTAGGACACTGTAGTCAGATAATTGATTTCTGAGAGAGATTATCTCTTTCTCAGACCTTAGCAAATCTAAACACAGTGTCTTAAATTCAATTTTAAAGTCCTCAGAAGTAAAATCAAAAGAGTTTATTACCTCATCCTCTTCAGATCCAGTTTCAGCTTCAGAATCAGACTCTTGTTCTGCATCAGAGTTTTGCTGTGAGGCATTGATTGCCATCATGCAGAATTCTTTTTCCTCAGCATCATCCTCATCATCACTTGAGCTGGATGAGGCTTCTGATTCTTCTTCAGTGTCACTCCAGCTTTCTGCTACAAATCCCTTCCTTGTATGTTTATTTTTGTTGGATGAGGTGTAAGACCCCCCTCCCAGAACACAAAACACGGCACGAGAGGGGTCTTATGCCCAGAACAGCTGCCTTGCGGTAACACTAGCACTCAGGCTAGCCTGTACCACAAGACGCCTATTCTGCCGGCTACCAACAATATCAACAGATAAATGCCAACCCAATCATAAAAATATGAAAGTCAAATCCACATCAAGAATATGTCCATAGTATTAAAAATAAAGAAGCTACAACAAGCTTCAATATCAGAGTACGAGAACACAATTGCACGAAGGGCTACAACAAAATCTCTCTTTCACTCACATCTGTAACCGACGGTAGCGACGGTACCATCCCTTCAGGCCCTGTCACCCTGGCCTGGCTGTCCGTCTACATAGCCTGCTGCTTCACCTGCGGGGTTTCCTCCTAAAAAGGAAGACGTAGCAACCGTTAGTCAAAAAGACTAAGTGGTTTCAAATACGCTCCCCCGGCGACTCCTCGGCACCGGGCGGAGAAAAGAACAAGTACAATAAATATATATTAGTAGTACAAGCAGGTGAAGTATGTGTACATATCATAAATAGCAATAGAAACAGTATACAAATGAACAAGATCATATTTTACAAATCTACAATCTACAACAGCAAGAGAGTATGTATCTAGGACAGTAAGTAACTCAACTTATATGCGTTCCCATACAAGCATATAAGTTGAGGGTCGTTCAGTAGAAAGTAACTCATCGTATAGGAGTGCCCATACAAACTTATACGCTGAGGGTCTTGTGTATATAATGAATTGCAATGCTATGTATGCAATGCAATGACTCACCCATGATCAAGCACATGCAATCGCTATGTCGACACAGACTTATAGTTCCCACTATTCGAGCAGGTAGCTAACCTCTCAGGCATCAACCGTCGTGGACAAACGGTGACAGTAGAGCGGGCATCTCCACTACTATGCTGGTCTCCACACTACCTGGCCTAGGCCTCCGTACGCCTCAACGCTAAGAACACAACAACGGAGCTCACATGCGTACTACGACTCAGCAGGTTCTCTCGGGTAAATATGCACCAAGATCCTAGCCCCGACTGGCCTATGGTATGACACGGAAGGAGCCTCGGAAATGAGCACGAGGACCAAGCCCAACCGTTCACTTGGCACGGAAGGAGCCTCGGGACGTGAACACCGAGGACCAAGCCCAACCGCCCAAGGTCTAACTGTCAACTCCCATCGGTGTGACGATTGGCGAGCCCGTAGACCTGCCACACTATCCTTAACCCGGGATTACGACACCGCGTGTCGACTCACACCGCATGCAATTCCATAATTCATGGCATGGAAGGAGCCTCGGAGAAAGCACGAGGACCAAGCTCAACCATCCGACAAATACGGATGGAGCCTCGGGACGTGAACACCGAGGACCAAGCCCAACCGTCCAATTTTATTCAACTCAACCTCATTCCCATTAGTGACGGTCTACACCGCACTGGTTAACTTCCACAATGCTACCCGTAGGGAGACAACACTCTAAGCATTGGACTATCCATTCCCTTCCATCAATTCATTATACATCAGGACCATAGTTTAATCATTTAGAAATCCTTCCACATGAATTCAACATATTATGGATAATGCGCATAATGGTGATCTACCAAATATAACAAAGCCTTTCATTCACTTAGGCTTGATTCACATCTCAGCATAGGAAATTCAAGTCCTCAAACATCAACTCTCACATTAACTCGGTGATTAACACAAAAGAATTCACCCAACCTCGAGATGGATTGCAACATCTATTCCATCGAATCCAAGTTCATATTGTAATCACCTAGAATTATATGCAATCGGGTCAGCAACTTTGACTGAGGATTCCCATGGCTACAGGTATGGCCTGAAAACGTGCAACCACTCGTTGGAAAGGTATTTTCAAGGGCTACGACTTTCGTGTTTAGTAGAAAGCCCAGATCAATTCACATCATACCAGAAATCCAACTCGAAGTCTGTTGCATACAGGATACAGATTTCCTGGGCCTTAACTCCCAACCGCAGCAGATTCAAACGGACTTTCCTATGGCTACAGGTATCGCCTGGAAACGTGCAACCACTCGTTGGAAAGGTAATTTCAAGGGCTACGATTTTTGTGTTTAGTTGAAAGCCCAGATCCAACCCTTTCTTGCTTAAAAGTAGCCATGAAGGTCGCTGTGTGTAGAATACAGATTCTGCACGCATCTAGAAGCGAAGTGAATGGCATCCGTTCATCTTCCTCCTCAAGCGATTTTCCCCAAATCGCAACCAGAAGTTCCTCCACCCTTATTCTCCCTCTTGAGGCCATTTCCTCTTCACTAGACCACCCCTATCATCCCTTTGAAGCGAGGAGAGGTTGAAGATGACTAAGTTTTAGAACACAAGTTCTAACATGGCCTTCCTAGAAAGCTTCATCTCAAACATCAAGACTCTTTTGAGTCAATTTCTTGCCTAAGAATAGCTACAGATCTAGCACCAAGGGAGAGGGGAGGAAACTCACCTCATTTACGACGTTTCCTCCGTTGCCGGCCATGGATCGCGTTATCCTTCTTTGCGGCATCTTTGGTGTAGTTGTTCTTCACGAAAAAGGGCGATTCTCCTCCTCCAAAGCTTGCTCCAGCAAGCTTTCCTCCGTCCGAACTTCTCCTCCGACGACCTGCTTCTCTCTCTCGATTATTCGCGGATAAAGGCTCGACGGCGGTAAAGTGACGTGTAGGGTTTGGCTTACTCCCTTTTTATATTACTTATTAGGGTTATGTCATCTTGCCATGTGTCACTCTATAATAGGACCGCCCAAATTAGGTTTCATTTGAAGTGACCGGTCTAAGGATCATTCAGCACGAATCCCGAAGTCCGGTTCGGTCCGCCTGTACAAGCCGGTGAATCTGCCTGGGCGCAGAAAATGCACAAGTCAAATTCGGCGGGAATCAGCCAGTGATTCCCGTCGATCGGCGAGTATTAGCGGATCATTCTCGACGAATTCGTCGAGTATCAACAATGATACTCGACGATTTTCCCTTAGCCGTTTTATCGGGCATCCTATCGTTGTGTGCGTTGAGTATTAGTTGGCGATACTCGACGGTCGGTGGGTATCACCGGGTATTCTCGACGATCGACGAGAATCGCCGAGCATTCTCACCGAATTTCCCTTAGTCTACTTGCAGCTCTCTGTCCGGCGGGTATCGACCACCGATACCCGTCGAATCGGCGAGTATCATTCCTGATACCCTTCGAATCGGCGAGTATCATTCCCGATACCCGTCGATCGACGTGCATCAACCTCCATTCTCGTCGATTTCCACTTGGCTGATTTTCTTTCGATTCGTTAGTCATCACTCAACCCTACACTCCATCCGACGCACCTGACACTTCGCGTCAGCGCACCTTGAGCCCGAGTCTAGTCTCTTGACTCAAAACTCATGCGAGGGGCCTAGCGCGAATTGGGACGTTACAAATCCTATAAACAAAATAAATAGATTTCGTCCCCAAAATCAGGCTGAGGTCGTGGGGAGAAAAGCATACAGAAAACAAATTATGCCTTTAGATAAAATTACCTGAGGCAAACAACTCCGGGTAGCGTCTTTGCATCAAATCCATTGGCTCCCATGTGAATTCCACCTTCCCATGATTAGACCATAGCACTTTTACCAAGGGGACACTTTTGCGGCGCAAGGTTCTTATCTCATTATCAACGATCCGCACCGGCTCCAGTCGCACAGATCTGTCAGACGCCACAGTACCATCAGTTGTGGGGATGTATTGTTCGGGCCGCAACAGCGCCTTCCGAAGCGACGATACATGGAACACATCTTGGAGATTCTCTAGCTCGGGCGGTAGCTCCAGCCGGTAGGCCATAGGGCCAACCCTTTCCAATATGACATAGGGCCCAACATACCGTGGACTGAGCTTCTTCACTCCTCGCACTCGTGACACTCCATGCATCGGCTGGATTTTTAGAAACACCTTATCACCCACTTGAAATTCCACCATACGGTGCCTTGCGTTGTAATACTTCGCCTGTCGACTTTGAGCCTCCAACATGCGATCCCTTATCAGCCTAACCACCCCATCAGTGTCATCTATGTACTCAATTCCCAAAGTCTTCGGGTCTTCATCTTGCACCCAAGACAAGGGGGTCCTACACCTCCTTCCATATAGGGCTTCATGGGGGCGCCATGCCAATACTGGCTTGATGGCTATTGTTATAGGAGAATTCCACCAAGGGCAAGAGTCTTTCCCACGGCTCTCCCCTATCTATCACACACAACCTCAACAGATCTTCCAATGTTCGGATGGTCCGTTCAGACTGTCCGTCCGTCTGAGGATGAAATGCGGTACTGAAGGTAAGACGTGAGCCCAATTACGTCTGTACCGCCTTCCACTCCTTGGAGGTGAAACGACCATCACGGTCCGAAACTATCGTCTTGGGTACGCCGTGATACCATACAAATTGTTCCACAAACAGGCGTACCAAGACATCCACATGAGCCTCCTTCTTCATAGGAATGAACCGGGCAACCTTCGTCAGGCGATCAACGATCACCCACACTGAATCATTCCCTGAGCGGGAGCGAGGTAGCCCATGTACGAAGTCCATGGATATATCCTCGAACTTCCATTCGGGGATTGGCAACGACTGCAACAGGCCATCGGGGCTCCTACATTCCGCCTTCACTCTTTGGCATGCTTCACAATGTGTGACAAAGTACCGGACATCTTTCTTCATCCCTGGCCAACACATCGTCTTCCGTAAGACGGCGTACATCTTTGAAATTCCTGGGTGCACAGAATATTGAGAGCAATGTGCTTCTCTCATAATATCCTCCCGGATTCTGCCACCTTTGGGAATGTAGAGTAGGCCGCGAAAGTAAACGAGGCCGTCCTTTAGTGTGTACTTGTCGGTAGTCCCGTCTTCGATTAAATTTATTGCCGGGGCCAAGGCCGCATCCAATCCTTGCTCCACTCGGATCCGGTTCCGGATATCACAAACTATGCTCTTGCTGGACAGGTACTCCGTATATTCCGAAGAAGCCTTAAATATTAAGGTGATGTCCATCTCCCCGATCATTCGTGCCAACTCCATGCTCATCAACCGAGATTCTGGGTTCGAGCCGGGTACTTTCCTACTCAACGCAGCGGCTACCGAGTTTGCTTTCCCGGGGTGGTAGTTCAAGGTGAACTCATAGTCGCATAGAAACTCTAACCACCGCCATTGTCTTAAGTTCAATTCCTTCTGGGTATGGACGTACTTCAAATTTTTATGATCCGAGAAGATTTCGCAGTGGATGCCGTATAGATAATTCCTCCATACCTTCAAGGCGAACACCACTGCTCCTAGCTCCAAATCATGCACCGGATAATTGATTTCATGCTTCTTCAATTGTCTTGAAGCATAAGCAATTACGTGCCCGTGCTGCATCAACACCGCTCCCAACCCCTGATAAGACGCGTCCGTGTAAACTTGGAATCCTTCCTTCCCAAACGGAAGGACAAGGATGGGGGCGGAGGTAAGTCTATCCTTCAATTCCTAGAATACCGCTTCACACTGGGGTGTCCACTCAAATGGCACTCCTTTCTTTGTCAAGGAAGTAAGCGGGAGGGCAATCTTGGAGAATCCTTTTACGAACTTGCGGTAATATCCGACAAGTCCAAGAAAACTCCTCACATCGGCCGCTGACTTCAAAGGTGACCACTCCTTCACGGCACGCACCTTGGCCGGATCCACAGCTAGTCCAGCCCCACTGATTACGTGACCCAAGAAAGCAACTTCCCTAAGCCAGAATTCACATTTGCTAAACTTGGCGAACAGGGCGTGCTCCTTTAACTTCTCCAGTACCAAGGCCAAATGTCCGGCATGTTCTTCCTCCGTCCTCGAGTAGACCAGGATGTCGTCAATGAACACAATGACGAAGACATCTAAGTAGGGCTCAAACACTTTATTCATCAAGCTCATGAAAGCTGATGGGGCATTGGTGAGTCCAAACGGCATCACTGTGAACTCATATAAGCCGTACCTTGAGCTGAAAGCCGTTTTCAGTATATCCTCCTCCTGTATTCTCAATTGGTAGTACCCCGAGCGCAAGTCTAGCTTGGAGAACCAATGCGCTCCCACCAGTTGGTCGAACAATCCGAGGTAACGGGTAGGTGTTCCGTACTGTCAGTCGGTTGAGTTCCCGATAGTCTATACATAAACGCAGGGTTCCATCTTTCTTCTTGATGAATAGAATAGGGGCTCCCCAAGGCGACGAGCTGGGGTGAACAAACCCTGATTCTACCAGCTCCTGCAATTGCACTCTAAACTCCGCAAGTTCTTTTAGGGCCATCCGATAAGGGGTTCTGGAGACAGGCTTAGCTCCTGGTACAAGCTTAATCTGAAAGTCCACTTCTCTATGCGGGGGTAACCCTGGCAATTTCTCGGGAAATACCTCAGGGAAATCCCGTACTACCCGCACATCCTTCACACCTAGCTTCATTTATTTTAGTTCGAATCGTATCATGTAGACTTCATCCCCTCTCATATGAGCTTTTAAGGTCTGGATTGAGGATAATAATTTTCGTGGTGCGAAATTTATACCTTGGAAGACTACATCAGTATCCCCATGTCTCAAATAGATACGCTTCTCCGCACAGTCTATCCTTGCATGGTGCCAATCCAGCCACGCCAAACCCAGAATGAGGTCGAACTCTGGTATTCGCAAAATTGTGGCAGGGGTATCAAAGGTCTTTCCCCCAAAGGTTATCTCTAACTCACACTTCGCGGTTGCGTCATCTCAGATCCGTCAGGGAGGCGTACTCTTCGAGCAATACCAGTGAAATATTGTACTCCGTGTATATCTTTGATGAAGTCTTCAGACACGAATGAATGTGAGGCACCAGTTTCAAGTAACGTATAAGCCGGTTTCCCGCCAACCATCACGGTCCCTAAATGTCATTAATAATACTCAAGCTAGACGTCTAGTATATCTCAAGTAACTAGAGGATATTAATGGAAGCAAAATGACTAATTCAAATTGCACCTACAATCATCTCTTGAGGGTTCCGCTCTTGAGTCATGTCCAGGGCATACATCTGATCCCTAGCGGGTCCGGGGTTTCTTCCTTGTGGTCCTCGTCCTCGACCACGCACATACCCTCTCCCCCGCGGGGCTGCTGGAGGGAGTGTGAAAGGCGCATCTCCAAACAGTTGCGGGCAGTAGCGTTGAATGTGGCCCGGTTGGTTGCATTCGAAGCACACCCGCTCCTGCCTTCCGCCGTGTTGCTGAAACTGTGGAGGTGGAGGTAATGCTGGTAGTTGTGGAACCGGGCGCTCCTCTCTAAAGTTCTGGGGGAAACGCCCGCCACCCCTCTGATATCCTCTTCCTCTTTTATTGTCAAATCTCCTTCTATTGCTGGGGCCTGCTTCCATCACGCCTTCCGCTGGCCTCTTACCACTTCCCAAGTGGTCCGCTTCCAATCTCTTTGCCATATCAATAATCTCTGCCAGGCTAGAGTCCGCTATAAACAAAAGGGCTTGCCTTAGGGGATCTCGCAAGCCTTTGTAGAATCGTTTGGCGTACCCTCTATCATCCAGCTCATAGGAGTCGGCGAATCTACCCAAGTGCTGAAACTCCCGTTGGTACTCCATCACCAACATGGACCCTTGCTTTAGTTGCAAAAATCTCTCTTCCAGGCCATCCCGAGCGGCCGAGGGGATGAAATGCTCTAAGAAGGCATCGGAGAATTCGCTCCAACTAATGTCCGTGTACACTCTTCCATGAAAAGTGGAGCCCATGAGGGACTTCCACCACCTTTTGGCGTGCAGCTCTAAGAGTGTCACCACAAGGGTCACCGTCATGTTGTTTGGACATCTTATTCCTACCAACAACTCTTGTATAGTGTCGAGCCACTCTTCCGTACGCACTGCCGACTCTGTCCCAATATAAGCGGGAGGGGAGAGAGCTCGGAAAACGCTTAACCAACTAGATCCCGGACCCTGTTGTTGTACAGGTGTCTGCTGAGATTGGGACCTAAAGGCGTCCAGAATAGCTGTGAGCATCTGCCCCAGCTCTGATTGTTGGAATTGTGTAGGTACGGACGGGGCGGGGGTGCCCTTACTGGCTCAACATGTGCTGGGATCTACACATAAGGTACAAACCTAGGGTTAGGTTGGCTAATCTAAGGTTAAAGATGGACAACTTAGTGTGAATTACATATGGGCACACCACTGCTTCCGCTAAGTCAGCTTGTCCCCAAACTGACCAATCAAACAGGGGTGGCACCATTGTTAAGTGACTTTCGTCCTGGAAGATCGTAGCAAGCTGATACCATATGTAAGACTGAGAGGGGTCTTATGCCTAGAACAGCCGCCTTGCGGTAACACTAGCACTCAGGCTAGCCAGTACCACAAGACGCCTATTCTGCCGGCTACCAACAATATCAACAGATAAATGCCAACCCAACCATAATAATATGAAAGTCAAATCCACATCAAGCATATGTCCATAGTATTAAAAATAAAGAAGCTACAGCAAGCTTAAATATCAGAGTACGAGAACAAAATTACCCCGAAGGGCTACAATAAAATCTCTCTCTCACTCACATCTGTAACCGACGGTACCGTCCCTTCAGGCCCTGTCACCCTGGCCTGGCTGTCCGTCTGTATAGCCTGCTGCTCCACCTGCGGGGTTTCCTCTTAAAAAGGAAGACGTAGTAACCGTTAGTCAAAAAGACTAAGTGGTTTCGCATCCGCTCCCCCGGCGACTCCTCGGCACCGGGCGGAGAAAAGAACAAGTACAATAAATATATATCAGTAGTACAAGCAGGTGAAGTATGTGTACATATCATAAATAGCAATAGAAACAGTATACAAATGAACAAGATCTTATTTTACAAATCTACAATCTACAGCAGCAAGAGAGTATGTATCTAGGACAGTAAGTAACTCAACTTATATGGGTGCCCATACAAGCATATAAGTTGAGGGTCGTTCAGCCGAAAGTAACTTATCGTATAGGAGTGCCCATACAAACTTATACGATGAGGGTCTTATGTATATAATGAAGTGCAATGCTATGTATGCAATGCAATGACTCACCCATGATCAAGCACATGCAATCGCTATGTCAACACAGACTTGTAGTTCCCACTATTTGAGCAGGTAGCTAACCTCTCATGCATCAACCGTCGTGGCCAAACGGTGACAGTAGAGCGAGCATCTCCACTACTAGGCTGGTCTCCACACTACCTGGCCAAGGCCTCCGTATGCCTCAACGCTAAGAACACAACAGTGGAGCTCACATGCGTACTACGGCTCAGTGGGTTCTCTCTGGTAAATATGCACCAAGATCCTAGCCCCGACTGGCCTATGGTATGACCCGGAAGGAGCCTCGGAAATGAGCATGAGGACCAAGCCCAACCGTTCACTTGGCACAGAAGGAGCCTCGGGACGTGAACACCGAGGACCAAGCCCAACCGCCCAAGGTCTAACTGTCAACTCCCATCGGTGTGACGATTGGCGAGCCCGTAGACCTGCCACACTATCCTTAACCCGGGATTACGACACAGCGTGTCGACTCACACCGCATGTAATTCCATAATTCATGGCATGGAAGGAGCCTCGGAGAAAGCACGAGGACCAAGCCCAACCATCCAACAAATACGGATGGAGCCTCGGGTCGTGAACACCGAGGACCAAGCCCAACCGTCCAATTTTATTCAACTCAACCTCATTCCCATTAGTGACGGTCTACACCGCACTGGTTAACTTCCACAATGCTACCCATAGGGAGACGACACTCTAAGCATTGGACTATCCATTCCCTTCCATCAATTCATTATACATCAGGACCATAGTTTAATCATTTAGAAATCCTTCCACATGAATTCAACATATTATGGATAATGCGCATAATGGTGATCTACCAAATATAACAAAGCCTTTCATTCACTTAGGCTTGATTCACATCTCGGCATAGGAAATTCAAGTCCTCAAACATCAACCCTTACATTAACTCGGTGATTAACACAAAAGAATTCACCCAACCTCGAGATGGATTGCAACATCTATTCCATCGAATCCAAGTTCATATTGTAATCACCTAGAATTATATGCAATCGGGTAAGCAACTTTGACTGAGGATTCCTGTGGTTACAGGTATGGCCTGAAAACGAACAACCACTCATTGGAAAGGTAATTTCAAGGGCTACGACTTTCGTGTTTAGTCGAAAGCCCAGATCTGGTCACATCATACCAGAATTCCAACTCGAAGTCTGCTGCGTACAGGATACAGATTTCCTGGGCCTTAACTCCAAACCGCAGCGGATTCAAACGGACTTTCCTGTGGCTACAATTATCGCCTAGAAACATGCAACCACTCGTTGGAAAGGTAATTTCAAGGGCTACGACTTTCGTGTTTAGTCGAAAGCCCAGATCTGACCCTTTCTTGCTTAAAAGTAGCCAAGAAGGTCGCTGCGTGTAAAATACAGATTCTGCACGCATCTAGAAGCGAAGTAAACGACATCCGTTCATCTTCCTCCTCAAGCGATTTTCCCCAAATCGCAACCAGAAGTTCCTCCACCCTTATTCTCCCTCTTGAGGCCATTTCCTCTTCACGAGACCACCCCTATCATCCATTTGAAGCAAGGAGAGGTTGAAGATGACTAAGCTTTAGAACACAAGTTCTAGCATGGCCTTCCTAGAAAGCTTCATCTCACACATCAAGACTCTTTTGAGTCGATGTCTCGCCTAAGAATAGCTACAGATCTAGCACCAAGGGAGAACGGAGGAAACTCACCTCATTTACGATGTTTCCTCCGTTGCCGGCCATGGATCGCGTTATCCTTCTTTGCGGCATCTTTGGTGTAGTTGTTCTTCACGAAAAAGGGCGTTTCTCCTCCTCCAAAGCTTGCTCCAGCAAGCTTTCCTCCGTCCGAACTTCTCCTCCGACGACCTGCTTCTCTCTCTCGATGATTCGCGGATAAAGGCTCGACGGCGGTAAAGTGACGGCAAGGGTTTGGCTTACTCCCTTTTTATATTACTTATTAGGGTTATGTCATCTTGCCATGTGTCACTCTATAATAGGACCGCCCAAATTTGGTTTCATTTGAAGTGACCGGTCCAAGGATCATTCAGCACGAATCCCGAAGTCCGGTTCGGTCCACCTGTACAAGCCGGTGAATCTGCCTGGGCGCAGAAAACGCACAAGTCAAATTCGGCGGGAATCAGCTAGTGATTCCCGTCGATCGGCGAGTATTAGCGGATCATTCTCGACGAATTCGTCGAGTATCAACAATGATACTCGACGATTTTCCCTTAGCCGTTTTATCGGGCATCCTGTCGTTGTGTGCGTTGAGTATCAGTTGGCGATACTCGACGGTCGGTGGGTATCACCGGGTATTCTCGATGATCGACGAGAATCACCGAGCATTCTCGCCGAATTTCCCTTAGTCTACTTGCAGCTCTGTGTCCGGCGGGTATCGACCACCGATACCCGTCGAATCGGCGAGTATCATTCCCGATACCCGTCGAATCAGCGAGTATCATTCCCGATACCCGTCGATCGACGTGCATCAACCTCCATTCTCGTCGATTTCCACTTGGCTGATTTTCTTTCGATTCCTTAGTCATCACTCAACCCTACACTCCATCCGACGCACCTGACACTTTGCGAGGGGCCTAGCGCGAATTGGGATGTTACATGAGGATTTGTTGCTGTTATTCTTTCTGGAGTCCTTGTCTCTTCTTCTCTCATTTCTGTCCTTCTTGTCCTTGTTTTTATTCTCTGGACAGTCAGGCACAATGTCGCCTTGTTTCTTGCATCCAAATCAGATGATTTCTTTGCTGTTGGACTTGTCATATCAAGGCTTCTCATGCCCTTTGAATTACTTCTTTCTGAAGTCCTTCCTGGCCATCTTATAGAATCTTTTGGCAAGTAGACTTAGGAGCTCATCATTTCCTGTAACATTGTCTTCAGGCTTATCTTCTGTAGCTTTGAAGGTTATTGTCTTCTCCTTTCTGATGACTGGAGAAGTAGCCTTTTGTTCTTCTTCCCTATTCTTGATGAGCAGCTCATAAGATTTGAGCTTGCCTAGAAGAGCCTCTGTGGTAATTTCACTTAGGCTTCTGGCATCTTTAATTGGCCAGATCCTTGAATCCCAAGTGCTAGGTAAGCACATTAGGATCTTGTCATTGAGTTCAGTAAGTGTGATTTCCTTGTCCAATGACTTTAACTCACTGACTATTAGACTGAGCCTGGTGTGCATGTCTGCAACTGATTCAGCTTCACTTTTCTTGAAGTTCTCATATTGGGATATGAGATGGGATCTCCTGTCCTTTCTTTCATCAGCAGATCCTGATACAATTTCTGAAAGCTTATCCCATATATCTTTAGCTGAGTAGCATTCAGCAACCTTCTGGAATATCTCATCAGTCATAGTCTGAGAAAGAATATTCATGGCCTTTGCATCTGCAGTTTTCCACTTCTTTATTTCAGCATCTGTTCCTGAGGGAGGTGGAACAGCACTTGTGCTTGTGGTCTATGGAGGTCTTGGACACACTGTCAAAACAGAATTGAAAATGTCCTCATCAATAGAATTCATGTATAATCTAATCCTTTCCTTCCAAAGTGCAAACTTGGAAAGATTGCACACTGGAGGTCTGGTGCTAGCATAGTCTTTGTTTTGTGCCATGGTTTTTGAAAATAAATACAATATAGAAAATAATACCCCTCTATATAAGATTTATCTTTTCAGAGATCTTTTGGTTCAGGTGTTAGCCTGTAAGAACCAACCTCCCTCTGATACAAATTGAAAGTGAGAGAAAGATCGACCTTAACTCGAGAGGGGGGGGGGGTGAATAGAGTATTTTAAAATAATATTTACAATTAAAATTGTAAGGCAGTGGAAGATTTAATTTAATTATATGTGTAAGGTGCTTGTAGAAAAATAAAGTTAAAGCAAGAAATAAGAATCACACAGCACACAGCAATAACAAACACACAGCAATAAGAAGACACAAGGATCTATAGTGGTTACCCAAAAAGCCTGGGTACATCCACTCTTCTACCACCCTTGGTAGGAATCCACTGCAGGATGAGTTGATCAGGTGTCCTGGGCACCAATGAGCTTTTGATAAGGTGCTCAAAAACCAGATCTAGATTTTTGATAAGGTGTCTTGCCACCACTGAGTTTTGACAAGGCTCTCAGAATCAGATTCAGAACTTTTGAAGGGAGTTTTGATAACCCTTTTACAGTAGGAAAAGAAAAAGAAAGAGTTGATGATGTCTTCTCTGTCTCAAATCACTGAGAGAAGACTAGTGGATTGTTGATGTTATCAAAGCTCCCCCTGAGATGTAGAATGGTTCAGGAGTGAGAGCTTTGCTAGGGTGATAGGCTTTCAGAAGCTTCAGATCTCCAGTAGAAGATGATTCCAGCAGATGCTGAAATATTTGGTGTCTGGAGTCCTTGATGTTGAAGCCTTTGAACACTTGAAGATTTAGTATATTTGTAAATCACAGAAGTTGAAATCTTGATCAGAGAAATTATGTTGTTCAATCTTCTATAATGTAATCTAATTCTTCTGTATCTCTTTGTATTGTCTGTGTTGATCACTGTATCTTGTGTATCTGTGTTGTCAGAATGAAAACTGAAGGAGTATATCAGATATTCTCTTAGATGGTCGTTTAATCAGTCAAAAATGACTTCCATAATAGACAACTATATCTGGGGAAAGTCCTAAGCAATATTCCATTTAGTCTTTCCTTAAAACTTGCATCAGATTGATTAAAACGGCTAGAAAATCCTTTGCAATCAATGCAGGAATTAATTCTGATTATAATCCATAACTGTCCTTGAATTTGAATTCTGAAGGCATCGATCTCTCACAGAAATCGTCAATCTGAGCTCTACGATCGTTGAACTGAGCTCAGAGATTGGATTAACACAGCAGACAGAAAACGTCAAACTGAGCTCTACGATCGTCAAATTGAGCTTAGCGACTGGGAAAGTAACTGAAGACAGATCATCGATCTAAGCTCGTAGATCGTTCAGTTGAGCTCAGTGACTAGGAAATTAGCTGAAGGAAGATCATCGATCTAAGCTCGAAGATCGTCGACCGGAGTTCGACGACATAGCAGGGTTGAGCTCAGAGAGCGTCGAACGGAGTTCGACGTTTCGTCGAACTGAGTTCGACGAAAATTGTCTTTGTCTCAGCTCTAATTCTTGATCTTTGAATGGTCCTTGGGGTAGCTTCAAAGCTAAGTTCTAAGCCCTAGACTCATTCTAATTTGACCTTTTCAACTATACATCTAGGTCAAACCAATTTTCCTAAAAACATAGTGATCCTTGCCCAAATTAGTAATAGGGTGTTCCAACACACAGCAAGTGAGTAAATTAATCTGCACTGGTAGTTCTACTATAAACAGTAGTGCATAAGTATGATCCTACCACAGGAAAGTAACTCAACTTATATGAATGACCATATGAAAGTGAAGGGATAGATACTACTCTAGAGGGGGGGTGAATAGAGTTATCAAATTTTGCACAGACAAAACTTAATATTCTACCCAACTCCCTTGGAGTGAAGTGCGGAATGAAAAGATTATAGATATTGATTTAACCTTAAAGCCTAACACAAGTGATGTGTACAAACACAGGCTAACTGTAATTACAGTTAAGCTTGGAAAACCTAATCAGCAACTAGCAACCTAGTTATATCTAATCACAGCCACAATGCAGGAATTAAACAAAAGGAATCCAGACGACACAAGGAAATTTATAGTGGTTCCCCAAACAACTTGGGTACGTCCACTCTTCTACCCACACGGTAGGAATCCACTCAGGTTTTTGATCAGGTGCCCTGCCACCAACAGAATCTGATTCAGGTAGATTCAGAAACCCTTTAGACTTTTGATCAGGTGTCTAAAAACCAAGCACAGGTTTTTGATCAGGTGCCCTGCCACCAAGGGATACTTTTGAAGGGAGTAATAACCCTGTACAGGAGGGGGAAGAAGGTTAAGATGTCTTCTCTATTTTACAATAGATTAGAGAAGCACAAAAGCTTGCACTGAGCTAGAATGCTCTAAAGAATCAAGGCTCCCCCTGGCTCAAGAATGTCCAGGTGAAGTCTTGCTTCAGTGCAGAGAAACTCTTCAGAAAGTTCTGAAGGAAAAAGCTACAGGAAGAAAAGAAATAATAAAATCAAAGTTCTTCAAGCAGCTATCTTCTTCTTCTTCTTCTTCAAAGGAACTCTGAGTTGAACTTCCTAAAAGCAGGAGAACTCAGGTGAAGAAGAGATGAAGATCTTAACACTTCTCAGTTAGATGGAGATTGCTGAGAGCAGGAAGCTTGAGCTTGATGAAGGCTTGAGTGCTTGAGAATATGTGTGTAACTCTCGCTTCAATCCTCCTTCAAAGGGTCCTTTAAATATTATCAGCAAGCAACGGCTCTCTTCCATTTGAATTATTTGTCTTCTTCTAAGCCTTGAGACCTGGGCTGTAAATATCAAGAAGACAGAAATATCTCTGCAGCAAAACATTCTATAAAGGGAATAAATCACTTTCTAAGAAGCTGCAGGCTTAAATCAGATAACAGAAGGACTAAATAAAGTCACATCAGAAACAATCTCTTTATAGCAAAAGAAGACTTTTCAGTCTAACGGCTATAAAGGGCTGTCAGCAGATAAAGTAATTTAAAGAGACAGCTAATAAGACAAACAACTTTATCTTAAAAGATTTTAACTCAGGCAATAAGAATAGAGCAAATAATGCCTGGAAATATTATCATACAGCTTAAAAAAACTGTGCCAGAAAATGTATTAATTAATTAAATATAATAAATAAATACAAAATACAAAGGCAGACAGAAAACGTCGAACGACCTTCGAAGATCGTCGAACGACGCACGGAGATCGTCGAACTATCGGGCAGATAGTCGAACGATCCAGATAGTCGAGCTATCAAACAGATAGTCGAGCTACCGCAGCAGATAGTCGAACTATCAGGACAGATAGTCGAACTATCAGATAGTCGATCTATCTAGGACAGATAGTCGAGCTATCAAGCGCACAGAGATAGTCGACCTATCAAGCAGATAGTCGACCTACCTCAGAAAACAGATAGTCGATCTATCAAAAGATAGTCGAACTATCAAAACAAACTAGATAGTCGATCTATCAACAGATAGTCGAACTACCAGCGCAGAACAGATAGTCGACCTATCAACCGATAGTCGAACTACCAGCGCAGAACAGATAGTCGAGCTATCAACAGATAGTCGAACTATCAGCGCAGAACAGATAGTCGAGCTATCAACAGATAGTCGAACTATCAGCGCAGAACAGATAGTCGAGCTATCAACAGATAGTCGAACTATCAGCGCAGAACAGATAGTCGAGCTATCAACAGATAGTCGAACTATCAGCGCAGAACAGATAGTCGAGCTATCAACAGATAGTCGAACTATCAGCGTCGACCAACTGATAGACGATCGTCGATCAGCCGATAGACGATAGTCGAACGGCGTTCGACTATAGTCGAACGAAAAACCTACTTAACCAAATTCTCAATTTGGAAAAGCGAGGACTCTACAGCTAGACTTCTAACCATTGACCATAGATATTTCTTGGGTCAAGGGACACAAAGGAGAGGACCAAACTCAAATCAAACTAGGGTACCAACAATCTCCCCCTATTTGAGTTAAGTCTCTCAAAAACTGAAACAGCTAGCAATAAAACACTAAAAAATAAATTCAGCAAATAGTTAACAATAAACTGGCAGATTATCAATCAGATAAACAAATAATCAAATATATCACAGCAGTTTAATCAAACTATTAAGAATCTTTAGAGTCTGGTAAAGGATCAGAAGAACTAGAGGAACAAAAGAAATTTTTCTAAGAGGGTCATCTGATTCTTTCTTTGACATCTTCAGGTCCTGAGCACCAATGATCTTTAGTTCTGTAGCTCTGGGGACAACAGCTTCAGGATGTTTTTCCATGTACTTTGCTGGATCAAATATCTCAGGATTGACTTGGAATTTTTCAAATTCTTTCTTTCTGTAGGTTGACATGGTAGTAAAACCAGTCGTATCTTTACCTTCGGCTCTTGCTTTTCTTATTTGGGCTGCTCCTACAAGTTCTTGAAAGCGAGCCATCCTAAAATTAGGATCGAGCTCAGGATTTTCATATACGGGCTCTGGAGAAGCAGCATCAGCTATTATATCTAGATAAGACATTAGAATATTCTTAGCAGAGAGGTTCTTGCTAGATATCTTAAAACAAAATAAACTATTTACCTTTTGAAATACTTTTCTCAGATTGAACTGGAGATGGAGATGTAATTCTCTTCTTTGGTGAAGGAGGTGGGGAAAAGGTTGGTCTTTGAGCCACAACCTCCTTCATTTGTCTTTGAGAACCATAAGATGATTTGCCTTGAGAACTTTGATAATCTTGTCTTGGTTGGGGCTGAGCAGACGCAGATTTTCCAGAGGAGGCAGAAGGATGAGCTGATAGGTTCCCAGCGGCTCCTGCACCAGGAGGTGGAGGAGGACCTCTGGGAGTCCATCTTGAGACAGGACTGTCATACCTCTTGGTTCTTTTTCTTTCTTTTTGCTGATTTTTCGAGAACCACATCCAATGCTTAAAATCCTTGGATTTGGGGTCAATGCCCTTCAAAATGTAATAGGGAGTGTCATTATCCTTATTTGGAGGTGGAGGAGGAGCAGCTTTTCTTTTCTTTGCAGCAGATTTCTTTTTCTTTGACTTCTCAGACATATCAGAATCATCATCATCAGAATGGGATGATGGAGGGTTCTCATAAGGATCGTAGGCTTCTGAGACAGCCTTTTCTTTAAGCTTTGAAGCAGATTTCTCCCTTTCCTCTTCCATGGCATCCAGAGCCAGAAGGGAGTCTAAATCTAAACCTGGAGAGTCATCCCAGATGGATGACTTTTCAAATTGCAAATCTTTCTCTTTCTCTTTTAAAGATTGAACTCTTAATTCCCATGCTGCTCTTGCTTGAGCTTCTTCCAAGCTCAGAACAGGAGAGTCAACTTTGACTTCCTCTTTCTCAGACTCATCTTCTTTATTATCTAAGAAGGATTCCAACTCAGGGTCTACTTGAGTAGCAGGAATACTTGGATCAGCCTCAGAAACTACTGCTATGATTTGAGCAGTTAAATCTTCTTTAATAATATCTGTAAAATTATGAATACATATCTGCTAAATAAGCTTGAATCATTCCTTCAAGGTATTCACAAACTATCAAATTAATCGACTCATCAACAAAACGAATGAAAGAGTTACCTTCATATTTAACCATTTCCCATGATTCATTCAGATAAGAAGTTATGATTCCTTCCAGGAATCTAGCAATCATAGGAGTGGAAAGATCTTCTAAGCAAACCTTAACTGCAATCTCAGATAGCAGGATTCCATCTGCTATTTCCTTCTCAGACAAAACTGGAGCTAAAACTTTCTCAGCAGGAGCTGTTTCTTCCTGGGCTGGAGCTATTTCTTCCTCAGCTGGATCTATCTCTTTCTCAGCTGTCATGACAACATCTGGAACTATTTCTTCCTGAGCAGACATTACTGAATCTTTTAGAGCTGGAGGAGAAGCAGGATGATCTGAGGCATCTTCATTGAACATCTCCCCCTGCCTGATTTCAGTGGAAACTGAAACCAGGCCCCTAGAGGAAGATGGCTCAGCAGATTTAGTAAGAGATTTGATGGAGGCAGACAAAAGATCAATGGAAGCTGCAAGGGGAGCGATTGCCTCGTCAATCATGGTTTTGATTGATGGGGTAATCAGCTCCACGATGCGGGAGATAAGCTCTGGAGAGATTTCAAAAGATGAAGGATGAGAGGTGGATGGAGCTGCAGCAGATATGGTAGTGGTGCTGGGATGAGGAATGGTGTGGACAGGGGATCGAGCAGGAGATGGAGCAGGAGAGTTTATTGGGGAATGAATTGGAGAATGAATTGGAGATTCAGGAGGAGTAAGAATTCTCTCTGATCCTAACAAATCAAAACTAGGAGCAGATATCCTAGCCAGATGAGCAGGTAGAGGAGAGGCTGGAGGAGAAGGAGGAACAACCATAGTTGTTTCTGGAGCAGCAGAGGAAGAAGGTCGTACCTCAGCAGAAGTTGATGGTACTTCAACTGAGGCAGACGGCAAAGCAGAGGAGGAGGAAGGGAGAGCTGAGCCAGCTTCAACAGGTTGAGGAGCGACTGATGCAGTCCTTGTGTCCTCAGATGTTGCTGGAGCAGACTTCACAAACGTCCTCTTCCACTTAGAGAACAAGTGGGGATCCATCTTCTTGCTGGCGTTGATGGTTGTTGCAGTGGAACTTAGCAGCTGGGGATATCTTTCTTTCAGGAAGATACCGATAACCCTTCCTAGGGTGACTTCCTTCTTTCCATTCTTTTTCCTGATTAAATCAAACAAAACAGCTGCCCAATCTATCCTTTTTCGATTAACAATTGCACACATGAGTGCGAATTGCTGCCTTGTTATATTGTCATGGGCAGAGTGCTTACCCAGGAGCACTTTTCCGACTACCTCAGCGAGGAACTTGATCTTGAAGGGGAAGTTTACCTTGAGCAGCTTGGTGGGAATGCCCTCAGCATGTCCCAGCTCGACCAGCATTCTTCCAAATTCCTGAGCGTCTTGCTCATAATCCTCATCACCAATAACTAAACCAAAAACATCAGATAAGACGGCCGGAGTCAGGATAGCTTCTTCTCCGCCTATGGTACCAGTCATCGATTCGTCTGAGGAAGACGACGTGAAAGCCCATTCTTTTATCTCTGGAATGTTGATCTTAATCCTTTCAGACATCAGCTTCTCTAAACCTTGATCCCTGCAGAGCTGGAGAACTTCCACGATTCCGGCATCGCAACTGCTGAAAGCTTCGAAATCCACACTGAATCCGGCATCAAACTTTACTACGGCTAGAACAGCTGGGGAAATCGCCATGGATTCGCCGGAGAAAGCACGAGAAAGCTGGAGAGAGAACGAGAAAGACGAAGCGCCAGAAAATCGCAAGCGGGAAAGCAGAATGCAAAAGGGCACGCTCCGTCGACGATAAGACACAAGATCTTTTAACCTAGGTCGACTATCGGCTTTATATTGGACCGGATATAGTCGATCTATTAAAAAGATACTTGACCCGATAGTCGAACGACCGTTCGACGATCGGCTCAGAAGCAGAGTAGTCGAACCATCGTTCGGCTATTTCTGGCTTCACACGCAACAAGCTGACGTCGTTCAGAGATCGACGATGAGCTCAACCTGTTCGACGATGGTCGAACGTCGATCGACGATCCTCAAACAGATAAGCTACCATTAACCAGAGGTCGACGATAGGCTCAATCCGTTCGACGATCTTCGATCATCGTTCGACGATCTTCAAGCAGATTTCAACAAAGGCAGATATAGTCACACTTAGTCTCGTCCATTAATCATGCCTAGTTGAACTAAAAAGAACAGATGCTTCTGTTCATCTAAAGGCTTGGTGAATATATCACCTCTCTGAAACTCAGTGGATATGAACTCAAGACAGATCTTGTTCTTTTCCACACAATCTCTCAGGAAATGGTGCCTAATCTCAATGTGCTTGGTTCTAGAGTGGTGCACTGGATTTTGTGCAATAGAAATAGCACTGGTACTATCACACATGATCTTGGTGTTCTTGTGTGAGTAACCATAATCCACAAGCTGGTTTTGAATCCACAGGATCTGTGAACAACAACTGGCAGCTGCTATATATTCAGCCTCTGCAGTTGAAGTTGAGACAGAAGCCTGCTTCTTACAGAACCAAGAGACCAATCTCTCTCCCAGGAACTGGCAAGTTCCTGAGGTGCTCTTCCTGTCAACTCTGCAACCAGCATAGTCAGAATCAGAATATCCAATTAATTCAAACTCTGACTCAGCTGGGTACCAAAGTCCTAGATTTGGACATCCTTTCAGGTATCTCAGGATTCTCTTTAGAAGAATCAGATGAGATTCCTTGGGGTTGACCTGGAATCTAGCACAAAGGCATGTAGCAAACATTATATCTGGCCTACTTGCAGTTAGATATAATAGGGAACCAACAATGGCCCTATAATTCTTTTGATCAACTGGCTTGCCGTGATCATCAGAATCAATAACTACATTAGTAGCCATGGGTGTAGGCATTGCTGAAGCATCAGCCATCCCAAATTTCTTTACCAATTCCTTGGCATATTTGGATTGGGAGATGAAGATACCATCAGCATCTTGCTTAACTTGGAGACCAAGAAAGTAAGACAGCACACCCATACTACTCATCTCAAACTTAGAATGCATCAAGTTGGAAAACTTTTTGCACAGTTTGGGATCAGTGGAGCCAAAGATAATATCATCTACATACACCTGAACTAACAGGATTGTGTCCTTGTGATGCTTGACGAAAAGGGTTCTATCAACTACTCCCCTAGTGAAGTTGTGCTCTAACAGGAAACTAGCTAAGGTCTCATACCAGGCCCTAGGAGCTTGCTTTAGTCCATAAAGAGCTTTCTGCAACTTAAAAACATGAGAAGGCTGAGTTGAAGAAACAAACCCTGGTGGTTGTTCAACAAACACCTCTTCCTTAAGCTCACCATTTAGGAATGCACTTTTGACATCCATTTGGAACACCTTAAACTTCATGAAGGCTGCATAGGCCAAGAAGATCCTTATTGCTTCTAGCCTTGCAACAGGAGCAAAGGTTTGGTCATAGTCTATACCTTCCTCCTGTCTGTAGCCCTGAGCTACAAGCCTAGCTTTATTCCTTACTATTATTCCATTTGCATCTAACTTGTTTCTATACACCCACTTGGTGCCTATGATCAGTTGGCCTTTAGGTCTTGGAACCAAAGTCCAAACTTTACATCTCTCAAACTGATTGAGCTCCTCTTGCATTGCAATGATCCAGTGGGGATCTAGCTCTGCATCTTTAAAGGTGAGGGGCTCAACCTGTGAGAGGAAACAAGCATGCATCACATCCTGTCTTAATTGGTGTCTTGTTTGTACACCAGCTGATATGTCTCCAATCACTTGAGATGTGGGGTGATCTCTAAGTGTGACAATGTCAGCAGGTGGGATGTGATCTTCAGCAACAGTTGGGATTAATTCCTCAGGAGGAATTTGATCTACTGTTGGTGGTACAACAACAGCTTCAACAGCTTCAGCAATGTCTTCATCACTGTCTGATTCAGTGATCTGAAGAGTTGATAGTTGGAGAATCTCTTGAGGAGCATCAGGTACCTGCAAAGAACTGGAGGAAGGAGAATTTTCTTTCTCCTTGTAAAACATCTGATGCTCATCAAATGATACATGCACAGATTCTTCTATCTTACAGGTTGATTTGTTATAAACCCTATAAGCTTTGCTTACTTGGGAATATCCAAGCATAATTCCCATTGAAGCTTTTGCTTCAAATTTTCTAATATATTCTTTATTATTGTTATGAATATAAACAATACAACCAAAAACTCTAAAGTAATTAATTTTTGGTTTCTTTCCTTTAAGCAACTCATAAGAGTTTTACACTTAAGTTTGTGTATCAAACTTCTATTCAAGACATAGTTAGCTGTACTAACAGCTTCTGCCCAATAGGATAGAGGCATGTTAGCATCTGCCAACAATGTACTAGCAGCTTCAATTAGTGTTCTATTCTTCCTTTCAACTACCCCATTTTGTTGGGGAGTTCTAGGAGCTGAGAAGCTATGTTTGATACCTTCTCTCTCACAGAATTCTTGCATGAGAAGAGAGTCAAACTCAGTACCATGATCACTTCTGATCAAGGCCACATGAGTAGAGTACTCAGTCTGCACACAAAGTAGAAAGTCTGTAAGGGCTTTGAAGTTATCAGACTTAGTTCTCAAAAAGAAAACCCAACTGAACCTAGAGAAGTCATCTACAATTACTAAAGTGTAATACTTCCCTCCTAAACTCTGTACATTTATTGGGCCAAAAAGGTCCAAATGTAATAAATACAGGATTCTAGGAGAATCACTTTTATTTACAGATTTAAATGAATTCTTGGTTTGCTTGCCTAGCTGACAAGCCTTGCATAGGCTCTCCTTCTTGTAGGGGCAAGAAGGTAAACCTCTAACAAGGTTGTGCTTAGATAACCTAGATATATTTTTAAGGTTTACATGACTAAGCCTTTTATGCCAAAGGGAATTATTATTAAGGGTTACTTCATTAAACAGGCAGATTTCAGAGTGAGATGAATTAAAATCTACTAAATAGATATTACCTATTCTAATACCTATTAAAACAACATTATTATTCAAAGTAATATTGCAAGATGAGTTGGAAAATGAAACCTGGTAGCCAGCATCACATAGCTGGCTGACTGAAATCAGGTTATGCTTCAGTCCATTGACATAAGCAACTCTCTTGAATGTAACTGCTCCAATTAGTGATCTTGCCATAGCCTTCTGTCTGACCACAGCTGGAGTCTCCAAAGATAACCTTTGGGCCGAGCTTAGCTTTGAATTTTGACAGTAGATCTTTATTTCCTGTCATATGCTTAGAGCATCCACTATCCAAATACCACTTATTTTGAGTGATTGGATAGGCCTTCACCTGCAAAACAATTATTTAGACAGAGTGGACCCAGGTAACCTTGGGTCCCTTGTTTTTCACATAAGAAAAACTGGAAATATAAGAGAATGCAGGCTGAGGGTGATAGCCTAGTGGGTGAGATCTCCTAGGTGGGATTCTCCATGCTGATGATGGGTCAACAAACCTAGGGTTTCTATTCTCATTTAGGTTTCTATGGAATGGATTATGATTTTGAAAATCATATTGAAATCGTCGATCGACGTTCGACGATGGGCGCTCAGATCGTCGAGCTTCGTTCGACCATGGAGCATCCGATCGTCGAGCGGCGTTCGACGCTCTTTGCATTTCTTTGAAAAACTTCTTTCTCTTTTCTCTCTTAGCTTTATTTAGGGTTTTATTTACAAGGTTTACTTGCTCAGTGTTCTTCTTTCCACTAGCTGAAATGAAGTTCACTGGAGTTGAAAGATTATTTTTAAGCAAGACTGGGGGTTCACTGGGAGAAGCTCCTAAGCCTAGTTTATCATTACCTGACCTAGTGTTAGTCATGCTGGTAATTTCTAACAGCTTAAGGCTTCTACCATTAAGGGATTCTTCTAATCTCTTAGACTTAGCTAATTCTATTTTAAGAAATTTAATTTCTTCACTACAAGTAGTGAGATCTTCCTTTAACCTAATGTTTTCAGAGGCTATTGAATCTGAGTCAGCTAACCTATTTCTAAGTTCTTTTATTTCTTTTTCTGAACTAATTAAATCTAAACACAAAGATTTAAATTCTAACTTAAACTCTTCTGAAGTAAAATCATAAGATGAAAGTACCTCATCTTCAGTAGGCATCTCTTCATCAGAATCAGAACTCTCTGCAGCAGAGTGGTTGCTGCAGGCATCTATTGCCATTAGGCAAATTTCTTTGGCCTTCTTCTCTTCCTCATCTTCACTGGAGCTTGATGAGGATGATTCTTCATCAGAATCACTCCAGGTTTCAGCAATGAAACCTCTCTCCTTCTTCTTGTTTTTGTAGGAGGATGGCTTGGAGTGCTTCCTGTGTTGTTCTTTGTCTTTTCTCTTTTCCTTGTTCTTCTCCTCTGGACACTCTGGCAAAATGTGTCCAGGCTTCCTGCAACCATAGCAAATGATTTCTTTAGCAGGAGATCGATCATACCTTGGTTTGTCTTCATAGCGTGAAGACTTCTTTCTGAACTCCTTTCTCCCCATCTTGAGAAACCTCTTGGCAAACAGTGCCATAAGTTCCTCATTGGATTGGCTGCCTTCAGAAACATCTGCAGCCTTAAGAGCTAGAGATTGCTCTTTTCTTGTTGGAGTGGGGGTCTTGGCTTCAGCTTCTGCTTCTCTGGTCTTCAGCACTTGCTCAAAAGACTTGAGCTTGCCGAGGAGAGCTTCAGTTGAGATCTCATTGGTACTTCTGGCTTCTTTGATGGGCCAGATTCTTAGATCCCATGTGCTAGGGAAGCACATAAGAATCTTATCATTGACCTCTGTCAATGATATGTCCTTGTCCAGGGTCCTCAGCTCATTGATGATTGAGCTGAGCCTGGTGTACATAGCTTCAACTGATTCAGCATCAGTCTTCTTGAAGTTCTCATACTGTGAGATAAGGTTGGACCTCCTGTCCTTCCTTTCATCAGCTGAACCAGCTACAATCTGGTTCAGTGTGTCCCACATGGCCTTAGCTGAGGAGCAGTCAGCCACCTTCTGGAACACCTCATCAGACATTGTCTGAGCCAGTATGTTCATTGCCTTGGCATCAGCAATTTTGGCCTTCTTGTATTCATCATTATAGTCTGGAGGAGGCACTGCACTCATATCAGATGATGAGGCAGTGGCTGCAGCAGGTGCTCTTGGGGGACCTGACAAAATAGAAGCAAAAATACTCTCATCAATAGAGTTCATATATAATTTAATCCTTGCCTTCCAGATGCCAAACTTTGCTAAGTTGCATGCTGGAGGTCTGGTGCTAGAGTAATCCTTGGACTGGGCCATGATAGTGAATATCTATAATCTCTTGGTATCTATCAGGATCTTGTGACTTAGGTGTTAGCCTATACAGTCAGTCAACCTCCCTCTGATACCAATTGAAAGTGAAGGGATAGATACTACTCTAGAGGGGGGGTGAATAGAGTTATCAAATTTTGCACAGACAAAACTTAATATTCTACCCAACTCCCTTGGAGTGAAGTGCGGAATGAAAAGATTATAGATATTGATTTAACCTTAAAGCCTAACACAAGTGATGTGTACAAACACAGGCTAACTGTAATTACAGTTAAGCTTGGAAAACCTAATCAGCAACTAGCAACCTAGTTATATCTAATCACAGCCACAATGCAGGAATTAAACAAAAGGAATCCAGACGACACAAGGAAATTTATAGTGGTTCCCCAAACAACTTGGGTACGTCCACTCTTCTACCCACACGGTAGGAATCCACTCAGGTTTTTGATCAGGTGCCCTGCCACCAACAGAATCTGATTCAGGTAGATTCAGAAACCCTTTAGACTTTTGATCAGGTGTCTAAAAACCAAGCACAGGTTTTTGATCAGGTGCCCTGCCACCAAGGGATACTTTTGAAGGGAGTAATAACCCTGTACAGGAGGGGGAAGAAGGTTAAGATGTCTTCTCTATTTTACAATAGATTAGAGAAGCACAAAAGCTTGCACTGAGCTAGAATGCTCTAAAGAATCAAGGCTCCCCCTGGCTCAAGAATGTCCAGGTGAAGTCTTGCTTCAGTGCAGAGAAACTCTTCAGAAAGTTCTGAAGGAAAAAGCTACAGGAAGAAAAGAAATAATAAAATCAAAGTTCTTCAAGCAGCTATCTTCTTCTTCTTCTTCTTCAAAGGAACTCTGAGTTGAACTTCCTAAAAGCAGGAGAACTCAGGTGAAGAAGAGATGAAGATCTTAACACTTCTCAGTTAGATGGAGATTGCTGAGAGCAGGAAGCTTGAGCTTGATGAAGGCTTGAGTGCTTGAGAATATGTGTGTAACTCTCGCTTCAATCCTCCTTCAAAGGGTCCTTTAAATATTATCAGCAAGCAACGGCTCTCTTCCATTTGAATTATTTGTCTTCTTCTAAGCCTTGAGACCTGGGCTGTAAATATCAAGAAGACAGAAATATCTCTGCAGCAAAACATTCTATAAAGGGAATAAATCACTTTCTAAGAAGCTGCAGGCTTAAATCAGATAACAGAAGGACTAAATAAAGTCACATCAGAAACAATCTCTTTATAGCAAAAGAAGACTTTTCAGTCTAACGGCTATAAAGGGCTGTCAGCAGATAAAGTAATTTAAAGAGACAGCTAATAAGACAAACAACTTTATCTTAAAAGATTTTAACTCAGGCAATAAGAATAGAGCAAATAATGCCTGGAAATATTATCATACAGCTTAAAAAAACTGTGCCAGAAAATGTATTAATTAATTAAATATAATAAATAAATACAAAATACAAAGGCAGACAGAAAACGTCGAACGACCTTCGAAGATCGTCGAACGACGCACGGAGATCGTCGAACTATCGGGCAGATAGTCGAACGATCCAGATAGTCGAGCTATCAAACAGATAGTCGAGCTACCGCAGCAGATAGTCGAACTATCAGGACAGATAGTCGAACTATCAGATAGTCGATCTATCTAGGACAGATAGTCGAGCTATCAAGCGCACAGAGATAGTCGACCTATCAAGCAGATAGTCGACCTACCTCAGAAAACAGATAGTCGATCTATCAAAAGATAGTCGAACTATCAAAACAAACTAGATAGTCGATCTATCAACAGATAGTCGAACTACCAGCGCAGAACAGATAGTCGACCTATCAACCGATAGTCGAACTACCAGCGCAGAACAGATAGTCGAGCTATCAACAGATAGTCGAACTATCAGCGCAGAACAGATAGTCGAGCTATCAACAGATAGTCGAACTATCAGCGCAGAACAGATAGTCGAGCTATCAATAGATAGTCGAACTATCAGCGCAGAACAGATAGTCGAGCTATCAACAGATAGTCGAACTATCAGCGCAGAACAGATAGTCGAGCTATCAACAGATAGTCGAACTATCAGCGTCGACCAACTGATAGACGATCGTCGATCAGCCGATAGACGATAGTCGAACGGCGTTCGACTATAGTCGAACGAAAAACCTACTTAACCAAATTCTCAATTTGGAAAAGCGAGGACTCTACAGCTAGACTTCTAACCATTGACCATAGATATTTCTTGGGTCAAGGGACACAAAGGAGAGGACCAAACTCAAATCAAACTAGGGTACCAACACCATACAAGCATATAAGTTAAGGATCGGGTTAACAGTAAAGTAAATCATCATATAAGAATGCACATACAAACTTATATGATAAGGATCATGTGTATTTAATGCAATGCAATGTTTTGAATATAATGTGATGACTCACCCATGCACACACATCGCTATGTCGACACAGACTTGTAGTTATCACTTTTGGAGCAGGTAGCTAACCTCTCAGGCGTCATCCATCATAGCTAGACGGTGACAGTAAAGCGGGCTTCTCCACTACTAGGCGGTCATCCACACTACCATGCCTAGGCCTCCATATGCCTCAATGCTAAGAAAACAACTGTGGAGCTCCCATGCGTACTATGGCTTACAGGGGTCTTGGGTAGATGTGCACCAAGAGCATATCCCTACGCTGGCCTATCATCATGGCATGAAAGGTGCCTCTTAGAAAGGATCGCCAAAGGACCAAGTCCAACCGTCTAATGGTACAGAGGGTGCCTCAGGAAGTAAGCACCGAGGACCAAGGCCCAACCATCCAAGTCTATTTGTCAAATCCCATCGGTGTAATTACTGGTGACCCCGTAGACCTGCCACACTCTCCTTAACAAAGTATTATGACACCACATGTCAACCTACACCGCATGCAATTTCATATTAAAGGGCTTCATACTGAGTCCCTTTTTTATTCATATCCAGTGCTCAACATCACGCAAGGACTCCACACAGAGTCCCTTTTTGTAAGAAACGAACAAAAAACAAACCGGAAGTGGTATAACATAAATTTTATTATCTGAAAAAGGTAAACTTTACAAAGGTATGGCCTCCCTTTTATAGAATGGAGGAGAGAGGAGAGAGTACAAATAGACAGTGTGGGACTAAAAAATAATAGTATTGAGCAGCTAGAAAATATAGAGACCGAACAGGCCGAATGATTAAACAGATGGGCTAACCGTTTGGCAACACCAGAAGGAAGAGACCAAGCTGTAGTAGGAGATCGCCAGACATCCCGGTCTCCAAGATGTCGGAGGTAAACCGCCAGACCGCTCGGTCCACAAACAATAATAGTCTGGATGACAAACCGCTAGAGAGTAACCGCTAGACCGTGTGGTCTACAACCCTCCAGACTCATACCGCCAGACCACTCGGTCTCATTCCTCAACACGCCCCCTCAAGTTGGAGCAGAGATATCCATCATGCCCATCTTATCACAAATGTGGAAGAAGGAAGTAGAAATCGGCTTGGTGAAGATATCTGCAAACTCTTTGTCGGAGGTGACGAACAGAGTGCAAATTTGTCTCTTCAAGACCTCTTCCCTAATGAAATGGCAGTCGACTTCTATATGTTTTATTCTCTCATGGAAGACCGGATTTTTGGATATGTATATAGCGGTCTTGTTGTCACAGAACATAGGAAGAGGATAGTCGAAGACCTCTCCTAGGTCAAGCATGAGAGCACGCAACCATTTTAACTCACACATGGTTGACGCCATACTTCGATATTCGTCTTCTACACTGAACCTGGAGACAACAGACTTTTTCTTGCTCTTCCAGCTCACAAGATTTCCTCCAACAAATATGCAAAAGCCAGATATAAATTTACGGTTACCTTTATCATCCGCATAACTTGAATCTGAGTAGGCTTCAACCCTTAGATAACCATTATTCTGAAAGAGTAGCCCTTTTCTTGGTGCTGCTTTGACATACTCTAATATCTTCAAGGTAGATAGATGATGGCATTCCCTAGGAGCTTGCATGAACTGACTAACCTTGCCTACAATATAGGCAAGGTCGGGTCTGGTCACCGTGAGATAAATAAGTTTGCCTACTAGACGTCTGTACTTCGTGGCATCGGATAGAAGAGGCGAGTCATCTGTCCATGTTTTGTCTTCTCTAGTAGCCATGGGATACCGGGCCGGTTTGGCACCAGTCAATCCTTCCTCTCGTAGAAGATCTGGAGCACACTTCCGTTGGGAGATAACCATTGAGCCGGGCTTTCGAGAGATTTCTATCCCTAAAAAGTGTTTCGGGAAGCCCATATACTTTGTGACCAGGTGTTGACGAAGCTGTTTCTTTATCAAGTCCACCCCAGCCTAATCATCACCGGTAAGAAAAATATCATCCACATACACCCCCAAAACCACCAGTCCCAATGCAGTTTTGCGAATAAACAAGGAGTTATTGGCCGAGCTTCTTGCAAAGCCGATGGCAGCCACAATGCCACTTAATTTGTCGAACTATGCCCGAGGGCTCTGTTTTAGGCTATAGATGGCCTTCTTTAACTGGCATACTGGTGTCTCCCCCTAAGCAACATACCCAGGAGGTTGCTCCATATAGACGTCCTCTTGAAGATCCCCATAGAGAAAGGCATTCTTGACATCAAGTTGGGAAATAGCCCAATCCCTATTGACAGCCACAGAGAAAAGAACTCGGATGGTGCTGAGGCGAGCAATCAGAGAGAAAGTATAAAAGTAGTCAACCCCATAAGTCTGGTAAAGCCTTTGGCAACCACCCAGGCCTTGTAGTGCTCCACAGTGCCGTTTGGACGAAACTTCACAACAAACACCCAGCGACAACCGACGACATCAGTACCCACTGGTGGAGAAACAAGGGTCCAGGTACCCCGTTCAGTAAGAGTGGCGATTTCCTCATCCATAGGAGATTTACAATGAGGAATAGCAAGAGCCTCCTAGTAGGTGCGGGGAGTGGTAGTAGCCGAGATAGCCAAAGCAAAACACCTGCGAGAGGGAGTAAGCCAATCATAGGAAACAACTGCGCAAGCGGGTGTTGGGTACACGCTCACACCCCTTTGCGAAGAGCAATGGGAGGATCCAGGTCAACTCATGCCTTAGTGACCGGAGCGTCTGTGGCGGAGAAAGCTGCCCGGGACTGGAGAGAGACGGTTGCAGAGATGAGGGGGGAGGTGGAGGGGGTATAACGAAAACAGAAGGAGACAGAGGAGGAGATGTGATAGGAGTGGAGACGTCGATATGCGTGGAAGGAACAGAGAGAGATGGTGGAGAGTCAGAGACATCAGGAGGGAGAGGGGATTGAGTAGAGAAGTAGGATGCATTTTCAAAGGTCACGTTCGCGGAGACAAACTGCTTGGTAGAACTGGTTCAAAGCAACAATAGCCTTTTTGAGTGGTCAAGTAACCCAAAAAGACACACTTGGTGGAACGACCGGAAAGCTTGTCACGGGTAGCAGACGGAGCATGCACAAAAGCCGTACACCCAAAAATGCGGAGAGGGAGAGGAAATGGTTCCTTGACTGGGTAGAGAATAGAGAAGGGGGTCTGGCAGTGGAGAATCGTAGAGGGAAGGCGATTGATGAGATAGCAGGCGAGGAGAAAAACATAGCCCCAGTAGGAGCGAGGTACCTGCATCTATGTCATAAGTGTGCGAGCAACATCGAGGAGATGATGGGTTTTACGCTCCTCCACCCCATTTTTTTGGGAGGTGTAAACATAGGTGGTCTGATGGATAAGACCATGTTGCATACAAAAGGAGGAAAACTCATGACTAAGATATTCCTTAGCATTATTAGAGCGTAAGATTTTAATATAAATATCAAACTTAGTTTTAATCATATAATAAAAGTATTGCCATATAGAAAGGAGTTCAGAGTGATCCTTTAAGAGATATACCCAGGTACATCTAGAGAAATCATCAATAAAGGTTACAAAGTAAGAACTACCCCGACCAACTGTGAGAGTAGGAGCAGGACCCCAGACATCAGAATGAATGAGATCAAACGGGCGATAAGAGCCACGGCCTTTCTTCGGCGGGAAGGAGGAGTGGAGGACTGATAAGAGGTAAGTGGGGCAGAAGCTGATGAAGAATCCGAGGAGGAGGATGTCCAAGGTGAAGAATCTAATGAAGCAGATCTGTAGAAGAGAAGGAGAAGGCAGACAGAGCGGAAACGTTGTCAAGGAAGTAGAGGCTGCCGCTCTCAGTCCCAGTAGCAATCGTCTGTTGGGTCCTCTGGTCCTAAAATGAGCAATAAGTTGGAGTGAATCAGACAGAGCACTGAAGTTGCTTGCATAAAGTAGTAACAGATAATAATTTGTAAGGGAACTTCAGGACATAGAGGGTGTCCAACAAGCGAAGCGACGGGGTGACTTAAACCACGCCCATTCAATGAACCGGGGAAGGTGAACCATCCGCAACAAGAACTAGAGGAAACCGATCATGCATTTCTAGGAGAGAGAAGCATTAAGGATTTTCGGTCATGTGATTTGTAGCAACAGAGTCAATCAGCCACTTACCTTGGGTAACAACATGGGCACTACCTGAAGTGGTGGCCATAGAGGCAGACGGCGAGAGGATGCGGAGGTAGAGATATCGGAATTGTCCATAGAGAAACACACTAAACCGCACGAGTAGAAGAGAAGTCGCGCGGATAGAAAGCGAGAAGGCCGCGCGGACAAAAGAGGAGGCCGCGATGGAAAAGAAAGAAACCGCAGCGAGCTAAGAGAAGAAGAAGCTCTAACAGTCACGGTGTCAGCACACCAGTGGCAAGAAGGGCCATGACCAGGAAGCATACCAAAGTAAAAGGACAGAGGTCGCACGAACTGTGAAGAGGTCATTTAAACTAGAAGAGGAAGGAAGCAGAGAGAGGCAAGAAGACCAGGCCGCGGCAAGCCGAACAGATCGCGGTGAAAAGCGAGAAGCGGTCAAACAGAAAGAGACCGCAAGAGCAAGAGAAACCAAAAGAGGATTCGATGAAAGCCGCAGCGGACAATCAAGGAGAACGTAACGGTCAATGTGTCAATACACCAGTGGCCAGAGAAGCCACGACCAAACTGCGTGACTAGAGAAGCAGAAGGGAAGAAGTCGTGCGAATAAATGAGATCGCACGAAGCAAGGCAGGCCGCGCGAACAAGAAGAGGTCGTGCGAAAGAGAGGAAACTGCGCGACTAAAGGAGACAAACCGCGCGGTTAGGGAACAAACCGTGCGGTTAGGAAACAAGCCACGCGAACATGGAGAAATCACAGCGGTTAGGAGAAAGAGAGCTTCGGCGGTCACGATGATAGACACCAGCGGCCAGAAATGTCACGACCAAGCCGCAGAACCAAGCAGAAGGAAAGAAGTCAAGAGACTAGAAAGCATCCAGCGCGAACATAAGAAAGAGAAGACCGCGTGATTAGAGAGAAGCCCGTGGGAAGACAAACAAGGCAAATAAGGCTAACAGATCGCGAGAAGAACAGGTCGCGCACATAAAGGGCAACGATAAGGAGAGGAAGAAGCCGCGCGAACAGGGCGCAAGCAGGTGGATGAAACAAGTCGCGAGGCAAGATTGCGAGAAGAAGAAGTAAGCTGTGCGGTCAGAGAAGGCACATAGAATAAGGAGGAGTAGATGGAGTCCTCTGATACCATGTAAGAAACGAACAAAAAACAAACCGGAAGTGGTATAACAAAAATTTTATTATCTTAAAAAGGTAAACTTTACAAAGGTATGGCCTCCATTTTATAGAATGGAGGAGAGAGGAGAGAGTAAAAATAGACAATATGGGACAAAAAAATTATAGTATTGAGCGGCTAGAAAATAAAGAGACCGAACATGCCGAATGGTTAGACAGATGGGCTAACCATTCGGCAACACCAGAAGGAAGAAACTAAGCTGCAGTAGGAGACCGCCAAACCACCCAGTCTCCAAGATGCCGGAGGTAAACCGCCAGACCGCTCGGTCCACAAACAACAATAGTCTGGATGAAAAACCGCTGGAGAGTAACCGCTAGACCGCGCGGTCTATAACCCGCCAGACTCAGACCGCCAGACTGCTCGGTCTCTTCAACAGTTATCAACACATCATTCTAGTGCGTCAAACACACACACACCTCCAACCCTTCAACATTTTCATACCACATAAGGGTTCATCATTTACACAAGTGGCAAGCCACCTTATATAGCATACCATTCCCACACTGCTACCTATGGGGAGACACAACTCTAAGCATTGGACTATTTTACACATTACATTAATAATCATATCACATTGCCATGCTTTAACCTCATTCAATTCCTTTCCACATGATCAAGCATTCACAATAAGTATAACTCCATATGATAACCACAACAATGTAACGACACTTCACATATCCATCAAACATTATAACATTGCTATGGGATACATATGCTATTATCGGTCGTCATACCCTCTTTCAAAACCTGTTTCATTCTCCTGGTTATAACCATGCACATCCTTACTAGATTTCACAAGAATATCATTTGTATACCCAAATCATATCAAGTCTTTTGTTCACCAAGTTTTCCAAAACCGTTTGTTTACTAAACTCCTTCAAACCGTTGGTACAATCATGTCTCATGAAATAATTTGTTTACTTAAGGATATATCAATTGAATCCCATCAACCATTTGCTTATCACGATTACAAATAGACTAAGTTTACAAAAATCTCAACATTATTTTGCTATGATTTCTCTACCAAATCCAAACCCAGTTCTACACTAACCCGAGAACAACATGTACTTGAGACATGACTGTACATCAAGTTCGACTGGACATTCCCGAGGCTACATGACTCGTATGAAAATGTGTGACCATCCATTGGAAAGGTATTTCCAATGACTATGACTTTCGTGTTTAGTCAAAAACTCAAATCTGGTCGTAACCTATGAAAAATTTGCCTCGAAGTTTGTTGCGCACAGAAAATAGACTTTTGCACGAATTTTAAAGCAAGATGAATGACATCAGTTCATCTTCTTCATCAAGACATTTATTCAAAACTATATGCAGGATTTAATCCTCCCTTATTCAACCTCAATAGACTATTCCTCTTCATGAAACCAAGTCTACCATCTTTACATATAAGAGAAGAGGTTGAAGAAATCAAATCCCTAGGAAAAGGTCCTAGCATAGTCTTTTCCTAAGAGATCTTCATCTCATAAGTCCAACTCTTTTGAGTCAACATCTCTCCTAGATAATAACTTGAGTTCTAGCACCAAGGGAGAGGCTAAGAGAATCACCTCATTTTCAGCCATGGATCTAATCACTCTCCTTGACGACATCTTCTTCCTCGTTGGTGTTATTCTTCATGGAAAGGAGAAGTCTTTCCTCTAGAAAATCCGACACCAGCGACTTTCTTCGTTTCATTGGGTTTGGCAAGTAACTGCTCGGCAAGAGAATGAAGTGATGTTTAGGGTTTCCTGTTCCTTCCTTTTTATAAGAAGAATTAGGGTTAGATTGTTTGCGACGTGTCAGCCTAACATTGGACCGCCCATTATTATTTAAAATTAAGTCTTATCGAAAGGACCGGTCCAAAGGAACCATTTGGCGCATTTCCCGAAAACCAGGTTCAGCCCATACACATGAACTCGCAACACAGTCAGTCGAAAATGTTCTAATTCAAAATCATCATGTATACCATACACACTCGACGAATCGTCGAGATTCGTCGTGATCACTCGACGCCTCGCCGAGTCCTGTACTTTTCCAAGTCAAAGCATTAAGATCATCGAGTATCATTCGACGCTTCGTCGAGTGGCATCGACTTTACTCAACGCATTCGAAGCTTCATCGAGTGGCGTCGAGTTTACTCAACGCCTATAGTATCAAGAATAATTCTAAGTTAAAACACTCAATGCCACATTGAATGGCGTTGAGACCACTCAACACTCTCGACGCTTTCTGAGTCCAAAAATATTTTAAGTCAAATCACACAACACCTCGTCAAATGGCATTGAGACCAAACAATGCTCTCGACGCTTTCTGAGTCCAGAAATATTCTAAGTCAAATCACTCAACGCCTCGTCGAGCGGCGTTGAGACCACTCAATGCTCTCGATGCTTTCTTAGTACAGAAATATTCTAAGTAAATTTTTGTCGTGTGACGTTGAGACCACTCAAAGCACTCGACGCTTTCTAAATCAAGGACAATTTCTAAGTTAAACTGGAATGGCGTTGAGACCACTCAATGCAATCAATGCCTGGTGGATCCAGAACAATTTTTCTAAGTTAAACTAAAATGGCATTGATACCACTCAACACACTCAATGCCTAGTTATGTCCAGAATTCTTCTAAGTTATATTTGCCCTATTACTCGAGTATCACTCGACGCCTATTACCGGTGCACCCCGATCATAAGTCAGCTTTCTTGACTCAAAACGCGCACCAGGGGTTTAACATGAAATGGGATATTACACTAGACTTATTTGGCATTTCGAGGCGACCCCAACTCCAAAATTGCTCTCACCTTGTTAGGGTTTGGTTCCACCCCTGCGGGAGTAAGGAGATGACCTAGGAACTTTCCCTTGATCGCCCTGAAGACACACTTCAAGGGGTTCAGCCTTATTTTATATTTCTACAGGGTGCCGAAGGTCCCTTCCAGATCCTGGAGATGAGAGTTTACAACCCCACTCTTTATCATGAGGTCATCTACATACACCTCCAGGTTCCTCCCCTTCTACTCCCGGAAGACCCGGTCCATCATCCTTTTATATATTTCCCTGTATTTTTTAGCCCAAAGGGCATAATTTTATAACAGTATAACCCCTCCCCTGTGATGAAGGAAACATCTTTCATGTCGTGTGGGGGAATCATGATATGGTGATAACCTGAAAATGCATCTAAAAAGCTCATTAGAGAAAAACCAATGGCTAAGTCAACTAGAGCATCGATTCGAGGCAAGGGGTAACAATCTTTAGGACATTCTTTATTTAAAAGAGAGAAGTCGATACACATCGTCTAGTGGTCATCCCCCTTATTGACATTCACCATATTAGAGACCCAGCCTGGATACTGGATCTCCGATACAAACCCTACCTTCAGGAGCTTCTCCACCTCCTATCGGATGAGCTCCGCCATCTTGTCGGCGGTGGAACTCTTCTTCTACCGGATGGGGTGGGTGTAGGCATAAAGTTTGAGGCTGTGGCAAGAAACATCCGTATTAATCCCTGGCATGTTCGCTGCGCTCCATGCGAAGATGTCGACATTCTTCTGGATGCACTCTAGCATCCTCCTTGGTCCTCCAGGCTCAGCCCCCCGCTAATCTGCACCTTCTCTACCCTTCCTTCTTGGGTGAGAACTTCCATCTCCACCACCTCTTGTGCTACCTTCAGTTGGAACTGGTCTTCCCACTCACCCATGACCCCCTAACCATGGAAAAGAGCTTCCTCCCCAGCTTCCTCCACGGACATTACCTCGACATGCTCCTCCAGCATTTCCTCTGCAACCTCCATACAGGTGCGGACCTCTTCCTTCTCCACCTTCATCTCCTTGGCTTCTCCCGTGGACACCTGGCCAGATAGCTCCTCAATCCTCCTCTCCATCTCCTCGCCTCCACCCTGCCATGAGATGGATTTGACCGCCATTACGTAGCACTCCCTCGCCACCTTGGGTTCTCCCCGGACCCGAATATGGATGCCCTCGGCATTGAACTTGAGGCACTAGTAGAACGAGGAGGGCACGCAACGAAAAGCGCTGATGAGGGGCCGTCCGAATATGGAGTTATAGCTGCTAGGAGCGTCCACTATGTTGAACAAGCAGTTTTGGATTGGCCCCCGAAGGAAACATGGAGCCCCACTCCTTCTACCTCCTTCCTCTCCCCGGAGAACCCGAACAGAGGCCCATCCGAGGCCAACACCCTCCTGGCCTCCAACCCAGGCGTTGAGTGGAACAACAAGGATGAAAGTGGGAAACCAATTGATGAAACCTTGTAAAGGGGCATAATAGGTTCCCTTCTATATTGACTACCCCTTCTATATTGGCACTAGGAAACATACCGATCAAGTCAGCGAAACAGGTGAGGGTACGCCCTCCTCATGTCCGACTCTAGCTCCCAAGTCGCGCTCCACACTTCGAGCAGCGGCGCTTAGCTCAACTTTTGACAATTAGCGTGCAAGCACCTTATTTGGGGTCAAACCTAGAGGAATAACTCAACTCTTGAATACAACATTGATAGAGCACCCATTGCGTCGAATGCCTTCTTGAATACAACATTGACAGAGCACCCATTGTCCATGTGGATCCGAGAGACGGTGAAATTCTCGATGGCGGCTTGAACAACCAGCACATCGTAGAATGGATCGTCGTGATCCAGCATGTCCTTCCAGTAGAATATAATCTTATCCTCGGGGGAGGGGTCAGGAACATGGAGGCAATGCTCCGGCAGTACATGGTGTGGAGACTCACTTTACGGGCTGCCTCTACCCTCCCCCTCATGGATCACTTTGATCCCTCCTCGGCCTCCGAAATCGGCCCGGTCTTCGTACCTATACTCCACTGCCCTCGGCAGAACTTCCTCTATCCACACCTTTTAGTGGTGATGTTGTAGTTGTTGGGCCTTCCCCCTTGCTCTCCTCATCTCCAGGAACTCCGGGTAGGTATCCGTCATGTGCCCCTCCTCCTGGTGGAATTCACAGTAGGGAAGCTCTGCTCTACCCTCCGTCCACCTCCTCTACACTCCTCTCCTCTTACTCCTCCTCAGGGCTATTGCTATAGCCTTGTGTTGATCAGGGAGGGGGCCTATGACCCTGAGTCCAACCTGGAGGGTTGAAATAGCCTTGCCCCCCTTAGTGGTTGTCTCCTGATGAAGGCCAATGGGTTCGACGGAATAAAACTACACTTTTTATGGTTTGTACAATTAAACAGGATAGGTAGGCTGCAATATTTCTCTAAGTACTCTGCCGTTGATTTCAACTAAATATTGGCACAAAATTTTTCAACGCACAATGCAAAGGGATGCTACCCCTTTTAGAGATTAAACAAGGGATATATGTCAATGTTCTCTCAAGCGAATAGAACCTACCCGATCCGAACAATTAGATATTAAAATTAAATCTATTCGCCAACATTCAAAAAACCAACATGAGGTGATCCGGACTAAAATAGCAATTTAAACAAAAGTACAAATTCAATCCCAAATTAATTTAAAATGAGGAAGGCCAAAATCACTTTAATGTAAGGGGAAATCATAGGTAATGAACCCTATTTCTACTAGCGTTCACGAGATCTACCCGATCCAAATTATACGAAAATATTTTGAAGAAAAAATGCTTGAAAATTCAGATTTAATTAAGCACTAATTTCAATATAAATAAGGACTAAAAACTCTCCTTTTATTCCATAAAATCTTACAATAATATAGAAGAAACACACAAGATATTATTTAGAAATCGTTACCCAAATCCCAAGAAATCCGTCCACAAAAATCAGTGGAGGAAGCACACACGACGGTGGTTGAATCTATCTCTACGTAAGTCCACGAATCTGTACCGGACGATGAAGATCCAAGCCATTATCCATTGCAAGAAACCCTAGGAGAGGGAGAAACCTTGAAAGCCAAAATTTTTGTGAGAGGAGAGAGGAAGGGCTACTCGGTTTGTTGGAGGGAGAGGGTGGTCGGTTTTGGAAGGAGAAAAGTGTGGTCGGATTGGTGTTGGAAGGGAGGAGAGGGCTCGGGTTGGTGGTGAATGGGGGTGGCTGAGAGAGAGAAGGGGAGGGGGAGTGGGAGGCCGGCTAGAGTTGGCCGAAATTCCAAGAGGGAAAGAGGGGGGGCTCAGTTTTGGGAAGGAGAAGAGGAAAGGTTGTTTGGAGGAGAACTTGAGGAGGGAGGAGGAGGAGAGGAGGCCGAACATGGAGAGAGGGGAGTAGGGGTGGCCGGCGGCCAAGTGGGAGGAGAAGGGAGGGGGCCGAACTTGGCAAGGAAAAAGGAGGGGGGAAAATTCAATATTTGAATTCTAGGTTTTCTTTTTCATTCTTCATTGCAAAACTCTTCATAACATGGCTTAAGATAGCCTACACCACTCAATCTCCACCCTACATGAAATAGAAATACCCATGATGGTTATAGGCACTCATCATACATGAAATAAAAAAAAATAATTTAGTGCATGAAATAAAACACCTTTGATGGTTATAGGCACCCATCATACATGAATTAAAAATACAAAAATTTAATGCAGGAAATAAAATACTTAAAATAAAATGCTTAAAATAAAAACTGCTAAACAATATATAATTATAAATATTTAATTTATAATTAAATATTTTATTTGAAGATAACAGCGGACGTTGTGCAAAACAAGTAGCGGCATTGGCGAACAATGTCGTGGTAGAATTCCATGTTCAAGCTTGCGACATCTAACGTCCCAATCAACAAATTCCCTATGTCAGGAATCAACGGCCGCATCAGCAACGTCGCCATCAATCCTCCCACACTCAAAATTACTCATCACCAATGAGTGGCCCGTGAGGGGGAACAGTAGAAAGCAACAGTAATAGGGGGCAAATCTGGCCCCACAATCCAAGTCATAGTTGCATGATCATCCCACATCAATGAGAACCTGTCAGACATAGAAACAGCAAGACTTTCGAGGAAACTCGAAAGGGTATCAAGCAAAAGAAAAATAACTTGAATCTTACCATCCAGTTCAAGATCCAAGGAGTCCACGTGGAAAATAGATATGGTAGAACTAATACTCCTCAACCCAAGAGAACATTAGTGGGAGGAAGAAAAGATGAAGAAAGCCACTCAGGTGGAAAAGAGATGTACAGTAAAAAGTCCGGAAACTTGAAATAAAGTGAAGCACCCTATGCTTTAGAAAAATCTGAAAGAAAAGCGTGATATCTAGAGTTCTTCATATCCCTGGATGGGTTGGCATTCCAACGTATTAATTTATTAACGGAGCTAGAAGCCATCTGCTCGGGCACTGACCAGACTAAACCCAAATCACTAACTCTAGTGTAGGACGGTCTCGGAAGGCAGCAGAAGTGCGTGCGACATAAATTAAAATTAAACGCTAACGTCCTAGATACATGTAAGGCATATAAGTAATAAGACGCAAATTGTTTGATTAATTTTTTAAAAATGCGCCTAAGTAAATTACGACCGTGAGGAGTGAAACTATGTGCTACATGACTTGACCCAATTGCGGAGGATAAGAGGGTTAAGTCAGGTGGCACGGGAGCCTTATAATCAAAAATTATTTCAATGGGCTCCAAGTCTGCAGTTTTAATTTTGACTTTGATATACTCACGCTTGGCATGAAGATAGGCAAAGGAGAACCGCGCATCATGAACAATGGAGTTGGATGCTCCCGAATGTGAAAGGATGTGCGAACGATACAACTCAAGGTGACCAACTATAGTCACTAACATATGGACATAAGGGTAATCAAAAGGAGGTGGGTAGATGCGTGCAATCGGGTGTGGTATATAAGTATGTTTAGGAGACACCACTTTTAGAGGCACAATAGCCAAGGAATCAGAAGCAGTCCTAAGCGAGGTTTTGCCCAATGTCAAGCGATCAGATGAATGGTCTATCCCCAAGAAAGCATAGTCAGATCTACGGATGGTGGTGGAAAGACCGATCATGTCAAATAATAACTTGGTCACATATATCCGACTAGATAAGTCCAACGGGAAAACTAAATAAATGGGCACCTCAAAATTTCTCAGACTAGAAAGAACCGGCTCGTGTCCTAACAGGTCATTACCTAAATCACTTTTAGGTAAACTTTCAACACAAGGTGACTCTACCGACACAGCCGAAATGTCTTCCAACTCAGGGTCATCAGAAGACTCCATAATAACCAAGGGAGATGGCTCAGAAATATAGTCGAAGGGAAGTGGTTGAATCCCAGGGGTGATACCTCAGAGTAGAAAACCCCATCCAGGTCACTAGGATATCCAAGCTCCTCAACGTAACTAAAATCGTCAGTGAAATTGGCCTCTCCCTCAGTTGCGGGATCAGTCCTAGACAATGCCTCAGACTCATCAGGAGAGTCTACGACTATATCAGGCAGCTCAGGGGGAGACTCAAAAGGGGCTACATGCGTATTCGGAATAGGACGCACAATAGAACTAAGATCAGATATGCCACTAGACTCACATGTCGTAATCGTCTGTCTTCTACTATAGATAGGACTACTCTCACCCTGTGGGCTCATGGCAGTCCTATCAGCCACTTTCTATGGTTTGGCGGAATAAAACTACACTTGTATTGAGATAGATACCAGCCAAATTGATGCAGGACAATGGGCCCGACGGAATAAAACTACACTTTCTATAGTTCGCACAATTAAACAGGATACCTAGGGTGCAATATTTCTCTAAGTATGCTACCGTTGATTTCAACTAAATAGTGGCACAAACTGTATCATCGCACAATGCAAAGGGACGCTACCCCTTTTAGAGATTAAACAAGGGTTATATGCCAATGTTCGCTCAAGAGAATATAACCTACCCGATCTGGACAATTAGCAATTCAAATTAAATCTATCCGCCAGCATTCACAAAACCAACATGAGAGGATCCAGACTAAAATAGTGATTTTAACAAAAGTCCAAATTCAATCCCAAATTAATTTAAAATGAGGTCAGCCAAAATCACTTGAATGCAAGGGGAAATCAAGGGTAATGAACCCGATTTATACTAGCGTTCACGAGATCTACCCAATCAAAATTATATGAAAATTATTCAAAAGAAAACACGCTTAAAAATTAAGATTTAATTAAGCACTAATTTCAATATAAATTAGGACTAAAAATAGCCTTATATTCAACCAAATCTCACAATAATATAGAATAAACACACAAGAGATGATTTAGAAATCATTACCCAAATCCCAAGAAATCCATCCACAAAAATGAGTGGAGGAAGCACACACGGCGGTGGTTGAATCTATCTCCACGCAAGTCCACGGATCCGCACCGGAAAATGAAGACGTGAGTCATTGTCCTTTGCAAGAAACCTTAGGAGAGGGAGAAACCTTGAAAGCCAAAATTATTATGAGAGGAGAGAGGAAAGGTGGCTAGTTTTTTGGAGGGAGAAAGAGGAAGGGCTACTCGGTTTGTTGGAGGGAGAGGGTGGCCGGTTTTGGAAATAGAAAATGGTGGTTGGTTTGGTGTTTTAAGGGAGGAGAGGGCTCGGGTTGGTGGTGAAGGGGGTGGTCGAGAGAGAGAAGGGGAGGGGGAGAGGGAGGCTGGCTAGAGTTGGCCGAAATTCCAAGAGGGAAAGCGGGGGGGGGGGGGGGGCTCGGTTTTGAGAAGGAGAAGAGGAAATGGTGTTTGGAGGAGAACTTGAGGAATGAAAAAGAAAACATAGAATTACCCATGATGGTTATAGGTACCCATCATACATGAAATAAAAAATACAAAAATTTAATGCATGAAATAAAACACCCTTGATGGTTATAGGCAACCATCATACATGAATTAAAAATACAATAATTTAATGCATGAAATAAGACACTTAAAATAAAATGCTTAAAATGAAAATTGCTAGACAATATATAATTATAAATATTTAATTTATAATTATATATTTTATTTGAAGGTAACGGCGGACGTAGTGCAAAACATGTAGCGGCGTTGGCAAACAATGTTGTGGTAGAATTCCATCTTCAAGCTTGTGAAATCGATCGTCCCAATCAATAAATTCCCTATGTCGGGGATCAACGACCGCATCAGCAATGTCGCCATCATCTCCTCCATGGAAATCTCTCCTCAGCCCCTGGTCATGAAATTTCGGCTGCCTCCAGCCTAGCTTATTGTTACGCTCTTGGCACCCCCACCTTAGCTGCTACTGCTGATGCTGCTCCCTCTTCCTAGGTCTTGCCCTCTTGCCCATTGCCACCTGGCTCCTTTTGCTCCTCTGCAGCCCACCTGGCTAGCTTCGTGGCGAATGCCGAGTTCGACGCCTCCCTCTCGACTTCTCGGGTATCACTCTCCTTCAGCTCCTCGTAGGACAATAGAGGCACCCTCTTCAACTCCATCCTGAAGAACCCCTACTGTAGTCCTAGGGTGAAGGCCACCATAAGGGTGTGCCCTGGAATCTCCTCAACCTGGACGACCCCCTCCTGGAACCTATCCACATAACTTCACAGAATCTCATCCACCCTCTGCTTGATGACAAACAGGGACTCTGACTCCCTCTTCCTCTTCTTCGATGTGGAGAACCTCAGCAAGAACCCTAAGGGAAGGTCCTTGAAGTAGTAGATGGAGTTGGCGGGCAGTAGATGGAACCAATCCCTCGCCTTCTCTTTGAGTGTGATGGTATGGAGCCCGCACTTGAAGGCATTCGTCATCTACCTGATTGAGACCACATCCTCTATCCACTGGGTGTGCTGGATTGGATTGCCCCTTCCGGTATAGTAGGACATCTCGGGCTCGCGGAACCCCTCTGGAATGGGGGTGGAAGAGACTAGGTCGCTGAAAGGGCTCCCACCACTAGCGGATCGAGCCAGACGATCTCGCGTGTCCACCTCTCCAGTCCCTACCGCACTCGTCTAGCTAGGGAATAATGCTCTCCCCAAGAGGTCTCGCCCACTACCTTGCGCCGCCACTTCCTTCCCAGGTCTCTAAATAGGGGCATTCTCGCCTAGAGCTGGGGTGGCGACCTCTGGGATAGATGGTGTCGAGCAATCACCGCGAGCCCCGAGGGCGAATGTTATGAGGTTCCGAATCTCCTATCGAAAGTCCTTGAACATGACGAGAGTGGTGAGAGGGGGGGAGGTGGCGAGTTAGCCTTGTCAGATCCTTTCCCTTTGTCTCTAGTCATCGAGCTCACTAAGGTTTCTGTCCTGGTTACTCTTTACGCTCACCGCACTAAAATGTTGAAACTGGGAACCGCCTTCCGTGGAGTTCGAACTCTTGGGGAAGGGGTGACCACACACTTACTTCTCCTAGCAAGCTTGGCTGACCGATGACTTAGGGATCCAAACTGACCAAATTCTCCAGTATAAAGGTCCCACCACACACCCGGAAGATCTTAGAGAACTTCGCCTCCTTAGCCAGTGCTGAGCTAAGCTCACATTAGAAAGTGTAAGAAGATTTGGGAATTAGATAACTGGAACGGCTTGCCTTCTGAGGTACCCCATTGGGTCTTTTTATAGATTTCAAAACCTAGACTGCAAATAATGTGGCTCCGTTATTCTAAATAGCTATATGCAGCCCAAACTGGTCTGCCAACCGCTTAACTTCGCTATTCTGAGGAGTTAAATGCAGATGTTCAGGGGAATCCAGGTAATACTGCCTCTGGACCCCACTAGGTGAGTAGCCCATGAAGGCGCCACTAACCTAAAAGGGCGAGTGTCGGGAGGCCAGGCACTCGCCTCTACGACCCTCCTTAACAGGGCGGATGCGGGATCTGATAGCCACTCACCCTGATAGGCGAGATCCCTTGCACCTATTACGGGCAGGAGCCTTCCCTCCTGATATTGGGCGGGATCCCTTTTGCTCCTCTGGGAGAATGCTGCTCTAGAAGGTATCATTCGCATATTTTGGCCCTTTTATCCAAGTGGGGGGGACCCACTCAGTGAATACGGGGTTATACATATATTGCAGCTTCAGCAGGTGGATGGAGATCTTCATCTTGAAGTTCCTCTTCAACCATGTTGGGTTTAACAACTTTGATTGAGTTTGGAGCATCTTCCTTGACTGCTTTTTCAAAGTTATGCTCTTTTATACTAGCGCATGCATCTTCACCAAAAGCACTAGTTGAGCTGCTATGAAGCATGTTTGTCTCATCAAATAAAACATAAATAGACTCTTCTACAACCAGGGTTTTCTTATTGAAAATCCTATATGGCTTACTATGGCTACTATAGCCTACAAAAATATCTTCAAAACAATTTTCAATAAACTTCGTACGATAATACTTCCTATTGTTAAGTACGAAGCATTTGTTATTGAAGATCCTGAAGAAGGAGACAGTCGGTTTTCTGCCCTTCAATAGTTCAAAAGGTGTCTTACGATGACTTTTGTTGATTAATGCTCTATTTTGCATGTGGAAAGTTGTGTTGACTGCTTCAGCCCAGAAAAAATCTGTAGTAAAGAGTCATTCAATATAGTTGTATATGTTTCAATGAGAGTTATGTTCCTTCTCTTGTCAACTCCATTTTGTTATGGAGTGTGCGGGGAGAAAAACTCATGAATGATACCTTGACTTGCACACAACTTTGTCATGGCCCCAAACTCAAATTCTATTTCGTAGTAACTTCTAATTTTCACCACTGAATAGTTCAATTCGTTCGGAATTTGCCTGATGATGAGTCCAAATATTACACAGATTTTTGGACTCATCTGGGCAGGTTTTATCATCTTAGCACTACACTTAAGAGCTATAACCGCTTATATTCATTTATCTGCCTGTTTCATGATTAAATGCACTTTAGGCCCGTTTTCTGTGTGCTTTAAATGTTTCTTTGTTTTTGTTTGTTTTACTTGTTCTTTTGCCATGTCTTGAGAATGTGGTGTGCACTTTGAGTGGCCTTTCTTCCTCTTCTGCTGGTGCATGGGTCGTGTGCATGCTCCGGAACCGCTCGGGAGACCCCGACGATACAGGAACACTGCGCACGATCACTAGAATCACTGCGCACGACCACCAGTCGTGCTCCACTGATCGTCCGCATTACATTCTCCTTTTCCCCAATTCTGTCTTGACAATCGTACGATCATTGGACCTATTGCGCACGGCCATTGGTCTTGCGCTTGTGATCGTGCCCTCTGTCCTATTCATTTTCCTTGCTCTGCCCGGGTAATCGCATGAGCACTGGCCATTTCGCGCACGACCACTGGTCATGCGCCACTGCTCGTGTGCGTTTACCTCAAGTTTTTTGTAGTTCTGTCTTAGCCAATCATATTATCAGTGGATTCAGTGTGCACGACCACCGGTCATGCACCACTAATCATGCGCATATTTGTTGATGTTTCTATCAAAGTTGCAGGTTTAATTTTAAATTGCGCACTATCATCGACCGACAGTGTGCACGACCACTGGTTGTGCGCCACTGATCATGCGCTCTGCTTGTTCTGCCCCCATATTTAAGGGAATGCTCTGCGATTTAGGTCAATGCTGGACATTTTTGTGATCGGGGAGTGCGCGGGAAGTGCCGTTCTACTTCTCCAGCTGCTCCAGCCACCTCCACATTCATCCCTTCCATTGGGAGTCCGTAGCCATTGATTCCGAAGCTTTCCAAACCCTCCGTCGAAGCTCCCAGCCATTTACGACCTCAAATCCATGCTTTCCACCAGAGTTGGAGAAGAAGACGACCTAGAGAACAGACTCAAAGTCCTTCGAGGTGACAGCTCGTTGGTACCGGAAGCCTCCTCGGACTCAGCCCGGAAGCGGATTGACAACTCGCTATTCCGGCCACGACCTGCGGTGGACCTTCACCCTCTAGTGGTTTATTCCTCTTCCCCTTCCTTCGTTGTATGGAATGATTTGATATTGTAATGAACTACATTCTCTGCTCTATATCTAATTGGATGTTTCTAGTTTTCATGTGCTTTTGAGTTGTGTGTTGTGAATGCACCTCGCCCACTCCACATCCACTCCATACCCTTGTTTCACCCGATTGCACTCCGCACAAGAACACTTCCATCCATTAGCTTTCCATCCACTTGCCCAACCAAAGTTCAGCAACGCGGCCGATACACTCACCTCACTTTGTGAAGCGGTGCCTTCGACCCGCATAGTCTTAATTAGTTTATTCGATCAAGATACAACAATCTCATAAGCCCCCTTTTTAATCTTTTCTAAGTATAACCCTCGTAACAATATTTTCTGAACTATCACCGCTCTATGCTAATTGCATTCCTCAAGAGACCGACACTCGGGGATTTATTCCCAAACTTTATTACTTGTGCGACCGGTGCGCTTGCCGATTTCCACGCATCAAGTTTTTTGCGCCGTTGTCGGGGAATGCAACTATAGAGCGATTCAGGATGACTGAAAATACTGTTATAAGAGTTAGTGTTTTTGACTGTTGTTTCCTTGTGTAGTTTGTCGCAGTGAATGCAGGGTCGAGCCACTAGAGACCTAGTAACCAACTAGCCCCTCTTCATTCAAGCCACTTTCAACGACTACTATTCAGCAACAGACTTATAAAGCAAGCCTTACAAACCTTACATACCGAGCAGAAACGGGAAAAAACAGTTTCGAGATCTCGCCTGACCTCATCGAATACGTCATCAAAAACTGCCATTTAGCGGAGACGGAAATGTTGATGCATTATGCCACGTGCAGAGGTTCTTAGAAATTTACAACACATGTACGCCAAACACTGCCAAAAGCAAGCAGCAGAAGATTCGAATCTTCTCTTTCTCCATGAAAGACGAAGCAAAGCGATGGTATCAAGATATCTGAAAGGGAATATCCTCATCCTGGAAACAACTCGAAGGAAAATTTCTAGCCAAATTCCGACAACCAATGCTTGCAATAGACAATTATAAGGAGCTCATCACCTTCATCCAAAGAAATGAAGAAACCTTGTTCGATACATGGGAGCGTTTCCAGTCCCTGCGAAGGGAATACTGCTGAGTGGAAATGTCAGACATCCTCCTAATCCAAACATTCAACTTCGACATCTCAGAAAGATTCCGACCATTACTCGACGTCGCAGCCGGCGGAACTCTGTTTAACAAATCCAACAAGGATGCCTAGGAAGTAATAGACAACATTGCCCAAACTAGTAGGCATTGGAACTCTCTGCCTTCTCCCGACCTTCCCGTAGAGATAAATTCAGTAGTCTCTGATGAAGCCACTGACCGCAAAACCTCGTCAATGACAAAGAAATTTTCGTTTATGCATGCAAAATGATGGAGATGTTCAACGAACAAGCAACCGCCATTCAGCGCCTACAAACCACCATAGGGATTCTCATGGAAATGCTACTATGTTCATTCGATCAGAAATAGGAAACGGTACATACAATAAGATTAAGAAGCGGAAAAAGCCTAGAGAGGGCCTCGCCTCCCGATCCTCCAGATCAATCACTCCGCGAGCCCATTACCGATTCGATAAAGGAACCTCCGTCCTCACCGATTGAGAAAGAACTCATGGCAGTACCACAACCCGTGAAGATCGAAGGGAAGCCACCATTTCCCCACCGACTGCGAAACGAAAAGGCTGAAAATCAATTCCATAAATTCCTCGAGATCATGAAAGGAGTCCAAATAAGCATACCCCTGATAGAAGTTATCACTCAGATCCCAGGATATTCCAAGTTCCTAAAGAACCTCATCTCGAGGCATAAATCTTGGAAGAACTGAAAATGATCAACCTCACCGAAGAATGCTCAACTCTCCTCGCCAACTATTCCCAAACCAAACGCAGAGATCCAGGCAGTTTCACCATCCCCTGCAGAATCGGCCTCCACAAATTCGGCCACGCATTTTGTGATTTGGGAGCTTCGATAAATCTAATGCCTCTCTCCATCTTCCACAAGCTAGGAGTTGGGATTCTACAGCCCACCCACCTGAGGTTGCAATTAGCTGATAGTCGATAACAAAACCAGTCGGGATAGTCAAAGACCTCACTGTCATGGTCAACAACCTCGCCTTCCCAGCAGATTTCGTCATCCTCGACATGATGGCCGATCCCATAGTACCTATAATGCTAGGACGGCCCTTCCTCGCCATAGCCCGTGCCATTATCAACGTCGACCAAGGAGAGCTAACCCTAAGCCTGGGGGAAGAATCGATTTCTTTCAACGTCCACGAGCCTCCCCAACATCTCAGAATCACCAACTGCGAAGAAGAATATTAGATAGAAGAACCAGACATGCACAGCGAAATTATTCTTGACCAAGACGAGCCAGCGTAGGAAGAAGAAGATGCACCCGACACAACCGTCCGAACTACTGTCCTGAGAACCCCGCATCCGACCAAAGAACCTTTCATCACATCAACCATCACACCCACTACCGCAACTCTGAAGCCGCTGCCCGAATCCCTGAAATACGCTTTCCTACAGGAAGGCACAACGTGTCCGGTCATCATCTCCACATCCCTCTCCGTCGACAACGAACTCGCCCTGGTCGACGTCTTAAAGAAATACAAAAATGTCTTTGGAAGATCATTAACCGACATAAAAGGGATCAGCCCGGCATTTTGCATGCACAAGATTCTGCTTGAAGATCAATACTAACCGTCGGCACAACCTCAAAGGAGACTGAACCCCAAGATGCATGAAGTGGTACAGGCAGAATTAATAAAATTGCTTGACGCGGGTATCATTTACCCGATCAGCTATAGCAAATGGGTAAGCCCAGTACAAGTGGTGCCCAAAAAGGGTGGGATTACCATGGTGGCCAACGAAAAGAATGAATTATTACCCACCCGCATGGTCGCTGGTTGGAGAGTCTGCATAGACTACCGGAAACTGAATGAGGCTACACGAAAAGATCACTTCCCGCTACCCTTCATCGACAAGATGCTGGAAAAATTGGCCTGTTAGGAATACTATTGTTTCCTCAGCGGGTATTCAGGATACAATCAAATCACAGTTTACCCCGACGACCAAGAAAAAACGACGTTCACGTGCCCATCCGGCACCATCGCGTTCAGGTGAATGCCATTCGGGTTGTGCAACGACCCAACAACCTTCCAGCGATGCGTGATCGCCATCTTTTGCGACATGATCCGAGACTTTCTTGAAGTCTTCATGGACGACTTTTCCCTTTTCGGAAACAGCTTTGATTCCTGCCTGGCGAATCAAGCCAAAGCTCTGAAGTAGTGCGAAAATACAAACCTCATCTTGAATTGGGAAAAATGCAATTTCATGGTACGCGAGGGCATCTTCTTAGGCCACAAAGTCTCTCACAGAGGGCTCGAAGTCGATCAAGCGAAGGTCAGCATCATCAAAAATCTTCCTCCTCCGTCTTCCGCCAAGGGTATCCGCAGCTTCTTGGGACACGCCGGCTTCTACAAAAGATTCATTAGTAATTTCTCATAAATATCCAAGCCCCTCACAAATTTACTGGCCAAGGACACCCAGTTTGACTTCAAAAAAAAATGTATACAAGCCTTCGAGACTCTGAAAGACTTACTCATCTCCGCTCTAATCTTGGTGGAACCAGATTGGACTCTACCCTTTATAGTCATGTGCGACGCAAGAGATGTTGCAGTCGGAGCGATGCTCGGTCAAAGGAAAAACAAAATCTTTTATACTATCTCCTACGCCAGTCGGACCCTCCACGATGCCCAACTGAATTATACCACTACGAAAAAGGAGCTATTGGCAGTAATCTTCGCTTTCAAAAAATTCCATTCGTACTTAGTGTTATCTAAGGTCATTGTCTACACTGACAATGCTGCACAAAGGTATTTATTCAAGAAGAAACACGCGAAGCCTCGGCTAATCCGTTGGATTCTTCTACTACAAGAATATGACATCGAGATCCGAGACAAGAAAGGGATAGAGATCGTCATCGCCGATTCCCTATCAAGATTGGAGAGCGACACCGAAGGAGCTGCACCCAACTGCGAACGCAACGAGATAACCTATTGCTTCCAAGACGAAAGATTATTTGCCATCTTTTTGCTCACTTCGACAATCCAATGGAATGCAGATATGGCCAACTACCACGCTTGCAAATCTGTCTCCCCTAACCTATCATCACAACAAAAGCGAAAACTAATGTCCGACGCCAAATACTATTTCTAGGAAGACCCGTTACTCTTCTGTACTTGCAATGACGACATCATTAGGCGCTGCGTACCCGAGAATGAATTTCAATCCGTAATTGACACAATGCCATGACCGGGAGTCCGACGGTCATTTCGGCGCCACCAGAACGGCAAGCAAGGTACTTCAATGTGGCCTATTTTGGCCAACCCTTTTTAGAGACACCCAAGCATACGTCGCAAAATGCAATGAATGCCAAAGGACCGGAAATATCTCCAAGAGGGACGAAATTCCTCTCAACAACATGCTCGTCTGTGAACCATTCGATGTTTGGGGGATCGACTTCATGGGACCCTTCCCAATGTCGCACGGAAAACTATATATTATTATCGCAGTCGACTATGTTTCCAAGTAGGTCGAAGTCGAAGTTGTCGCCGCAAATGACGCTCGCACCGTATTGAATTTCATACACAAGAACATTTTCTCCAGATTCGGCGCCCCGCGTACCATCATCAGCGACGGTGGGAGCCATTTCTGCAACAAGTCGTTCTTGCAACTCATGAAGAAGTTCGGAGTCCACCACAAAATCTCTCTTGCCTACCATCCCCAAACCTGTGGGCAAGTAGAAGTCTCAAACCGCGAGCTCAAAAGAATAATCGAAAAATCCATCCATTCCAATAGAAAAGAGTGGGCCAAGAAGGTCGACGACGCCTTATGGTCATACAAAACCGCCTTCAAAATCCCTATCGGTATGACCCCTTTTCAATTTGTCTACGAAAAAGCTTGACTATCGTCCGGGGCATGCCATGATATCGGACATACTGCTCCACGAACTTCCGTATCAGCACTCCCACCGAGTCATCTTTCCTGATTGGTATAAAGCGGGCCACCTTCGTCAACCGATCAACAATCACCCAGATCGAGTCGTTCCCCGTCCGAGACCGGGGAAGACCATGTATAAAATCCATAGCTATATCGTCAAACTTCCACTCCGGCACTGGGAGTGGCTGCAACAATCCTGCGGGGTTCCTGCACTCCGCCTTCACCAACTGACACGCCTCGCAATGGGTCACGAAGTACGTAATGTCCTTCTTCATGCCCGACCAAAACATCGTCTTCTTCAAATCAGCGGTCATCTTTGTGATCCCCGGGTGCACAGAGTACCGGCTGCAATGCGCCTCCGCCATAATATCCTCTCGGATCTGGCCTCCTGCGGGTATATATACTCTGCCTCTGAAATGTAGCAGTCCATCTCTCAGGGAATAATCTCCTGTCGAACCCTCCTCCAAGGATCGGAACATCGGCTCTACCCATGCATCTGTCCTCTGTCCGTCCCGAATGCGATCCCGAATATCGTCTATGGCCACCATCGATGTCAGATACTCCCTATACAGCTCTGGATCATCCTCGGACACTAGGGATATCTGCATATCTCTGAATGACCGTACTAGCTCCATGGACATAACCTGGGGCCCAGCTTCGGAAGTGGCAGCTCTTCGGCTCAACGCGTCGGCCACCACATTTGCCTTCCCTGGATGGTAGTGCATCTCATACTGATAGTCTGCTAAGAACTCCACCCAGCGCCTCTGCCTGATATTCAGCTCCTTCTGTGTGTCCACGTATTTCAGGTTCTTGTGGTCGGAGTAGATGTCGCAGTGGACTCCATAAAGATAATGGCGCCAGACCTTCAGAGCAAAAATGACCACTCCCATCTCATGGTCGTGCACTGGGTAGTTCTTCTCATAGGTCTTCAGCTGACGGGAGGCATATGCTATGACGTGTCCGTTCTGCATCAGCACTGCTCCCATCCCCTGGTATGATGCGTCGGTATACACCTGGAATCCTTCCTTTCCAGATGGAAGGGCCAGAATAGGGGCTGAGATGAGTCGGTCCTTCAGCTCCTGGAAAACCGCCTGGCACTGCGGGGTCCAAACGAAAGGTGCCTCCTTTTTCGTCAAAGACGTGAGTGGGAGGGCAATTTGAGAGAACCCCTCCACGAACTTCCGGTAATACCCGGCAAGTCCCAAGAAACTTCGTACATCGGTGGCTGTCTTTAACTGCGGCCAATCATGGACTGCTTGAATCTTTGCCAGATCCACCGCCAACCCGGCTCCGCTGATAATGTGGCCTAGGAAAGCCACCTCCTTCAACCAAAACTGACATTTGCTGAATTTCGCATAAAGGCGATGCCCCGCAACCTTTCCAAAGTAAGTGCCAGATGCCGAGTGTGCTCCTCCTCTGTCCTAGAGTAGATCAGGATGTCGTCTATGAATACTATGACGAACACATCCAAGTAGGCCTCGAAAACCCGGTTCATGAGACTCATGAACGCCGACGGAGCATTCATGAGCCCGAAGGGCATCACGGTGAACTCATACAGGCCATATCTGCTACTGAAGGCCGTCTTTGGGATGTCCTCCTCCTGGATCCGTAGCTGGTAGTATCCTGACCTCAAGTCCAGCTTCGAGAAATAATGGGCTCCCTCCAGCTGGTCGAACAATTCGTCTATCCGTGGGAGTGGGTAGGTATTCCGGACGGTCAGCCTTTTTAGTGCTCGATAATCGATACACAGGCGAAGTGTCCCATCCTTCTTCTTCACGAATAGGACCGGGGCTCCCCATGGCGAGGAACTCGGTCTAACAAATCCTGCCTCAACCAATTCCTGCAATTGAGTCCGAAACTCTGCCAACTCCTTCGGGGCCATCCGATAAGGGGCCCTAGATGCCGGCTTGGCCCCCGGCACAAGCTGTATCTGAAAATCCTGCTCTTGGTGTGGAGGTAGTCCTGGCAGTTTCTCTGGAAAGATGTCAGCGAAATCTCGAACCACCAGGATGTCTGTCACTGACTCCTTAACTTCCGCCATCTCAAATAGAATCTAATAGACCTCCTCTCCCTGCAGATGGGCCTTAACGGCCTGTACCGAAGATAAGAGTATACGAGAGACAGGTCTTATACCTTCAATGATAATGAAAGAGTCCCCGTGTCTCACGGTGATCCTCTTCGCCTGACAGTCAATCTGGGCATGGTTCCAGTGCAGCCATACCATGCCCAGGATCAGGTCGTAGTCCATCAGCTTCAAAATCGTCGCTGGAGCCTCGAATGCCTTTCCACCAATTTCTGCCTCCATATTACAGTGATCCGTGGTAAGGAGCTCAGATCCATCCGGTAGTCGCACCCTCATCCTCGAGCCTGTGAACCGCTCCACGCCTTCCAGTCCTTCTACGAACGTCTCCGACATAAAGGAGTGAGTAGCTCTAGTATCGAACAGCGTGCGGGCCAGCTTGCCACTGATGAATACTATACCTGGGGTGATTAGATATCTTAGGGTTCTATAGTGAGTTTTACTTTCCTTGCTAATCTATCTAGTGCGATTCAAAGTTTTAACTATTGAAAGGGAAATTCTATGAAAATAAAGAGGCATTGCAGCGTACCTACTATGACCTGCTCCAGATTCCGAGGCTGCGTAAGGTCCAAGGCATATACCTGCTCTCTTTCCTGTCTATGATCTCCCCCCTGGTATCCACGACCGCGGCCGCGTCCTCGGCCTCCGTAATGCTGAGCTGGTGGGCCGTCCTGTGGTGCCGGAGGTGCTGCCCCCCTCATGGGCCAGTTCCTCCGAATGTGCCCAATCTGATGACAAAGGAAGCACTCTGGTGGGGGATACGCCATTCCCCCGGGTCTCGGTATCTCCTGCATCCAAAGAGGTTGAGGGTCCAATATCACCTGTTCCCTCAGCTCCTGCCTCACGTCCTGACGAGGCTGGTCCTCTGTCCTCCTCCCCTCTGGTATAACACCTCGCCGCTGGTCATTTCTACCTCTCTGTCCCTGATCCTCTGCTGGCCACTTCCGGCCCCGGGTGGCGTGCCAATCTGCCTCAATCCTTTTTGCCATCTCCAAAATCCGGGAGATGGGCCCGTCAGATACAAATAACAAAGCCTCCCTCAAGTCCTCCCGCAGGCCCTTATAGAACCTCCTGATATACCCTGCTTCGTCCAGCTGGTAGGAATCTGCGTATCGAGCCAGATGGTCAAACTCTCGATGGTACTCCACCACGGTCCGGGTGCCCTGCTTCAGCTGTAAGAACCGCTCCTCCAAATCATCCCTGGCCGACTGCGGAACGAAATTCTCCAGCAATGCGGCCCTGAACTCCTCCCAGGTAACCTCCGCAACCTCCCTATCGGCAAATGTCGTTTCCAACACGTCTTCCACCACCTCTTTGCATGGGACTCCAGGCAAGAGACAACCAGAGCCACCCTCTCCTCCCAGGGACACCGTATCCCGGTCAGCATCTCGTACATGATATCCAGCTACTCTTCTATCCGAACTGCCGACTCTGTCCCCAAGTAGGATGGGGGAGACAGTCCTCGGAAGATGCTTAGCCAGTTTGCCCCCGAATTTGGCTGCGGGGCAGGAACCTGCTGGGACATGAAGGCCTCCAGGATGACAGTCAGAGTTTGTCCCATGTCCGACTGAAGGAAAGGAGTGGGGACCAGTGGAGGTGGTGCAACACCCTGAGCCTGCTGAACTCCGCCTTGTGGCGTAGGTTGTGCTGGAGGCTGCGTAACAAAAACATAGACTGAGAAAACGTTCAAATATTACATAAAAGGTGGACAATTTATATGTGATCCCCATATGGGCACACCACTGCTTCTGCTGCTTAGTTTGTCCCCAAACTAAACTCGAGCGGGGGTGACCCAGGGTTAGTGGACTGCTTCCTTTTCAGATCGATGTTTTCCCTCTGATACTACTTGTAAGACCCCCTTTTTTTTCTTTTAAAACTCGGGGTCTTAGGCCCAGAGTCTCCTCTTTGGGGTGACACCTTCACGTCCTGAAGGGTCATCACCACAAGGCGCCGATTCTGCTGGCCAATTCGATCACAGAAAGGTAGCACAATAATTGAAGTAAGAGCAATGCAGTCCACAATAATAAATCACATGTATATAAACTCCACGAAGGGAGTGTCCACAGAAAACATCAGAGTACAATGATACTAGAAATATAAGGGCTCATGCCCGGTACATCAAGTCCTCACTACAAAATCACTCAATGCGGAAGCAAAACTAAAACTCTACTGAAGGTCAGGACTCAAGGTCCCTGTAGTCTGGACACCAGTGCTAGACTGCTCCATCTCCAAGCGTACCGGCCTCCTGAGCTGCTCCTCCATGCTGGGCTCCGCGATCCCCTAAATGACGCGGTTCGAAAACCGTTAGTCATAAAGACTAAGCCATATCATCCCCTTACCCCTTCCTCTATGGCTCCTAAGAACCGAGCGGAGAGGAAGAAAGGGAAGGACATGAAGGTGGAGATTTAATCAAGAGACAAATGGCAGCGGAACTAATCTAGCATTTCAATAATAATATGACAGAAATAGAAAGTAAGAAAGGTAACCTTAACTTATGTGTGAAAGCGCATAAGCCAAGGGATCTTCTGCAAGGCTCCCATCGTATAGAGTGTCCCATACCACTTATACGTTGGGGTGTCGGTTATCAAACAACAGCATGTATATATATTGAAATTAACCTTTGATTTATAAACTTGCCCACACAAGCTTATAGACCAAGGGGTCGTTTTGCAGGTCCTAACGTATAAGCGTCCCATACCACTTATACTTTAGGTGTCAGGGTTAAATGAATCGATTATGCTATGTCATGCAAGTGGGTATGATGAAACATGCAAGTGCAACTCACACACCCGACTCTGTGCACACAGACCTTTAGTTCCCCCTTTCGGAGCCGTTACCTCCCAGGATACCTCCGTAGTGGCAGACGGAAGCGGTGGGTTGGGCCTCGCCCACCTCTAAACCAGTAAAGCACTACCGGTCAGACCTATCGTACGCCTCAATGCTTGGTGCACTAAGAGGACGCCTGCGTACTCTTGCCGGCTGGCGCACCAGACTTTTGTTGGCAAAGTGCTAACCACACTTGCCGAGTCAGCGTATTGGCGTCGGTGCATCGACCCTCCAATACCGAAGACCCACCACCTTAATTTTCATTCCTTTTTATGCACATGCAAGTTTAATCGTAAACACACAAAAGCCGAGCCAAAGCTCCCCGGACCAAAACGTCCGTCTCTTGACCAACCGAGCCGAATCTCTCATCAATCTTCCTGTGCCAACAATATTTGTGAAAGGTGCAGCCCTAGTTACTAAGTTACTCTTGTCGGTTTGTTATTGCAGTTTACGTTAGCCCAGGACTGCCCCCGGTATTCCCCGTGAAGGGCTCTCAAGGGGCACTAGGAACCAAGACGGCGGCATTACGGCCCAAAGTTCCCTTTCGCAAGGCACTTATTATTATTGGTTGATCCCCTTTACCCATTCCCTTCTCACATTACGATAGACTATCCTAGGGTGATTTTAAACCTTCCACTCTTCGGGGAAGACGATCTTTCGTCGAACCCGAGCACCTCTTAACTCTAGCTATCACCACTTCTCACTACTCTTCATATCATCCTACTGTGATATCATTCACAATTGTCCACCCAGACAAAATGATTAACTCCAATGACTTTCTCGGATCATGTCCTATTGCAATTCACAAATTTGCTATGTGCAGTCCAACCTAGACTATATGTCGAACCGGTTAGGCAACGATCCCAAACTCATCCAAACGCCCTAAATTATTTACTGGAGACTTATCATGATATAAATGACCTAAATCCAGAAAGTGGTAATTTTCCTAATTTATTTGGCATTTAATTAATTTCCTCGAAAATCCCAAGGGCTACCGGTTTGAACATGAACTACCCTAAGTTCTCATGAAAGATGTCCAGCAAATTTATGATAAATAGTAGGTTATCTCAATAGGTTAAATCCAAAGTATCATAATTTTTCTATCATCAAAAGGGCACTAAAACTATTTTAGAAATAATCTCTATCATTTGTTATTTATGAATCAAGTACAGAAAATATCCATCCAAAAATTATAAATTAATTATACTAAGCAGATAAGACATTCAAAATAACATTGGCCAGGTTTCATAATTTTCCAACAAGTATATCATCCATAATTAATTTTTAAACCATAAAACCCTTTTCTAGCATCTGTGAATGAAGTACTAGAATTACTCAACTAAAATCATACAAAAATTCAGGGGCAACTATTCTGACCTAAAACATTTACCTTGAAGATTTCATGAGGTTTTGATGAACAGAAATTACTAAACAATTAAAACATCTTTTAAGGTCATAACAAGCTTTACAAATGAAGTGCTAGCAATAATCAACATAAAATTCCAGAAAAATTGCTATAAGTTCTACCTGATCCAAAACTCACTCTACCCGAATTTCACAGCTTTTAAGTAAGGTTTAGTGACTGGTTTTACTTATTTGATATTTTACCCTAAAACTAAGGTTAGGGTTTTAAGGTATCTACTTGTCTCCAAATTCTCCAAGATTCCAACCAGACGATTCTTATCAAGCTTTTGTCAACTCTAAAGAGTTTCAAGGCAATACAAGAGCAATTTCCCCCATGTCCTTCACAACCCTCAAAACCATTCATTTAGGGTTTAGGCTTGGAAACTAGTGTAAATCAACCCTAAACTTCACCATTTTTCTCCAAGCAGGTTATAACACCCTTCTAAGTCAGAGGTCAGAAAATCAGCCTCTGTTGAGGTGATTTGACCTTTCCAAACTCTTAGTGCACTTTTTACTAAAAGATGTCTCGCTAATGCCTAGTTAAGGGTAGAAGATTCCTACCCAAAACTCCTCCAATCTAGTTGGAATTTTGTACAGATCTAGGTTTTATAGCCAGGGACCACTCACCAAAATTTTGGAGGGTTTGAAGGTCATTTGACCACTTAAATAAATTTCTCTAACTTAATTAAATTGAAACAAAAACTTAAGGCAAAGTATCTCCAAAAATTCCCATTTTTGGTCTGCCTTTAGTTATAGCTAAAGTTAACCCCCTGCCCAAATTTCAGGTCATTTGGACAAGGGACGAAGAGTGGGCATCCATTTTAATTTCTGCCCAACTCTTGGTACAGCCCCCACTAAAACGGGTTCTGCGGTCAAGCCGCTTACCCAAACGAGTTGAAATTAATTTTAAATTAAACTAGACTCAAAGGGCTACAACTTCCGTGACTGGTCATTTTTCCTAAAACGGCCTCTAAGTGTCTCATTTTGCAGCCTCAAAATATACTCAGATAATATATCTTTCCATTATGTATTATATACATAATTTATATATTATAAAATTGATTTTACTGTTCATCTTCTACATGAAACCGAAAACAGAACTCAGAAAACCATTTTTCCTGTAACATTTCCGTGATCCGTCATCGGCCGTCCGGTCACTTTCCTGGCCAGCCACCACCACCACCACCTCCGTCGAGGCGATGGCTAGCGGTCGGTGGTGGTTTGGCCGCCGAAGGTGGCGGTTTCCGGCGAACTCAAAAATACATTTTTCATGGTTTTCCATGAAAACGAGAGATAGGACCGGCTTCGTTGAGCACGAACTTCCTTTCTAAGAATCCTAAGATCTACCATGAAAGAAGAAGCAGAGGAGGACCTTGTTCGCGGTTTGGAGGCGAGATGAACAACGGGGTGCCATGGCGCGGTGGTGGCATTGCTGAACTTCTCCTACAGCAAGAGCAAATGTCTGGATTTGTTTGATTGAGTGTGTAAACTTCTCTTCTTGCTCCAAGTGGGCTTTTATAAGTCAGCAAGTGGGGAGGTGAAAGGGTAAAGCCTTAATGGTCATGAAGGCTCCTCTTAATAACATTTCGGTTACGGTGAAGGGATAAGAAACGGTGGAAGATAAAAAGGTGTGTCCAGTTGGCGGTTTCCTATTGGACCACATCTCCTTATTTTATTAAGAAATTACAGTAGGAAACGGCCCATAATTACTCCTGCTGTAACTTCTCACACCAGCATTTATTACCATGCGTGTTAGAATAATTTCGGGCCTGAACCGTCGTTTCGGTCAATGTCACGGGCGTGACACATAGGTCACGGGCGTGACAGGCCCGGGTGGCCAATTCTGGGGTCGAAGATTGTCGAACTGAGATCGACGGTCATCGAAGGGTGGTCACGCCATAGGTCACGGGAGTGACACCTTGGTCACGGGCGTGACATGCCCGAATGGCAAATTCTGAGGTCGACGACCGTCGAACTGAGATCGACGGTCGTCGAAGGGTGGTCACGCCCTAAGTCACGGGCGTGACACCTTGGTCACGGGCGTGACATGGTCATGAGACAAATTCCGCGCTCGGCGATCGTCGCGCTGAGATCAACGATCACCAAAGGGGGGTCACGCCCTTGGTCACGGGCGTGACACCTGGGTCACGGGCCTGACACCTGGGTCACGGGCGTGACATGCCCGAATGGCAAATTCTGAGGTCGACGACCGTCGAACTGAGATCGACGGTCGTCGAAGGGTGGTCACGCCCTAGGTCACGGGCGTGACACCTTGGTCACGGGCGTGACAGGGCCGGGTCGAAAATTCTGCGCCCGACGATCGTCTCCCTGAGATCGACGATCATCGAAGGACTCACGCCCTAGGTCACGGGCTTGACGGGTCGGTCACGGGCGTGACCAACCCGTGACCCAAAATCTTGGTCGATTCATTTCAATTTTTGGGCTTCCTAGGGTTCTTTCACGACCAACCGACTCCTAGGGGTCTAGCCGGAAATGGGATGTTACATGGTCTTCTTCTAGTTGAATTTTCTAATCTGACTCTCACTCTTCTGCTTCTGAATCTGTTTGAGAGGCATTGATAGCCATCATGCAAAATTCCTTTTCATCAGCATCATCCTCATCATCACTGGAGCTGGATGAAGCTTCAGAATCCTCTTCAGTTTCACTCCATGTCTCAGCAACAAATCCCTTCCTTGTATGTTTGTTCTTGCTGGAGGAGGGTTTGTCTGAGTTGTTCTTCTTAAAGTCTTTCTCGTTTCTTCTTTCTCTTCTATCTTTCTTGTCCTTGTTTTTGTTTTCTGGACAGTCAGGCACAATATGGCCTGGTTTCCTGCAACCAAAACATATAACTTCCTTGTTGTTATTTAATCTATCATACCTTGGATTATCATGTCCCTTGTATGATCTCTTTCTGATGTCTTTTCTGGCCATTTTGTAGAATCTTTTGGCAAATAAGCTGAGTAGCTCCTCATTTTCTGTGACCTTTTCTTCAAGCAGGTCCTCAACAGCTTTGCAGGCTATTGTCTTCTCTTTCCTTGTGGCTGGTAAGGCAGCCTTCTGTTCTTCTTCTCTATTTTTAACAAGCAGCTCATAAGAATTGAGCTTGCCCAAGAGAGCTTCAGTGGTAATCTCATTTAGACTTCTGGCATCTTTGATTGGCCAGATTCTTGAATCCCAAGTGCTGGGGAAACACATTAGGATTTTGTCATTCAGCTCAGTCAATGAGATTTCTTTATCCAGAGTCTTTAACTCATTGACAATCAGACTTAATCTGTTGTACATGTCTGCTACTGACTCAGCTTCTCCTTTTTTGAAGTTCTCATATTGGGATATGAGATGGGATCTTCTATCTTTTCTCTCATCAGCAGATCCTGAGACAATCTTAGAAAGTTTGTCCCAAATTTCTTTGGCTGAGTTGTATTCAGCTACCTTCTGAAATATCTCATCAGACATTTTCTGAGCTAAGATATTCATGGCCTTGGCATCTGCAGTCTTCCACTTCTTTATTTCAGCATCTGTTCCTAAAGGAGGTGGAACAGCATTTGTACTTGAGCTTGTTGGTGGACTTGGGCACACTGTCAAAATAGAATTAAATATATCTTCATCAATAGAATTCATATAAAGTCTAATCCTTGCTTTCATAAGTGCAAACTTGGATAGATTGCACACTGGAGGCCTCGTGCTTGCATAATCTTTGTTCTGTGCCATGTCTTTATATAAAATTAAATATAATGAAAATAACCCTCTTACAAGATTAATCTTATCAAGGATCTTTTGGTTCAGGTGTTAGCCTGTATGAACAACCAACCTCCCCCTGATACCAATTGAAAGTGGAGGATAAGATTAGTCTGACTCTCGAGGGGGGTGAATAGAGTTTGTTAAAATAATTTTTCAAAATAAAACTTTGCAGAGGAAGAGTAAAGTTCATATAGTATGTGTATTGTGGTGCAGCAATAAAACAGAAGTAATAATAAAAAGAAAACAAAAGATCCATAGCACACAGCAAAGAATACACACAAGCAACCAAACACAAGAAGCTATAGTGGTTCCCCAATCAACCTGGGTACATCCACTCTTCTAGCACCCTTGGTAGGAATCCACTCAGGATGAGTTGATCAGGTGTCCTGGCACCAATGAGCTTTTGATAAGGTGCTCAAAAACCAAATCTAGATTTTGTGATAAGGTGTCTTGCCACCACTAAGTTTTGACAAGGCTCTCAGAACAAGATTCAAAACTTTTGAAGGGAGTTTTGATAACCCTTTTACAGCAGGAAAAGAAAAAGGAAGAGGTGATGTTGTTTTCTCTATCTCAATCACTGAGAGAAGACTTAGTGGATTGATTATGTTGTTAAAGCTCCCCCTGAGATGTAGATGGTTCAGGAGTGAGAGCTTTGCTAGGGTGATAGGCCTTCAGAAGCTTCAGATCTCCAGCAGAAGATGATTTCAGCAGAGGATGAAATATGAATTATCTAGAGTCTTTGATCTTGAAGCTATGAACACTTTTCAGTATGCTAATTTTCAATAAAACTCTTCAGGATTGATCACTTGATTTTTCACTGAGTTGATCTCTCTATCTGTGTATATCTGTATTGAGTGTTTGTGTGTAATGAGTATGTTGTTTTTTCTCTTGATCTGCTATTGTGTATATTATTCTCTGATGATCCTCTGTCCAAGATAGTTGTTAACAGTCATAAATGTCTTCTATAAATATTTTGTCTTCTGGAGGAAAGTCCAATAAACATTCTCTGAGAAATCCCTTGAATCTTGCTCCAGAATAAATGAAAACGGCTAACAAATCTCTTGAAATAAATACTGAGAGAATTTGAAAAACATTCAAAAAGCTGACTGAATTTGAATCCTTAAAGTCATCGATCTCTCAGAAAAACGTCGATCTGAGCTCTACGATCATTGAACTGAGCTCAGAGATTGGATTGAACATCAGACAGAAAACGTCGAACTGAGCTCTACGATCGTCGAACTGAGCTCAGCGACCTGGAAACAAGCTGAAGGCAGATCGTCGATCTGAGCTCGAAGATCGTCGACCGGAGGTCGACGACTTAGCAGAGTTGAGCTCAGAGATCGTCGAACGGAGTTCGACGTTTCGTCGACCTAAGCTCGACGATAATTGTCTTTGTCTCAGCTCTAAGTCTTGATCCTTGAATGGTCCTGGGGGCAGCTTCAAACCTAAGTTCTAAGCCCTAGACTCATTCTAACTTGACCTTTTCAACTATACATCTAGGTCAAATTGATTTCCTAAAAACATAGTGATCCTTGCCCAAATTAGTAATAAGGTGTTCCAACAATCTCCCCCTATTTGGGTTAGGATTACTATTTACAGAACTCAGTAAAAAATACAAAAGCAAATACAGAAAAGCAAAATATTAAAGCAATAAGGCAGAACTTGCAGTATAGCAGCATTGAGATAGAATATCAGCAAGTGTTTTAAAATGAATGTACTGTCTGCTTACAGAGATCACTTCTTTTCACTTCCTTTCTTAAAAAAGATTTCCCTGTTGGGATTTAGAGCCTCTTTCTTTGACATTCTGTCATCTTCTGCACCTAAGGAGGTTTGAGATCTTGGCCTGGGAACTACAGCCTCAGGATGCAGTTTCATGTAATCCACTGGGTCAAAGAACTTCCTTGAAGCATATCTTTCCAGTTCTGCCTTCCTTTGCTCTGACAAGGTAGTGATGTTGGAAGTGTCTTTTCCTTGCTCTCTGGCCTTCTTCAACTGATCTAAGGCAGCAACTTCTTTCATCCTAGTAGTCCATGATAAAGGATTATTCTCTGGATCTTCAAAATGAATTGCAGGCTCATATCTATTAATAGTTTCTGAAGCAGTAGAAGTCCTTCTATCAACAGTTTCTCTGAGTTTATAAGGGAAAGGACCTTGAGTTGAGTCCATATGTCTTTGTCCTTCCCTTTGTTGTCTTGATTGAATCCTGTGTTCTCTCTGATTACCTCTGTATTGTCCCCTTCTGGACTGATAACCTCTTTGATATTGCTCTCTAGGATGATATCTCTGTGAAGATTGGGAGGAGCTTTGCTTTGGAGCAGAGGTTTGAGAAGCTGAGCCTCCACCTGATCCAGAATCTAGAGGAGGAGTAGGCTGAAACTGGGATGATCCTTTCTCATACTTATCCAACTTTCTTCTTTTCCTCGTGGCCTTTAGCTGGTTTTTAGAATACTGCATCCAAGATTCAGTTATCTGGCAATCATGTAGAATATAATAGGGTATGTCATTAACATCCTTGGCCTTTGCAGGAGGGACCTTCATCATTGCCTTACTTCTAACTTTCCTTTTCCTAGCTATAGTACTAGCAGAGTCATCAGATTCTGTATTGAATTGATCACTTTAAGAACTCTGTGGTCTGTCATACAAATCATCTATACTTTTGATGTATTTCTCTTATTGTTTCAATTGTTCAGGAGTTAGAACAGGAGCAGCAACAGATACACAACCTATTGAAGTAGCAATAAGAGCAGAAGGAATTGGAGCAGTAGGTTCTTCCAAATAAGTAGCAAGATCTTTATCAGCAACAGCATCAGCATCAGCAGAAAGCTTTTCAATGTCAGTAGTTCAAACAGATATAACAGCAGTACAAACAGAAGCAACAACATCCTCAGCCTTAAATGAGTTGACATATGATGCAATCAGGCTGGGATCACATTCTGAAATAGGCACAATGGCCTTAGTAAGATCTTCAACTTGCTGAACTGGTAAATATCTTCTGTGAAGAGAATCAAAAGCACTCAAGAGTGACCTGAGGTCCACTGTAAACACTAGAACTGGAACAGCAGCAGGCACTTCATCAGCTTCATGAGGCATCTCCCCCTGCCTTGATTCAGTAAGAACTGGATCAAGGCACCCAGAGGAAGGGATTGCCTAAGAAGAGAGAAAAGAAGATAGCCTGTCAGACAGCTCCTAAACATGTTTCAGAAGTGGAGCGATTGTGGTCTCCAGCAATGAGGATAGCTTGGGGGCTAGCAGCTCATACGGCCTGTCTGCCAGTGTAGGAATATCTACATGCTCAAGATGGGCTTGAGTAGAGGTAGGAGTTGATGTTGCTGGCATAATGGTGGATGGTGTGTCTGTAGGAGGTATAGGGATGGATAGTTAAGATATTGGGATTGTGGAGATGGATGATACGGGTGTGGAGATGGATGGTGAGAAAGATGGTTGAGCAAGGATGTCATGGAGGAGCTGTTGGTATGAGGAGGAGGATGGAGGCTCAAGAGGTGATGAGGGGGAATCATCCATGAAGGAGTCATCCAAAATGTTGAAAGATGGAATGGAAGAATCAATGGGTGGATAGTAGTACAGAGGATGAAATGGTTCTGAGGTGGTGGCTGGAGGAGATGAAATAGGTGATGAAATTGTGATGGGGGAGGAGATGGCTGATTGGATGGTTGATGAGGAAGGTAAGGCAGAAACAATAGGAGGTGGAGAAGGAGGAGCAGAGGAGGAAGCATGCAAATCTTCTGCTGGGGAAGAGACCTGAGGGGAAGTGACTGTAGTAGTCCTTGTGCCTGAAGCAGATGGTGCTGCAGCAGCACTGTTGGGGTTGATAATCTGCCTGTCCCACTTGCTGAAAAGGGCACAGGTGAGCCTTTTCGATGCATTGATGTGCATCCCATTTGAAACCAGTAATTCAGGGCACCTGGAATGCAGGAAAACCCCTAGAATCCTCCCAAAAAAAACAAAACTTTTGTTAATTTTCTTCTTGATCAAGTCAAAGAAGATAGTTCCCCAATCCAGATGTTTCTTGTCAACTATTGCTCCTATTAAATAGAGCTGATACCTTGAGATGATATCATGAGCTGAGTGCTTTTCCAGAAGCACTTTTCCCACAACATCAGCCAAAAATTGAAATTCTAATGATAGATTCTTTTTCAACAGCTTATTAGGGTGTACAGCGGAGTGACCCATTCTATCTAACATGGAATCAAATTCTTCTCTAGACTAATTAATAGAGTCATCTCCAGTACTTAAGGTGAATACTTCAGTCAGAAGAATAGGGGACAATGGTACCTGAGTCCCGTTGATCGTGACGACTATAGTATTCTCATTCTCATTGGATGCAGTAAAAACCCATTCCTTGATTTCATCTGCCGCAATCTTTATTCTGGTGGTCATAAACTGAACTAACTGTTGTTCTCGGAAAAGATTCAGAATGTCTTTGAACCTCTGATCGCTTCCATCGAAGGAGTTCATATCTATGTCAAAACCTGTATCAAATTTCATTTTGGAAAGAGCGGCAACCGACACCGCCATTTGTACCTGCAAAGATTGAACAAACACGACCAAGTGCAGCAAGAGTTTGGAGGGAAAAAGTGTTTTTCTGTAGAAACTATGAACGCGCAAAGGAGAACGACAGCCGTAAAAATGATATTTATATTAGGGTTCGACGCCGAAACGAAGAATCATTGAACTCAATTCGACGATTTGGTCTTCTAATGGAATACGAAGAGGTTTCAATGTCGTCGATCTCCGTTCGACGACATTGACGAGCTTCGAGCTCTGCTCGACGACCACTTAACAGAAGGAAGGATAGCTTAAAGCTATCAGGCGGCACTGAACTCAGGTCGACGATTTAGGAAACGTCGATCTGCGTTCGATGCTTTTGGGAAACCGTCGATCGCCATTCGACGATTTCTGGGGAAAATGTCGAGCGCAGTTCAGAGACAGAAAATATCCTACAGACACAAAGCAAAATGAGTTTTTAGCCTAATCTTGGTCTGTTTTTAGATTTTAAAATCTTGGAATTTATTTTAGGCTTCCTCCATCTAACATTCCTAACTGATTGAGGAAGAAGTTATGTTTCTTTTCATCCAAAGGCTTGGTGAAAATATCTCCTCTTTGCAAATCAGTTGGGATATATTGAAGTTCAATTTTATTTTTCTCAACATTATCCCTTAGAAAATGATGCCTAATTTCTATGTGTTTTGTCCTACTATGAAGGATTGGATTTTGTGCAATGAAAATTGCACTGGTGTTGTCACAAAATATTTTAGACTTCTCTAAGTTATAACCATTGTCTAGGAGTTGATTTTGAATCCACAAAATTTGTGAACAACAACTACCTGCAGCCATATATTCAGCTTCAGCAGTTGAAGTTGATACAGATGTTTGTTTTCTTACAAAACTATGCGACAAGTCTATCATCAAAAAACTGACACGTTCCACTGGTGCTTTTCCTGTCTATTCTGCATCCAGCATAATCAGCATCTGAAAATCCAGTTAAGTCAAATGCTGAATCTTTTGGATACCAGAGACCTAGATTTGGACAGCTTTTAACATACCTAAGAATCCTCTTTACTAAAGTTAAGTGTGACTCTCTAGGGCTAACTTGGAATCTAGCACATATACATGTAGCAAACATTATATCAGGCCTACTAGCTGTAAGGTACAATAAAGAGCCAATCATTGCTCTATATGTTGTCTGATCAACTGGTTTCCCATATTCATCAGCATCCAATACAGCATTGGTAGGCATGGGTGTTTTCATACATGATGCATCAGACATACCAAATTTCTTAACCAGCTCTTATGCATACTTGGTTTGAGAAATAAATATGCCTTTAGCATGTTGTTTGACTTGCAATCCGAAGAAAAAGGATAGCTCACCCATGATACTCATTTCAAATTTAGAGTGCCTAAGCTTGGAAAACTTTTTGTACAAGTTTAAATCAGTAGAACAAAAGATGATGTCATCTACATATATTTGTACTAGTAGGGTATGGGTCTTATGGGTTCTAATAAAAAGAGTTTTGTCTACTCTCCCCCTAATAAAATCATTTTCTAGAAGAAAGCATGCTAGGGTCTCATACCATGCTCTAGGAGGTTTCTTTAGACCATATAATGCTTTATGTAGTTTGAAAACATAATCAGGGTGAGTTAGAGAGACAAAACCTTGGGGTTGTCTGACATAGACTTCTTCTTTGATCTCCCCATTGAGAAAAGCACTCTTCACATCCATTTGGTAGACTTTGAATCCCTTGTGAGCAGTATAAGCCAGGATGATTCTTATGGCCTCTAACCTTGCAACTGGTGCAAAGGTCTGGTCATAGTCTATCCCCTCTTTTTGAGAATATCCTTGAGCAACTAGCCTTGCCTTGTTCCTTACAATAATTCCTTGATCATCCAATTTGTTTCTGAACACCCATTTTGTTCCAACAATGGAATGATCCTGTGGCTTAGGCACTAGTTCCCAAACTTTGTTCCTTTCAAATTGATGCAACTCCTCTTGCATTGCAATGATCCAGTGTGGATCTTGCTCTGCATCTTGAATGGATTGAGGTTCAATTTGAGAGAGAAAGCAAGTGTGCATCAGGTTCTGGTTGACCTGATTTCTAATTTGCACACCAGCTGAGATATTTCCAATCACTTGGGAGATTGGATGATCTCTTGATGTTATTAAATCAACAGGGGTTGTTGATTGTTCACCAACCTGTGTTGTTGTTTCCTCTTGTGGAACAGCATTTGGCTCTTCAAGAAGGTTTTCTTCTAGATGTTAAGCAGCTTCTTCATCTTCACTACTTTCATTCTTTTGAGTAACTTGCAATCTGTCCAAGTCTTCAGCTAGAGAATGTACCTGCAAATGTTCTATGGTAGAAGCATTCTTCTCCTTGAAAGACATATTAGTTTCATCAAAGGAAATATGGACAGATTCTTCTATTTTTTGAGTAGTTTTATTATAAACCCTATAAGATTTACTGATCATGGAGTATCCCAGAAACACTCCTTCATCAGCTTTTGCTTGAAATTTTGCTATATATCTCTTGTCATTGTTGTGAATATAACAACTGTAACCAAAAATTTTGAAGTAATCTACTTTAGGTTTCTTCCCTTTGAGTAATTCATAGGGAGTCTTGCCCTTCAGTTTATGTATCAAACTTCTATTCAGTACATAGTTGGAGGTGTTCACTGCCTCAGCCCAAAAGGATAGAGGAAGGTGAGCATCTGACAACAATTTAGTTGCAGATTCAATTAGGGTTCTATTTTTCCTTTCTGTTACCCCATTTTGTTGAGGAGTTCTAAGAGCTGAGAATGTATATCTGATCCCTTCACTCTGACAGAACTCTTGCATAAGAAGAGAATCAAACTCTGTCCCATGATCACTTCTGATCAGGGCAATATGAGCATTGAACTCACTCTATATATATTTGAGAAACTCTGTCAAACACTTAAAGTTATCAGACTTCTTCCTCAGAAAGAATACCCATGTGAATCTTGAGAAGTCATCTACAACCACTAAAGTGTAGGATTTCCCTCCTAGGCTTTGTACTGTAATGGGTCCAAAAAGATCCATGTGTAACAGATACAAAATCCTAGGTGAATCACTCTTGTTAAGTGACTTAAAACTGTTTTTAGTTTGCATGCCTAATTGACAAGCCTTGCAAAGTCCTTCCTTCTTGTAGGGGCCAAGAGGTAGTCCTCTAACAAGGTTGTCCTTGGATAGCCTAGAAATGGTTCTAAGATTAATATGTCCTAGTCTCTTATGCCATAGTATATTAGGTCTGGATATGGAATTGAACAGGCAAATATATACTTTAGATGAATGAAAATCTACTAAGTAAGTGTTACCTTTTCTGATACCTGTCAATACAGTTATGTTGTCTTCTCACTTGACCTTGCATAAAACTTTGTTGAAAGTCACTTGATATCCTTCATCACAAAGTTGACTGATACTTATCAAGTTGTGCTTGAGTCCTTCAACATAAGCTACTTTCTTGAAGGTGACTGTTCCAATTTGGACTGCACCATAACCTTTTGTTGTTCCAATGTTTGAATCACCAAAAATTACTTTGGGTCCAAGCTTGGCTTTAAAGGATGTGAAGTTGTCCTTGTTCCCTGTCATGTGCTTTGAGCACCCACTATCCAGATACCATTGCTGGTTTGATGTTGGATAGGTCTTTACCTGTACATATAAGAACTTACATGTTTTTGACCCAGTTTACCTTAGGCCTAGGTTGATATCCTTTAAATTCAGAAATGAAAGACATCCCAGGTTACTCTTATAACCTTCAGGATGGTATCTCCTAGGAGGTACTATCCATTCAGTATAGGGGTTGAAACCTTGGGATGTAGGAATTCTAGGATTGAATCTAGATGTACCTTTGAAAGATTGTTCAAAGCCCTGATCTCTGTTCGACGATCGTCAATCTAAGGTCGACGATCTAAGGTCAGATCGTTGAGCTCTGTTCGAAGATCGACTGTCCTGGAGTTCAGAGTTCAGCTGTCTTCGAGCTGAGTTCGACGATTTTTTCTTGGATCGTCGAGCGCCGTTCGACGATCATCGAGCTCTGTTCGACGCATTTTGTTGAACTATAACTTTCTTTGGCAAATCTGCATTCTTCCTAGCTACCTCTACCACTTCCTTCCCTTTATCAGAGATAAATTTGATTGGAGTTGTCAGAACTATGGGCTGGCTGGATGAAGCTCCCAAGCCCAGTGTACTATTAAGTCTAGAGTTCACTGTGCTTGTGATATCCATCAGTTTGATGCTTCTCCCATTAAGGGATTCTTCAAACTGCTTGGCCTTGGATAGTTCACTTTTCAGTGAAGCTATCTCCTCTCTATAGCATTCTAACTCTTCAGAGAGTTTGAGGTTCTCTGATTTTAAAGTGCTATACTCAGACAGTTGTTTTTTGAGGGAAATGATTTCCTTCTCAGACTCTAATAGATCTAGGAATAGTACTTTAAACTCATGTTTAAAGTCATCAGAACTGAAATCAAATGAATTGATTTCCTGGTCTTCTTCTAGTTGAATTTTTGAATCTGACTCTGACTCTTCTGCTTCTGAATCTGTTTGAGGGGCATTGATAGCCATCATGCAAAATTCCTTTTCATCAGCATCATCCTCATCATCATTGGAGCTGGATGAAGCTTCAGAATCCTCTTCAGTTTCACTCCATGTCTCAGCAACAAATACCTTCCTTGTATGTTTGTTCTTGCTGGAGGAGGGTTTGTTTGAGCTGTTCTTCTTAAAGTCTTTCTCCTTTCTTCTTTCTCTTCTATCTTTCTTGTCCTTGTTTTTGTTTTCTAGACAGTCAGGCACAATATGGCCTGGTTTCCTGCAACCAAAACATATAACTTCCTTGTTGTTATTTAATCTATCATACCTTGGCTTATCATGTCCCTTGTATGATCTCTTTCTGAAGTCTTTTCTGGCCATTTTGTAGAATCTTTTGGCCAATAAGCTGAGTAGCTCCTCATTGTCTATGACCTTTTCTTCAAGCAGGTCCTCAACAGCTTTGAAGGCTATTGTCTTCTCTTTCCTTGTGGCTGGTGAGGCAGCCTTCTGTTCTTCTTCTCTATTTTTAACGAGCAGCTCATAAGATTTGAGCTTGCCTAGGAGAGCTTTAGTGGTAATCTCATTTAGACTTCTGGCATCTTTGATTGGCCAGATTCTTGAATCCCAAGTGCTGGGGAAATACATTAGGATTTTGTCATTCAGCTCAGTCAATGAGATTTCTTTATCCAGAGTCTTTAACTCATTGACAATCAGACTTAATCTGTTGTACATGTCTGCTAATGACTCAGCTTCTCCTTTCTTGAAGTTCTCATATTGGGATATGAGATGGGATCTTCTATCTTTTCTCTCATCAGCAGATTCTGAGACAATCTCAGAAAGTTTGTCCTAAATTCCTTTGGCTGAGTTGTATTCAGCTACCTTTTGAAATATCTCATCAGACATTGTCTGAGCAAAGATATTCATGGCCTTAGCATCTGCAGTCTTCCACTTCTTTATTTCAGCATCTGTTCCTGAAGGAGGTGGAACAGCATTTGTACTTGAGCTTGCTGGTGGACTTGGGCACACTGTCAAAATAGAATTAAATATGTCTTCATCAATAGAATTCAAATAAAGTCTAATCCTTGCTTTCCAAAGTGCAAACTTGGATAGATTGCATACTGGAGTCCTGGTGCTTGCATAATCTTTGTTCTGTGCCATGTCTTTATATAAAATTAAATATAATTAAAATAACCCTCTTACAAGATTGATCTTATCAAGGATCTTTTGGTTCAGGTGTTAGCATGTATGAACAACCAACCTCCCTCTGATACCAATTGAAAGTGGAGGATAAGATCAGTCTGACTCTAGAGGGGGGGGGGAGTGAATAGAGTTTGTTAAAATAATTTTTCAAAATAAAACTTTGCAGAGGAAGAGTTAAGTTAATATAGTATGTGTATTGTGGTGCAGCAATAAAACAGAAGTAATAATAAAAAGAAAACAAAAGATCCACAGCACACAGCAAAGAATACACACAAGCAACCAAACACAAGAAACTATAGTGGTTCCCCAATCAACCTAGGTACATCCACTCTTCTACCACCCTTGGTAGGAATCCACTCAGGATGAGTTGATCAGGTGTCCTGGTACCAATGAGCTTTTGATAAGGTGCTCAAAAACCAAATCTAGATTTTTTGATAAGGTGCCTTGCCACCACTGAGTTTTGACAAGGCTCTCAGAACCAGATTCAAAACTTTTGAAGGGAGTTTTGATAACCCTTTTTACAGTAGGAAAAGAAAAAGGAAGAGGTGAAGTTGTCTTCTCTGTCTCAATCACTGAGAGAAGACTTAGTGGATTGATTATGTTGTCAAAGCTCCCCCTGAGATGTAGATGGTTCAGGAGTGAGAGCTTTGTTAGTGTGATAGGCCTTTAGAAGCTTCAAATCTCCAACAGAAGATGATTTCAGCAGAGGCTGAAATATGAATTGTCTTGAGTCTTTGATGTTGAAGCTATGAACACTTTTCAGTATGCTAATTTTCAATAAAACTCTTCAGTATTGATTACTTGATTTTTCACTGAGTTGATCTCTCTATCTGTGTATGTCTGTATTGAGTGTTTGTGTGTAACTATTATGTTGTTTTTTCTCTTGATCTGCTGTTGTGTATATTATTCTCTGATGATCCTCTGTCCAAGATAGCCGTTAGCAGTCATAAATGTCTTCCATAAATATTTTGTCTTCTGGAGGAAAGTCCAATAAACATTCTCTGAGAAATCCCTTGAAACTTGCTCCAGAATAAATGAAAACGGCTAACAAATCTCTTGAAAGAAATGCTGAGAGAATTTGAAAAACATTTCAAAAGCTGACTGAATTTGAATCCTTAAAGTCGTCGATCTCTCAGAAAAACGTCGATCTGAGGTCTACGATCGTTGAACTGAGCTCAGAGATTGGATTGAACATCAGACAGAAAACGTCGAACTGAGCTCTACGATCGTCGAACTGAGCTCAGCGACCTGGAAACAAGCTGAAGGCAGATCGTCGATCTGAGCTCGAAGATCATCGACCGGAGGTCGATGACTTAGTAGAGTTGAGCTCAGAGATCGTCGAACGGAGTTCGACGTTTCGTCCACCTAAGCTTGACGATAATTGTCTTTGTCTCAGCTCTTAGTCTTGATCCTTGAATGGTCCTGGGGGCAGCTTCAAACCTAAGTTCTAAGCCCTAGACTCATTCTAACTTGACCTTTTCAACTATACGTCTAGGTCAAACTGATTTCCTAAAAACATAGTGATCCTTGCCCAAATTAGTAATAGGGTGTTCCAACAATCTCCCCCTATTTGGGTTAGGATTACTATTTACAGAACTCAGTAAAAAATACAAAAGCAAATACAGAAAAGCAAAATATTAAAGCAATAGAGCAGAACATGGAGCATAGCAGCATTGAGATAGAATATCAGCAAGTGTTTTAAAATGAATGTACTGTCTGCTTACAGAGGTCACTTCTTTTCACTTCCTTTCTTAAATAAGATTTCCCTGTTGGGATTGAGAGCCTCTTTCTTTGACCTTCTGTCATCTTCTGAACCTAAGGAGGTTTGAGATCTTGGCCTGGGAACCACAGCCTCAGGATGCAGTTTCATGTAATCCACTGGGTCAAAGAACTTCCTTGAAGCATATCTTTCTAGTTCTGCCTTCCTTTGCTCTGACAAGGTAGTGATGTTGGAAGTGTCTTTTCCTTGCTCTCTGGCCTTCTTCAACTGATCTAAGGCAGCAAGTTCTTTCATCCTAGTAGTCCATGATAAAGGATTATTCTCTGGATATTCAAAAGGAATTGCAAGTTCATATCTATTAATAGTTTCTGAAGCAGTAGAAGTCCTTGTATCAACAGTTTCTCTGAGTTTATAAGGGAAAGGACCTTGAGTTGAGTCCATATGTCTTTGTCCTTCCCTTTGTTGTCTTGATTGAATCCCGTGTTCTCTCTGATTATCTCTGTATTGTCCCCTTCTGGACTGATAACCTCTTTGATATTGCCTTCTGGGATGATATCTCTGTGAAGATTGGGAGGAGCTTTCCTTTGGAGCAGAGGTTTGAGAAGCTGAGCCTCCACCTGATCCAGAATCTAGAGGAGGAGGAGGAGGCTGAAACTGGGATGATCCTTTCTCATACTTATCCAACTTTCTTCTTTTCCTCATGGCCTTTAGCTGGTTTTTAGAATACTGCATCCAAGATTCAGTTATCTGGCAATCATGTAGAATATAATAGGGTATGTCATTAACAACCTTGGCCTTTGTAGGAGGGACCTTCATCATTGCCTTACTTCTAGCTTTCCTTTTCCTAGCAATAGTGCTAGCAGAGTCATCAGATTCTGTATTGAATTGATCACTTTCAGAACTCTGTGGTCTGTCATACAAATCATTTATACTTTTGATGTATTTCTCTTGTTGTTTCAATTGTTCAGTAGTCAGAACAGGAGAAGCAGCAGCAGCAGATACACAACCTATTGAAGCAGCAACAAGAGCAGAAGGAATTGGAGCAGCAGGTTCTTCGAGATAAGTAGCAAGATCTTTATCAGCAATAGCATCAGCATCAGCAGACAGCATTTCAATGTCAGTAGTTCAAACATATATAACAGCAGTACAAACAGAAGCAACAACATCCTCAGCCTTAAACGAGTTGACATATGATGCAATCAGGCTGGGATCACATTCTGAAATAGGCACAATGGCCTTAGTAAGATCTTTAACTTGCTGAACTGGTAAATATCTTCTGTGAAGAGAATCAAAAGCACTCAACAGTGACCTGAGGTCCACTTTAAACACTATAACTGGAGCAGCAACAGACACTTCATCAGCTTCATGAGGCATCTCCCCCTGCCTTGATTCAGTAGGAACTGGATCGAGGCACCCAGAGGAAGGGATTGCCTGAGAAGAGAGAAAAGAAGATAGCCTTTCAGACAGCTCCTGAACATGTTTCAGAAGTGGAGCCATTGTGGTCTCCAGCAATGAGGATAGCTTGGGGGCTAGCAGCTCATACAGCCTGTCTGCTAGTGCAGCAATATCTACATGCTCAAGATGGGCTTGAGTAGAGGTAGGAGTTGATGTTGCTGACATAATGGTGGATGGTGTGGTGGTAGGAGGTATAGGGATGGATGGTTGAGATATTAGGATTGTGGAGATGGATGATACGGGTGTGGAGATGGATGGTGAGAAAGATGGTTGAGCAAGGATGTCATGGAGGAGCTGTTGGTATGAGGAGGATGATGGAGGCTCAAGAGGTAAGGATGGGGAATCATCCATGAAGGTGTCATCCAAAATGTTGAAAGATGGAATGGAAGAATCAATGGGTGGATAGTAGTACAGAGGGTGAAATGGTTCTGAGGTGGTGGCTGGAGGAGATGAAATAGGTGATGAAATTTTGATGAGGGAGGAGATGGCTGATTGGATGGTTGATGAGGAAGGTAAGGCAGAAACAATAGGAGGTGGAGAAGGAGGAGCAGAGGAGGAAGCAGGCAAATCTTCTGCTGGGGCAGAGACCTCAGGGGAAGTGACTGTAGTAGTCCTTGTGCCTGAAGCAGATGGTGCTGCAGCAGCCCTGTTGGGGTTGATAATCTGCCTGTCCCACTTGCTGAAAAGGGCACAGGTGAGCCTTTTGGATGCAATGATGTGCATCCCATTTGAAACTAGTAATTCAGGGCACCTGGAATGCAGGAAAACCACTAGAATCCTCCCAAAAAAACACAACTTTTTTTAATTTTCTTCTTGATCAAGTCAAAGAAGATAGTTCCCCAATCCAGATGTTTCTTGTCAACTATTGCTGCCATTAAACAGAGCTGATACCTTGAGATGATATCATGAGCTGAGTGCTTTGCCAGAAGCACTTTTCCCACAACATCTGCCAAAAATTGAAATTCTAATGATAGATTCTTTTTCAACAGCTTATTAGTGTGTACAGCGGAGTGACCCATTCTATCTAATATGGAATCAAATTCTTCTCCAGGCAAATTAATAGAGTCATCTCCAGTACTTAAGGGGAATACTTCAGTCAGAAGAATAGGGGACAATGGTACCTTAGTCTCGTTGATCATGCCGACTATAGTATTCTCATTCTCATTGGATGCAGTAAAAACCCATTCCTTGATTTCATCTGCCGCAATCTTTATTCTGGTGGTCATAAACTGAACTAACTGCTGTTCTCGGAAAAGATTCAGAATGTCTTTGAACCTCTGATAGCTACCATCGAAGGAGTTCATATCTATGTCAAAACCTATATCAAATTTCATTTTGGAAAGAGTGGCAACCGACACCGCCATTTGTACCTACAAAGATTGAACAAACACGACCAAGTGCAGCAAGAGTTTGGAGGGAAAAAGAGTTTTTCTGCAGAAACTATGAACGCGCAAAGGAGAACGACGGCCGAAAAAATGATTTTTATATTAGGGTTCGACGCCGAAACGAAGAATCGTTGAACTTAGTTCGACGATTTGGGCTTCTAATGGAATACGAAGAGGTTTCAATGTCGTCGATCTCCGTTCGACGACATTGACGAGCTTCGAGCTCTGCTCGACGACCACTTAACAGAAGGAAGGATAGCTTAAAGCTATCAGGCGGCACTGAACTCAGGTCGACGATTCAGGAAACGTCGATCTGCGTTCGATGCTTTTGGGAAACCGTCGATCGCCATTCGACGATTTCTGGGGAAAACGTCGAGCGCAGTTCAGAGACAAAAACTATCCTACAGACACAAAGAGAAATGAGTTTTTAGACTAATCTTGGTCTGTTTTTAGATTTTAAAATCTTGGAATTTATTTTAGGCTTCCTCCATCTAACATTCCTAACTGATTGAGGAAGAAGTTATGTTTCTTTTCATCCAAAGGCTTGGTGAAAATATCTCCTCTTTGCAAATCAGTTGGGATATATTGATGTTCAATTTTATTTTTCTCAACATTATCCCTTAGAAAATGATGCATAATTTCTATGTGTTTTGTCCTACTATGGAGGACTGGATTTTGTGCAATGGAAATTGCACTGGTGTTGTCACAAAATATTTTAGACTTCTCTAAGTTGTAACCATAGTCTAGGAGTTGATTTTGAATCCACAAAATTTTTGAACAACAACTACCTGCAGCCATATATTCAGCTTCAACAGTTGAAGTTGACACAGATGTTTGTTTCTTACAAAACCATGAGACAAGTCTATCACCAAGAAACTGACAAGTTCCACTGGTGCTTTTCCTGTCTATTCTGCATCCAGCATAATCAGCATCTGAAAATCCAGTTAAGTCAAATGCTGAATCTTTTTGATAACAGAGACCTAGATTTGGACAGCTTTTAACATACCTAAGAATCCTCTTTACTAAAGTTAAGTGTGACTCTCTAGGGCTAACATGGAATCTAGCTCATATACATGTAACAAACATTATATCAGGCCTACGAGCTGTAAGGTACAATAAAGAGCCAATCAATGCTCTATATGTTGTCTGATCAACTGGTTTCCCATGTTCATCAGCATCCAATACAGCATTGGTAGGCATGGATGTTTTCATACATGATGCATCAGACATACCAAATTTCTTAACCAGCTCTTTTGCATACTTGGTTTGAGAAATAAATATGCCTTCAGCATGTTGTTTGACTTGCAATCCTAAGAAGAAGGATAGCTCACCCATAATACTCATTTCAAATTTAGAGTGCATAAGCTTGGAAAACTTTTTGCACAAGTTTGAATCAGTAGAACAAAAGATGATGTCATCTACATATATTTGTACTAGTAGGGTATGGGACTTATGGGTTCTAATAAAAAGAGTTTGGTCTACTCTCTCCCTAATAAAATCGTTTTCCAGAAGAAAGCATGCTAGGGTCTCATACCATGCTCTAGGAGCTTGCTTTAGACCATATAATGCTTTATGTGTTTGAAAACATAATCAGGGTGAGTTGGAGAGACAAAACCTGGGGGTTGTCTGACATAGACTTCTTCTTTGATCTCCCCATTGAGAAAAGCACTCTTCACATCCATTTGGTAGACTTTGAATCCCTTATGAGCAGCATAAGCCAGGAAGATTCTTATGGCCTCTAACCTTGCAACTTGTGCAAAGGTCTGGTCATAGTCTATCCCCTCTTCTTGAGAATATCCTTGAGCAACTAGCCTTGCCTTGTTCCTTATAATAATTCCTTGATCATCCAATTTATTTCTGAACACCCATTTTGTTCCAACAATGGAATGATCCTTTGGCTTAGGCACTAGTTCCCAAACCTTGTTTCTTTCAAATTGATGCAACTCCTCTTGCATTGCAATGATCCAGTGTGGATCTTGCTCTGCATCTTGAATGGATTGAGGTTCAATTTGAGAGAGAAAGCAAGTGTGCATCAGGTTTTGGTTGACCTGATTTTTGGTTTGCATAGCAGCTCAGATGTTTCCAATCACTTGGGAGATTGGATGATCTCTTGATGTTACTAAATCAACAGGGGTTGTTGATTGTTCACCAACCTGTGTTGTTGTTTCTTCTTGTGGAACAACAACTGGCTCTTCAAGAAAATTTTCTTCCAGATGTTGAGCAACTTCTTCATCTTCACTACTTTCATCCTTTTGAGTAACTTGCAATCTGTCCAAGTCTTCAGCTAGAGAATGTACCTGCAAATGTTCTATGGTAGAAGCATTCTTCTCCTTGAAAGACATATTAGTTTCATCAAAGGAAATATGGACAGATTCTTCTATTTTTTGAGTAGTTTTATTATAAACCCTATAAGATTTACTGATCATGGAGTATCCCAGAAACACTCCTTCATCAGCTTTTGCTTGAAATTTTGTTATATATCTCTTGTCATTGTTGTGAATATAACAAATGCAATCAAAAATTTTGAAGTAATCTACTTTAGATTTCTTCCCTTTGAATAATTCATAGGGAGTCTTGCCCTTCAGTTTATGAATCAAACTTCTATTCAGTACATAGTTGGAGGTGTTCACTGCCTCAGCCCAAAAGGATAGAGGAAGGTCAGCATCTGACAATAATGTAGTTGTAGATTTAATTAGGGTTCTATTTTTCCTTTCTATTACCCCATTTTATTGAGGAGTTCTAGGAGCTGAGAATGTATATCTGATCCCTTCACTCTGACAGAACTCTTTCATAAGAAGAGAATCAAACTCTGTCCCATGATCACTTCTGATCAGGGCAATATGAGTATTGAACTCACTCTGTATACATTTGAGAAACTCTGTCAAACACTTAAAGTTATCAGACTTCTTCCTCAGAAATAATACCCATGTGAATCTTGAGAAGTCATCTACAACCACTAAAGTGTAGGATTTCCCTCCTAGGCTTTGTACTGTAATGGGTCCAAAAAGATCCATGTGTAACAGATACAAAATCCTTGGTGAATCACTCTTGTTAAGTGACTTAAAACTGTTTTTAGTTTGCTTGCCTAATTGACAAGCCTTTCAAAGTCTTTCCTTCTTATAGGGGCCAGAAGGAAGTCCTCTAACAAGGTTGTCCTTGGATAGCCTAGCAATGGTTCTAAGGTTAATATGTCCTAGTCTCTTATGTCATAGTATATTAGGTCTGGAAATGGAATTGAACAGGCAAATATCTACTTTAGATGAATGAAAATCTACTAAGTAAGTGTTACCTTTTCTGTTACCTGTCAACACAGTTATGTTGTCTTCTGACTTGACCTTGCATATAGCTTTGTTGAAAGTCACTTGATATCCTTCATCACAAAGTTGACTGATACTTATCAAGTTGTGCTTGAGTCCTTCAACATAAGCTACTTTCTTGAAGGTGACTGTTCCAATTTGGACTGCACCATAACCTTTTGTTGTTCCAAAGTTTGAATCACCAAAAATTACTTTGGCTTGGCTTTAAAGGATGTGAAGTTGTCCTTGTTCCCTGTCATGTGCTTTTAGCACCCACTATCCAGATACCATTGCTGGTTTGATGTTGGATAGGTCTTCACCTGTACATACAAGAACTTACATGTTTTTGACCCAGTTTACCTTGGGCCTAGGTTGATATCCTTTAAATTCAGAAATGAAATACATCCCAGGTTGACTCTTATAACCTTAAGGATGGTATCTCCTAGGAGGTACTTTCCATTCAGTATAGGGGTTGAAACCTTGGGATGTAGGACTTCTATGATTGAATCTAGATATACCTTTGAAAGATTGTTCAAAGCCCTAATCTCTGTTCGACGATCGTCGATCTGAGGTCGACGATCTTGGGTCAGATCGTCAAGCTCTGTTCGAAGATCAACTGTCCTGGAGTTCAGAGTTCAGGTGTCGTCGAGCTAAGTTCGACGATTTTTTCATGGATCGTCGAGCGCCGTTCGACGATCGTCGAGCTCTGTTCGATGCATTCTGTTGAACTATAACTTTCTTTGGCAAATCTTCATTCTTCCTAGCTACCTCTATAACTTCTTTCCCATTATCAGAGATAAATTTGATTGGAGTTGTCAGAACTATAGGCTGGCTAGATAAAGCTCCGAAGCCCAGTGTACTATTAAGTCTAGAGTTCACTTTGCTTGTGATATCCATCAGTTTGATGCTTCTCCCAATAAGGGATTCTTCAAACTGCTTGGCCTTGGATAGTTCACTTTTCAGTGAAGCTATCTCCTCTCTATAGCATTCTAACTCTTCAGAGAGTTTTAGGTTCTCTTATTTTAAAGTGCTATACTCAGACAGTTGTTTTCTTATGGAAATGATTTCCTTCTCAGACTCTAATAGATCTAGGCATAGTACTTTAAACTCATATTTAAAGTCCTCAGAACTGAAATCAAATGAATTGATTACCTGTTCTTCTTCTAGTTGAATTTCTGAATCTGACTCTTACTCTTCTACTTCTGAATCTATTTGAGAGGCATTGATAGCCATCATGCAAAATTCCTTTTCATCAGCATCATCCTCATCATCATTGGAGCTGGATGAAGCTTCAGAATCCTCTTCAGTTTCACTCCATGTCTCAACAACAAATCCCTTCCTTGTATGTTTGTTCTTGCTGGAGGAGGGTTTGTCTGAGCTGTTCTTCTTAAAGTCTTTCTCCTTTCTTCTTTCTCTTCTATCTTTCTTGTCCTTGTTTTTGTTTTCTTGACAGTCAGGCACAATATGGCCTGGTTTCCTGCAACCAAAACATATAACTTCCTTGTTGTTATTTGATATATCATACCTTGGCTTATCATGTCCCTTGTATGATCTCTTTCTGAAGTCTTTTCTTGCAATTTTGTAGAATCTTTTGGCCAATAAGCTGAGTAGCTCCTCATTGTCTGTGACCTTTTCTTCAGGCAGGTCCTCAACAGCTTTGAAGCCTATTGTCTTCTCTTTCCTTGTGGCTGGTGAGGCAGCCTTCTATTCTTCTTCTCTATTTTTAACGAGCAGCTCATAAGATTTGAGCTTGCCCAGGAGAGCTTCAGTGGTAATCTCATTTAGACTTCTGGCATCTTTGATTCGCCAGATTCTTGAATCCCAAGTGCTGGGGAAACACATTAGGATTTTGTCATTCAGCTCAGTCAATGAGATTTCTTTATCCAGAGTCTTTAACTCATTGATAATCAGACTTAATCTGTTGTACATGTCTGCTACTGACTCAGCTTCTCCTTTCTTGAAGTTCTCATATTAGGATATGAGATGGGATCTTCTATCTTTTCTCTCATCAGTAAATCCTGAGACAATCTCAGAAAGTTTGTCCCAAATTCCTTTGGCCGAGTTATATTTAGCTACCTTCTGAAATATCTCATCAGACATTGTCTGAGCTAAGATATTCATGGCCTTGGCATCTGCAGTCTTCCACTTCTTTATTTCAGTATCTATTCCTGAAGGAGGTGGAATAGCATTTGTACTTGAGCTTGCTGGTGGACTTGGGCACACTGTCAAAACAGAATTAAATATGTCTTTATCAATAGAATTCATATAAAGTCTAATCCTTGCTTTCCAAAGTGCAAACTTGGATAGATTGCACACTGGAGGCCTAGTGCTTGCATAATATTGTTCTGTGTCATGTCTTTATATAAAATTAAATATAATGAAAATAACCCTCTTATAAGATTGATCTTATCAAGGATCTTTTGGTTCAGGTGTTAGCATGTATGAACAACTAACCTCCCTCTGATACCAATTGAAAGTGGAGGATAAGATCAGTCTGACTCTAAAGGGGGGGGGGGTGAATAAAGTTTGTTAAAATAATTTTTCAAAATAAAACTTTGCAGAGGAAGAGTTAAGTTAATATAGTATGTGTATTGTGGTGCAGCAATAAAACAGAAGTAATAATAAAAAGAAAACAAAAGATCCACAGCACACAGCAAAGAATACACACAAGCAACCAAACACAAGAAGCTATAGTGGTTCCCCAATCAACCTGGGTACATCCACTCTTCTACCACCCTTGGTAGGAATCCACTCAGGATGAGTTGATCAGGTCTCCTGGAACCAATGAGCTTTTGATAAGGTGCTCAAAAACAAAATCTAGACTTTTTGATAAGGTATCTTGCCACCACTGAGTTTTGACAAGGTTCTCAGAACCAGATTTAGAACTTTTGAAGGGAGTTTTGATAACCCTTTTACAGCAGGAAAAGAAAAAGGAAGAGGTGAAGTTGTCTTCTCTGTCTCAATCACTGAGAGAAGACTTAGTGGATTGATTGTGTTGTCAAAGCTCCCCGTGAGATGTAGATGGTTCAGGAGTGAGAGCTTTACTAGGGTGATAAGCCTTCAGAAGCTTCAGATCTCAAGCAGAAGATGATTTCAATAGAGGCTGAAATATGAATTGTCTGGAGTCTTTGATGTTGAAGCTATGAACACTTTTTAGTATGCTAATTTTCAATAAAACTCTTCAGGATTGATCACTTGATTTTTCACTGAGTTGATCTCTCTATCTGTGTATGTCTGTATTGAGTGTTAGTGTGTAATGAGTAAGTTGTTTTTTCTCTTGATCTGCTGTTGTGTATATTATTCTCTCATGATCTTCTGTCCAAGATAGCCGTTAGCAGTCATAAATGTCATCCATAAATATTTTGTCTTTTGGAGGAAAGTCTAATAAACATTCTCTAAGAAATCCCTTGAAACTTGCTCCAGAATAAATGAAAACGGCTAACAAATCTCTTGAAATAAATGCTGAGAGAATTTGAAAAACATTCCAAAAGCTGACTGAATTTGAATCCTTAAAGTCGTCGATCTCTCAGAAAAACGTCGATCTGAGCTCTACGATCGTTTAACTGAGCTCAGAGATTGGATTGAACATCAGACAGAAAACATCAAACTGAGATCTACGATCGTCGAACTGAGCTCAGTGACCTGGAAACAAGCTGAAGGCAGATCGTCGATCTGAGCTCGAAGATCGTCGACCGGAGGTCGACGACTTAGCAGAGTTGAGCTCAGAGATCCTCGAATGGAGTTCGATGTTTCGTCGACCTAAGCTCGATGATAATTGTCTTTGTCTCAGCTCTAAGTCTTGATCCTTGAATGGTCCTGGGGCTGCTTCAAACCTAAGTTCTAAGCCCTAGACTCATTCTAACTTGACCTTTTCAACTATACATCTAGGTCAAACTAATTTCCTAAAAACATAGTGATCCTTGCCCAAATTAGTAATAGGGTGTTCCAACATACTGCCAGATCGGTCGTATTTTTCTGAAGCCCTTGCATGAGAAGTGTGACAGCAGTGCCGACCTCTGTGTACTTAGCATTAAACTTTTGTTCAAACAGATCCATATTGTGATTGATTTCCACAACATTTTTCAGCATTAGCTCCTCAGATTTCTTAATTCTTTTTAATACCTTGTTGTGTGATTTCTCAAAAGAATCTTTGAGTTCATCCACTATCCCTTGAATGATGTTCACGGTGTGATTTGCTAGATTTGGTCGTACTGGATAACCCTGAGGCATGCCTTGGTCTTGCTCTTCAGCAAATTCACTAGACGATCTTGATACTTGCACTGTTTCCAATGGGGGGATAGTGGCAGCCTCTGTAGATTTCTCAGGAATGCTTACCAGCCCCTGCTGAGAGGACTCCCCCTCCATTGTTGCACCAGATTTCTGAGGAGCTACCATTGGAGCTCGTTCCTTAGATGGAACTTCAACATCACCCTGTGGTTCCACCATCTCCACCCTCTCCCTCAAGGGTGTTTCATCTTCAACCACATCATCCACTTCGTCAGCACCCTCATCTTCCACATCATCGTTTTCAATTACATCACTGTCCAAGGCTTCCTCATCTTCCTTTTCATCCCCAAGATTAGTGGCCATGGTATCAACTGCATCTTTGGCTATCTGAGAGATATCAGAAGCAACATCAGTAGGAGCAGGTAATGAGAGATCTGTCCTGTGAGTTCCAGTCGCAAGGGGTAGAGACTCCCCCTCAGTTCCTGCAGGCAGCAGATCAGGAACTTCACTGGGTTCAGCCACGGGATCTTCTAGAGTTCTATTGTCCTCATCCCCATGGGACTCAGCCAGGGATTCATCATGTTCTTCAGCAACGGCTGCTTGACCAATTCTTCTTTCCCATCTATCAAAAACACTTGAATCCATTTTCTTCAGGTAGTGTAGAGGAACTCCCTTAATCATATCGAACCTGTCTCCATCCAGCTGGTTGAGAAACAGGCTGATGATTCTTCCGAAACTTGGGGTTCGCAAAGTATCATTTATTTTCTCAAACAACATAGCTCCCCAGTTGTATCTCTTCCGACAGATTATAGCCACTAAGATCTTGAACATATCTCCCGAGATATGATCGTGGGAGCCTAGTTTGCTGATCAGGAATTTCCCAACGATATCCGACAGCAGCTTCCCTTCTTCATTCATTTCCTTTCTCTTGATCGATTTGGTTCCTCGATCTAGTCCACAGAATAGAAGAGTCCTGGCTCGATCCTCTTCCTCTAGATAATCTTCTTAATCAGAACTGGAGAGCTACAAATATTGTGTCAGTTTTCCTGCTGTCATCTTGATCCGTACACCGGCAATCTTACTCTTGATCACTGTATCTTCGTGCCGTAGCCTTGCCGTTGTAAAGAAATCCAGCACCTCCTTATCAAGAATTTTGTAAGGTTGCTCCAGGATGAATGTAAGTCCGGCCTCTTCAAGCATGAGGATAATATTCCTGAACTCATCGGAGGCATGAGAGAAGTATGTCCAAACCAGTTTACTTCCAGTGAGGAGTCCTGCCGTGGTTCTAGGAGCCATTGCAAACCTAAACATGACATGTTCAAGTGTCTAACCCTATCAGTACTTCTAGAATAGGAGCTACACTTTGACACGAAACTTCAAGGAAGAGGGAAACGTACCCTAGGGTCGAGCGGTTTGGCGGGACAACGATGACTTGAAGGCACGGAACTGACGGGATCGCGACAAGATTCTTGCGTCCTTAGGATAACGGAAGCACGGAGAAGTGATGGAGAGCACCGGGCGATCGAATCATGGGGAGCTTTTGCACGATCGATGGGAAAATGTGAGGAGTCTTGGAAGTCGACGGGATGCTCTAGGGGATTCGTCAGGATTTCAGTGATTTCGGAAGGTGAAGAGTCCTTCGGGATTTTCTATTTATTTCTTCCGAACCGGGGAAGTCGATCGGATTTTCTATACAACTCCAAGTGGCATGTTAATTATGTTACACCCAAGTTAATAACTGTGGCATGTTAATTTCAAGCATTTGCCCCCAAGTTATTTCTTGATCATGAAACCTCGATCGAGTTGAACAATATATAAGCCCTATACGTAATTCTAGAGTAATTCTAGGTGAAAGATTGTAATATTTTGTATGCACCCACTAGCATACGTTCTTTAATTTCAAATGGGCTGATTTATACCTATTGAGATTCATTTTCAACTCTAAATATGTAACTACACGGAATTCTTCAGATTGTAAAAATTTTGTCCTTTCATCAGGCGTGTGAACGTATATGTGTATATATATATATATATAAACATTTACTTTTAGAGTATGAATTGACAAATTCATATGGATATACGAGTATATATATATATGTAAAAATCAATATAATATGACTCAAGTATTGAAACTGAACGCGTGTACCTGGGATCATAAAATTGATCATTCAAATCTTCTACTTGAGGTAAACCAGGTGTCCAATTTGAGTAGGCCATTGTAGTTAGCACTGCTCTTATCCCAAATACTTGTTCCATATCATTCTTGGAACATCTCATGTCTAGTTCCCGTTATATCTACGGGAACCTAGACTATCCTGCAACAAAAAATATTATCCTACCTTAGGAACCCAATAAGTATTGGGTCCTAGGTTCTTGTCAGCATAAAATCTCGAATGCCTTCCTACAGGAATCCTGTCCGGAAGGCTAACTCTGCCTAGAGGAAGTGAACATACCCTTGCCCTTGGCACAAAGGGATTGTGCCAACAATCTACGGCAAAGTGACCCACCTTGCCACAGCACCAACAATTATGAATGTTGTATCGTCGTTTCTGACCTGATCTACTGACTGAGGTGGTCATGATCTTGGGTCTAAACGGGACCAGGCAGGTTCTGCTCACAAATTTTCCCTTTCCACCGAGACACGAGGGAGGGTGGATAGAGAGCATGTGGTGAGTGTCATGATGCCTGGAAGGTGGTGCCTTCCTTTCAGTCAACGCACATCCGGGGGCCCCATGGGTACTTACTACATGTTTCCCAACCCCCCTTTCATGTGTCTTGGGGTTGTAAGAGATGCAGTGAGAGATGGTTCCGGCAGATTCATGACAAGTTGGGGCTGAGGCTGAGAATACAAAGGGTTCAGGAATAGCCTTTGGTATTCTCTCATGGGTAGCCATGACAGTTCTTGCACTATTGGTATTTCCACCTGAGGGCTGATCACTCTTGTAGTGATAAAGGTTGTTCCTGTGGTCATACCTGAAAGCATGATGTGTGCCCTTCCTACTCGGGGTTGGGGGTCTGAACAAAGTTTCCCCATTTCTCCATGAATTAATGATTTGGGAGATCCACCCATTTTTTGTTTTTCTTTTGATAGCATCTATCTTGGAAAAGTTAGAAACTATCCTCTTCTCGGTTTCTAGACGACTCTCTAGATCCGAGATCATTGAGTCCTTTACCTTAATGGATTCCAATTGGAGATTCATCAAGGTCCTTAGCTGAGTAATCTCCTTAGCTTGTTCCTCAACAAGTAAGCTGCTCTTCTGAAGGGCACTCTCAAGGGAATCTAGATTTTCAATCCTTTGATTGAAGATATCCATTTCCCTTTCATCACTAGATTGACAACCCTCTGAACTGTTCCTGTCTTCAGGAAATTCAAGGGGAGAGGAGCATGATGAAGAAGTTACCTGATCCTGACTTTGATGTTCCGGGTCAGCGTTAAGATCGGCAGAGACTGTTGTGTCAGCTTCATCAGAACTGCTTTCCTCAGCCTCTTCTTCAGTCTCAGACATGGACACAGGAGCCGTGATACTGAGAGATTGGTCTTGACCTTCATCTTTAGACATGAGGACCCACACATAGGCTTCATCCTCTTGCTGGCATCCAGTCCTAGCTGTCTCTGATCCCACCATGAGATCTGAGATAGTTTGTGTTGGGTATTGCATCCACAATTACCTGGATTTGAGGAAGCCTCATGTCTAGCTAAGATGAATCCACAATGTATTTGATGATATATTTCAAGTTGTGCTTGCAGTTATTCCACGCTATGTACACACCAATGTCAGGGTGTAGTGGGTCAATATACACGGGTCTGCGCAACGTAATCCCTAATTGAGCAGATCAGTGTGTTGGCCTACGTGTACTCTCTCTATTTGAGTGTACTTACTTTCAAGTACAGGGCTGAGAAAGATCAAGAGCAGACAAGGAGCAAGGATGGGTCAAAGCAACTCGCGGGAAGAAAGACGAAAATCGTCTAAGTAGAAATCGTCGAGAATCACTAAGTGATTCTCGCCGATTCGACGAGTGATTCTCGCCGAATCGTTGAGAATCACTCATTGATTCTTGCCGATTGCAGCCGGCTGTCTCAACGTCATCTTGATTTCTTCTTAAGGCAGAATCGTCGAGAATCACTAGTTGATTCTCGCCGAATCGTCGAGAATGACTTTGCATTCTCGCCGATTTGTCGAGAATGACTTATTATTCTCGCCGATTCTCTCCGGATGGCAGGATCTTCAGCCAGAATTCTGCCAAGTAGAATTCGGCGAGAATCATAAGTGATTCTCGCCAATTCGTCGAGAATCACCAATGATTCTCGCCGAATTTGCCTTAGGCGAATTTATTCTGCTCGCTGGACCGGACCAAATATTCAGGCGCTATTTTGAACCGGATTTAGGGTTTCTTCTGGTGGGGCCCATAACGGTCATAAAGGAGTATTCTACTGTATAAATACACTCCTATTTTGAACGTAATAAATGCGAACCAAAAACAAAGAAGGCCTGCCACCGACTTGACCTAACGGATCGCAGATCGCCGTCCGCCGCCATCGCGCTCATGCAGGTTATCGCCGTTGGTGATCGTGGTTTCTTCTCGATCTCCCGGCGACAGAAGCTCATCCAAGCAACGCATCTCACGTGTCTACCTAGAGATCCTTTGTCTCTTGATTTGTGGATCGGGAATACCTTCCCTTTCCGAATCGATCGAGACGATCGATCCTAGCAAGACCGTTGGTAGACCTTGCTAGCTTTGCTACGAAGGTTATATCTCCAAAACTCAGCAGCCGCACTTCATTGCCGCCGCCGATCCTGACAGCTATGCCGCCGCACTTCTTGCCGCCGCTAGTTTCGGAGAGATTCTCTATAAGAGAGCACTTAGGTCGTGGACTCTTCGACTTATTCAAGAACGCAACGTCGAACGAAGAGGGACACCAAGGGCTCCAAAAGTAGTTTGTATTTTATACATTCAAGTTTTTCTTTTGTTGTAAAGGAACGTTGGTTCCTATGGGTAAGGGTTGGGTGCAACCCGTGGTGGAGGAGTGGTGACTCCTTCGTTTGGAAGAGTTACTTCCTTAGTGTGAGGATTGGTTTTCAATCCTATTGGTGATGTGACTGAGTCGTACCTTGTTGGGAGATAGGTCAAATGGGGAGAGTGGACGTACCCAAATCGGGGAACCACTATAAATTGCCTGTGTCTTTCTGTGCTGTGTTGCTTTGTTTATTTGTGCAGGTATAGTTTTAATTCCGCAAAAATGCTGCAAGACACCTATTCCCCCCCCCCCCCATAGGTGAAGATAGTTGGCACTAGGTGGACTTTCAAGTGGTATCAGAGGGAGGTTACTCATCAAAGGGGTTAACACCTCGAGTAAGTTCCTGCCTCTAGTGTCAACAAGAAGATCAGACTCAAGCATGGAGTTGGATTATGATGTCCCTCCTCTAATACTCCCCTCATGTACAATGGAGTACTATCCTGTATGGAAGATTAGAGTAATATTTCATCATGAGGCCATCGACCCTCGAGCATCCCTCATTCTGGAAGAGGGTCCCTTCATTCCCATGAAGGCTTCCGGCTCAGGGAAAGATCTCCAAATCCCCAAGAGTCCTAAAGAGATGTCGGAGACAGAGCTCTCACTGTTCAACCTGGACAAGGTGATTCGTCAGATCATCACTGATGTCTGGTCTGGACCATCTCGCTCTAAATTGGACAAGTGTAGGACGGCCAAGTCCATGTGGCAAACCATCTCTGACCTCATGGAGAGATCAGAGAAAGAAGGGATCAGTGGTCAGCAAGAGGATGAAGCCTATATAGGGGTCCTCATTTCTGAAGATGAAGGGCATGATCAATCTGTCAGTATAAGGGCTCATGTTTCCTTGTCAGAGACTGAAGATGAAGTTGAGGAAAGCAGTTCTGATGAAGCTGACTCAACAGTCTCTGCCGATCTTGACGGTAACCCTGAACAGCAAAGCCAGGAGCAGGTAACTTCTTCATCATGCCCCTCTCCTCTTGCAGATCCTGAAGACAGGAATAGTTCAGAGGATTGTCCCTCTAGTGATGCAAGGGATATAGATAGCTTCAATCAGAAGATTGAAAATCTTGAATCCCTTAAGTGTGCTCTTCAGAAGAGCAACTTACTTGTTGAGGAGCAAGCTAAGGTGATTGCTCAGCTGAAGACCTTGATGAATATTTTATTGGAATCCATCAAGGTAAAGGACTCAAAGATCTCGGATCTAGAAAGTCGTCTAGAGACCGAGAAGAGAATAGTTTCTAACTTTTACACGATAAATGCTATCAAGAGAAAAGAAGAAAATGGGTGGATCTCCCGAATTATTAAATCATGGAGAAATGGGGAAACTGTGTTCAGACCCCCCACCCCGAGTAGGAAGGGCACTCATCATGCCTTCCGGTACGACCATAGAAACAACGTTGGTCACTGCAAGAATGATCAGGCCTCAGGTGGAAATACCCACAGTGCCAGAGCTGTCATGGCTACCCATGAGAGAATTCCCAAGGCTCATTCTGAGCCCTTTGTATTCTCTGCCTCATCCCCAACTCATCATGAATATGCAGGAACCAGCTCTCAATACAGTACTTTCCACCCTAGGACACAGGAAAGGGGGATCAGGAAACATGTGGTAAGTACCCATGGGGCCTCTGGAAGTGTGCTGACTGAAAGGAAGGCACCACCTCCCAGGCCTCATGACACTCACCACATGCATTCTTTCCACCCTCCCACGTGTCACGGTGGAAAAGGCAATTCTGCGAGCAGAACCGGCTTTATCCCGTTTATACCTAAGCTCATGACTACCTCGGTCAACAGATCAGGTCTGAAACGGCGATACAACATTCACGAATGTTGGTGCTGTGGCAAGGTGGGTCACTTTGCCATAGATTGTTGGCATAATCCCTCTATGCCAAGGGAAAGGGCATATCCACTTCCTCTGAGCAGAGTTAGCCTTCCTGACAGGATTCCTGTGGGAAGGCATTCGAGATTTTACACTGACAAGAACCTAGGACCCAATACATATTGGATTCCTAAGGAAAGGTAATTCTCTTTTGCAGGGCAGTCTAGGTTCCTGTAAACATGATGGGAACTAGACAGGGGATGTTCCAAGAATGACTTGTAACAAGTACTTGGAATAAGAGCAGTGCTATCTACAATGGCATACTCAAATTGAACACCTGGTGTGTCTTAAACTGAAGATCTGAATGATAAATCTTATGATCCCAGGTACTTGCGTTCAGTTTCAATATTTGAGTCATATTTTATTGATATTTATATATATATATATACTTATATATCCACACAAATTTGTGAATTCCTTCTCTAAAAGGTAAGTGGTTATGTGTCTATATACACATACATGTTTTCACACTTGAGGACAGAATGTAAAATGACCTTAAAGTACTATCTGAAGAATTCTTTATAGTCACACATTTATAGATGTGAAAAGGGATCTAAATAGGCATAATTCAGCCCATTTGAAATTAAGGAATTTATACCAATAGATGGAACAAAAGATTACTATCTCTCACCTAGAAGTACTCTGGAATTAAGTATAGGGCTTATATTGTGTTCAAATCGATCGAGGTTACTTAATCAAGAAATGACTTGGAGGCAAATGCTTATATACCTCGGTCATTGACTCGAGTGTAACAAAATTAACATGCCTCTCGGAGTTGTTTAGAAAATCCTGTCTAACTCTCCTAGATCATTGCTCCGTCTAAATCCCACTGCAATAGTCGAACGAATCTATTAGAAAACCCAGTCAGAATCTCGTCTAACCCGCTCGGTTCGTAATACTGTATATCGCGTAAATCCCGCCGACCCTTCGTATCCCTTCAATTCGCTTCCCTCCTTCGCAGTGTTCCGTCGACTCGTCTCAGAGCGACTTCAGGGTGGCTTCAATCCCCGGCATCCCGTCGACTTCCCAGAATCGCATGCATCCCGACGGTCTCGGCTTCGAATCCCGGTGACGACTCGAATCTAGACTCCTTCCCTAGCTCGTCCAGGCGTTCCCGTCGATCCCGCCGATTCCGTCACCGTCATCCCGACAAACCATTCTGCGTTAGGGTAACATTTCTTCCTCCTTGCAGTGGCTTGTCTATAGTGTAGCTTCCTACTAGAGTTACTGATAAGGTTTAGACTTGGGTATTTCCTCCTTAGGTTTAAAATGGCTCCAAGAACCACCGCCGGCCTTGTCACTGGATGCGAACTACTTCGAACTGGCTTTTCTCATGCCTCGGATGAGTTCAGGAATATTATCCTAATGCATGAAGAGGCCGGACTCACATTTATCCTGGAGCACCCTTGCAAAATACTGGATAAGCAGGTGATGGAATTTTTTGCAACTGCAAAACTTCGGCGTGAAGATACTGTGATCAAGTGTAAGATTGCCGGTGAACGGATCAAAGTGTCTGCAGGGAAACTGACACAATACTTGCAGCTCTCCAGCTCTGATCAGGAGGATTATCTGGATGAACAGGATCGAGCCAGGACCCTTCTGTTCTGTGGACTACCTCGAGGAACCAAATCCATCAAGAGGAAGGAAATGAACGAGGAAGGGAAGCTTCTGTCAGACATCGTCGGGAAAGTCCTGATCTGTAAACCAGGCTCCAATGATCATATCTCGGGTGAGATGTTCAAAATCCTAGTGGTCATTGTCTGTCGGAAGAGATTCAACTGGGGGGCCATGTTGTTTGAGAGAATAAAAGATACTCTACGAACCCCCAGTTTTGGACGGATTATTAGTCTTTATCTTAACCAACTGTATGGAGACAAATTCGATATGAGTAAAGGAGTTCCCCTACACTATCTGAAGAAAATGGACTCCAGTGTCTTTGATAGATGGGAGAGAAGGATTGGGCAAGCTGCCGTAGGTGAAGAACGTGATGAGTCCCCGGCTGAGTCCCATGGGAATGAGGATGATAGGACTCTAGCAGACTCCTTGGCTGTACCTGGTGAAGTTCCTGATCTGCTGACTGCAGGAACTGAGGGGGAGTCTCTACTCGCTCCTGCTGATGTTAGATCTGACATCTCTCAGATAGCCAAAGAGACAGTTAATACCCTGGCCACTGATCTAGGTAATGAGGAGGGAGACCAGGAGGATGTGAACGATGCTGCAGTTGAGAATGAGGATATGGAAGATGAGTCTGATGGAGAAGAGGATGATGAGGTTGAAGATGACACAACCTTGAGGGAAAGGGTGGAGATGATGGAGCCTCAGGATGATGCTGAAGTTCCATCTTAGGAACAAGCTCTGGTGATAGATCATGAGAAATCTGGTGCACAAATGGAGGGGGAGTCCTCTCAGCAACAATTGGTAAGCATTCCTGAGAAATCTACCAAGACTGCCAACTTTCCCTCTGTAGAAACCGTGTAAGTGTCCAGCTCTCCTAGTGAATCTGCTAAAGAGCCAGACCAAGGCTTGCCTCAGGGTAATCCATTGCAAGCTAATCTAGCTAATCATACTATGAACATTGTTCAAGGAATTTTGGATGAACTCAAAGTTACTTTTGAGAAAGCACAAGACAAAGTGCTAAAAAGAATTAAGGAATCTGAGTATCTGATGCTAAAGAACGTAGTTGAAATTAATCACAAGCTGGATGTAATGGAAAAGAAGTTCGAGGAAAATTACACAGCAGCCAACACAGCTGTCTCTCTTCTTATGCAAGGACTTAAAAAGAACACGGATGACCTGACAGTGGTTAATCAGAATGCACATGTTGTGGCTAATAGCATCCAAAAATTTGATGCGAACATGGTGACTCTGAACGCGAATCAAAAGACCTTACTAAATGAATTTTCAAAGACAGTAAAGCAAATTGATGAGTCCCTGCACGCTTACGCAAACTCAATTGCTGTGGAAGCCAAAAAGGGGGAGGAATATTATAAAGTTAAGATGGAAGGGCTTCAACAAGTAATACTCGACAACTTCGATCAAACTAATAGGTATCTTTTTAAATCTAACAGATACTAATTGACAACTAAACTTCGATCAATCTAACAGATAATATTTGACAACTTCGATCAATCAAATAGGTATGTTTTTGAAACGGCCAATTGGTTAGTTCAACAGGCCTCAGGCATTCACGTTCTGGTTGCCCCTCCGGAAGAGACTGCTGCTGCTGATGAGGAAGAAGAAAGGGTTGAAGAAGTTCCACTGAGTGAGGCTGAATCTAAGAAGGCTGCTAGGGCTACTGCAAGAGCTGAGCGCAGTGCCTGGTTTGACCAAGAAGCCCTAACAAAAGCTAAAGGCAAGAGAAAAATTCAAGAAGGAACATCCAAGGAAACGCAAACGGAAAAGAAAATAGGATTGAAGGAGGATGAGGTGAGGAACGAAAGGTGGAGTCCGGTATCAAGGCGTATCATTTTGGATACATTTATACTACAAAAGAGGGGGGAGATAAAACAAAATGACGTCTATAGTCAGTATGAGTGGGAGCTGCACAAGACCTTTGAAGCTAAACAGAACATCTTCTTCAGGTCCAGCATTGTGGAGAATAAAGCTCCTCCACCCAGATACTACCCCAAGCCAAAGGAATACTTCGAAAGACAAAGCAAGAAACACTTGGCGCAGCAACTAAACGATGAAATAGCTAAGGAGAAAGAGACCTAGGATTTTTGCTGATGTATTCCTTTTTGTTTATCGTTCTTATCATGTTATCATATGAACAATTATTGTGGATATCTCTATATATATGTGATTTCATGATTGACTCTAGTATTGTTCTGTTTGCATTTATTGTTCTTCTCGTGATTTGCTGTATGTATTATCTGGATTGGTGAAATTCATCTTAGCTAGTAGGATTTTGGCTTCTTCAAATAGGGGGAGATTGTTGGGTATTGCATCCACAATTACCTGGATTTAAGGAAGCCTCCTGTCTAGCTAAGATGAATCCACAATATATTTGATGATATATTTCAAGTTGTGCTTGCAGTTATTCTACGATAAGTACACACCAATGTCACGGTGCAGTGGGTCAATATATAAGGGTCTGCGCAACGTAATCCCTCATTGAGCAGATCAGTGTGTTGTTCTACGTGTACTCTCTCTATTGGAGTGTACTTACTTTCAAGTACAGGGTTGAGAAAGATCAAGAGCATACAAGGAGCAAGGTTGGGTCAAAGCAACTCGCGGGAAGAAAGACGAAAATCGTCTAAGTAGAAATCGTCGAGAATCACTAAGTGATTCTCGCCGATTCGATGATTCTCGCCGAATCGTCGAGAATCACTCGCTGATTCTTGCCGATTGCAGCCGGCTGTCTCAACGCCATCTTGATTTCTGCTTTAAGCAGAATTGTCGAGAATCACTAGTTAATTCTCGCCGAATCATCGAGAATGACTTTGCATTCTCGCCGATTCGTCGAGAATGACTTATGATTCTCGCAGATTCTCTCCGGATGGCAGGATCTTCAGCCAAAATTATGCCAAGTAGAATTCGGCGAGAATCATAAGTGATTCTTGCCGATTCGTCGAGAATCTCCAATGATTCTCGCCAAATTTGCCTTAGGCGAATTTCTTCTGCTCGCTGAACCGGACCAAATATTCAGGCGCTATTTTGAACCGAATTTAGGGTTTCTTCTGGTGGGGCCCACAATGGTCATAAAGGAGTATTCTACTGTATAAATACACTCCTATTTTGAACGTAATAAATGCGAACCAAAAACGAAAAAGTCCGGCCACCGACTTGACCTAACGGATCGTAGATCGCCGTCCGCCGCCATTGCGCTCGTGCAGGTTGTCGCCGTTGCTGATCGTGGTTTCTTCTCGATCTCCCGGCGACAGAAGCTCAGCCAAGCAACGCGTCTCACGTGTCTACCTAGAGATCCTTTGTCTCTTGATTTGTTGATCGGGAATACCTTCCCTTTCCGAATCGATCGAGATGATCGATCCTAGCAAGACCGTTGGTAGACCTTGCTAGCTTTGCTACGAAGGTTGGATCTCAGAAGCTCAGCCGCCGCACTTCGTTGCCGCCGCCGATCCTGACAGCTATGCCGCCATACTTCTTGCCGCCGCTGGTTTCGGGGAGATTCTCTCTAAGAGAGCACTTAGGTCGTGGACTCTTTGACTTATTCAAGAACACAACGTCGAACGAAGAGGGACACCAAGGGCTCTAAAAGTAGTTTGTATTTTATACATTCAAGTTTTTCTTTTGTTGTAAAGGAACGTTGGTTCCTCTGTATAAGGGTTGGGTGCAACCCGTGGTGGAGGAGTGGTGACTCCTTCGTGTGGAAGAGTTACTTCCTTAGTGTGAGTATTGGTTTTCAATCCTGTTGGTGAAGTGACCGAGTCGTCCCTTATTGGGAGATAGGTCGAAGTGGGAGAGTGGACGTACCCAAATCGAGGAACCACAATAAATTGCATGTGTCTTTCTGTGCTGTGTTGTTTTGTTTATTTGTGCAAGTATAGTTTTAATTCCGCAAAAACACTTCAAGACATCTATTCCCCCCCATAGGTGAAGGTAGTTGGCACTAGGTGGACTTTCAGTTTGCCACATAGACTTTGCAGTCTTACACTTGTCAAATCTTGACTGAGATGATCCAGATCACACGTCAGTGATGATCTGATGAATCAGCTTGTCCAGGTTGAAAAGTGAGAGCTCAGTCTCAGACATCTCTTCGAGACTCTTGGGGATTTGGAGATCGTTTCCTGAGCTAGAAGCCTGCATAGGAATGAAGGGACCCTCTTCAAAAATGAGTGATGCGCGAGGGTCAATGGCCTCCAGATGAAACATAACTCTCATCTTCCAGATGGGATAATACTCCGTTGTGCAAGCAGGGAGTCTCAGAGGAGAGACATCAGAGTCCAGCTCTATGCTTGAGTCTTGTCTTCTTCTTGACACTAGAACCGGGATCTTACTCAAGGTGTTAACCTTATTGCTGAGTAACCTCCCTCTGATACCACTTGAAAGTCAATCTAGTGTCAACTACCTTCACCTATGGGGGGGATAGGTGATTTGCAGTCTTTTTGTGGAATTAAAAATGAACCTGCACAAGAAAACAAAACACGCACAACACAGAAACACACAAGCAGTTATAGTGGTTCCCCAATTTGGGTACGTCCACTCTCCCCCTTCGACCTATCTCCCAACAAGGGATGACTCAGTCACTTCACCAACAGGATTGAAATCCAATCCTCTCACTATGGAAGAAACCCTTCCACCAAAAGGAGTCACTACTCCTCCACCACGGGTTGTACCCAACCCTTACAATGAAGAAACAAAGTTCCTTTACAACAAAAGTAAAAATAGAGTGTACAAAAATACAAACTACGTTTGGAGCGCTTGGTGTCCCTCTTCGTTCGATGAAGCGTTCTTGAAGAAGACGAAGAGTCCACGACCTAAGCACTCTCTTGGAGAGGATCTCTTCGAGATCGGCGGCGGAAGGATTGCGGCGGCGATGCTTTCGAGATCCAAACTTCTTAACAAGCTAGCAAGGTCTACCAACGATCTTATTTGGATCGATCGTCTCAATCGATTCGGAAGGGGAAGATATTCCTGTTCAACAAACCAAGAGACAAAGGATCTCAAGAAAGAAACGTGAGACGCGTTGCTTGGCAAAGTTTCTTTCACCGGGAGATCAAGAAGAATCCAAGACCAACGGCGGGGACAACCTCTCGAGCGGCGACGGCGGCAGAAGAGATTCTGCGATTAGCTAGGTCACGCGAGGAGGCCGACTTGTTCTTTTTCCTTGCTGCTTCTTACGTTCAAAATAGGAGAGTATTTATACTGTAGAATACTCCTTTATGACTGTTGTGGGCCCCACAAGACAAACCCCTAATTCCGGATCAAACAGCGCCTGAGTACATGGTCCGGTCCAGCGAGTCGACGGAAATCGCCTAAGGCAAATTCGGCGGGAATCATTGGTGATTCTTGACGAATCGGCGAGAATCTTTTATGATTCCCGTCGAATTCTCCTTGGAAAAATTCTAGCTGAAAAGCAAGCCATCCAGAGAGAATCGGCGAGAATCACAATCCATTCTCGATGAATCGGCGAGAATGCAAAGTCATTCTCGACGATTCTGCCTTAGCTGAATTCTAGATGGCGTTGAGACAGCCGGATGCATTCGGCGAGAGTAGCTAGTGATTCTCGACAATTCGTCGAGAATCACTAGTGATTCTCGTCGAATCGGCGAGAATCACTTAGTGATTCTCGTCAAATTTTCCTTAGATGATTTTTCGTCTATCTTCCCGTGAGCTGGTCTTTGACCCGTCCTTTCTCCTTGTCTGCGCTTGATCTATCTAAGCCCTGTACTTGAACATAAGTACACTCCAATAAATTGAGTGCATGTAAGCCAACATACTGATCTGCTCAACGAGGGATTACGTTGCACAGACCCGTGTATATTGACCTACTACACCCTGACATTGGTGTGTACTTAGCGTGGAATAACTGCAAGCACAACTTGAAGACAAATGATAAAATACATTGTGAATTCATCTTAGCTTGACAGGGGCTTCCTCAAATCCAGGTAATTGTGGATACAATACCCAACACAAACTCATCATCCTGAGATCGCAAAGGAGCTTTAGGACCTTGCGGAAAGGTTTGAGTTTAAAGAGGAGGGTAGACCGAAGGATAAGCCGGTGGATAGACTTGAGGAGTATCTGATGTTGGTGCTGGATTGACTGGAGGAACTGGCGCTGCTAAAGATTGAGCGGTCAATTGCTGCGTGAGAGCTGCTAGAGTACGATTGATGGCTTGAAACTGTTGGGCAGTTTCTCTGCGAGATTGCTCTAAGGCCTCCCAAAGAGGATCATCACTGGGACTTGGAGCAAGATTCTCGGCTGGTTGATGGTCTAACATGAGTAACCACTGCTTTCACTGTCTAGTCGAGATCTGAAGGTCGCGTGTTAACTGTTGATGCGCGAAATGCGACACCGACCAGTTAACGGGTTGTTAGATCTCACAAACTAAGGGTGAAGGAAGAAGGGTTGCGAGGATGGAGGAGAAGCTTGCTCAGGTACTGTCGAGCAGACAGCTACTTTGTATGGTAAGCTTTGCAGGTTGATGCCGAGAGAGGAGGGAAGAAAAGAGGAGGCCGCTAGCAGCGGTAAAAGCAGACTTCGCCCGCCGCGGCTTGAATGACACTCTTGCGTTGGGCTTTTCCTTTAATCAAGTAGGGTTATAACTTGCTATTGCACCATTACATATAGAAATAGTAAAGGGTACAAGGGGAAGCTGGCGACTGAGAAAAAGAGTTGCCAGAGACTAAGTAAAAGAGGTTGCAGAGGACTGGAGAACTGAGGCTGCAGATGCTGCTCAAGCTGCCTGCTAAGGACAAAAAAAACTAAGTCCACAACCCTTGACGACCTGGGAGAACTGGAAATCGGAGGCGGCGGAGGCTGCTCAAGCTGCCTGCTACTGACAGAAAAAACTAAGTCCACAGCCTTTGACGACCTGGGCGGACTGGAGATTTGAGGTCGCAGATCTTGCTTGATCAACTTTGACGAACTGGGAAACTGAGTCCGCAGACTTTGATCAAGGTGAAAGTTCTCCTCTCGTGCCTCCAGAATGAGAGGACTTGGGGGCTATTTATAGGACCAAGGAGAATCTTTTAGAAGCTGGCCTAGTGACGTCATCATCGACGACCTCGGTAGACTCGGCGGACTGAGAAAATGAGGTCGACGACCTCGGCGGACTCCGCGGACTGGCCTTTTCTCTGCTTGGGCATACTTCCGGTTGGCAGCTAGAAGAGGGAAGGCAGGCTGAGCGACCTGAGGAGCAAGCAGACGGATCCTGAGCGAACTGGGCGGACTCCAGGGGGAGTCCGCCCTTGACGGAGCAGAGGCCGCCCCCTAGCGGGTGACCTGGGAGGACTCCAGGAGGAGTCCGCCCGGCCGGCGGAGGCTGCCCCCGACGGGCGGCGAGCGGAGGCCGCCCCCTAGCGGGCGACGTGGGCGGACTCAAGGAGGAGTCCGCCCACCTGGCAGAGGCCGCCCCTGGCGAGCGGCCAACGGAGGCTGCCCCCTAGCGGGCAACCTGGGCGGATTCCAGGGGGAGTCCGCCCAGCTGGCGGAGGCCGCCCCTGGCGGGAGGCCAGCGGAGGCCGCCCCCTAGCGGACAACCTGGGCGGACTCCGTGGGAGTCCGCCCTGCTGGCGGAGGCCGCCCCTGGCGGGAGGCCAGCGGAGGCCGCCCCTAGCGGGCAACTTAGACGGACTCAATGGGGAGTCCGCCCAGCTGGTGTAGGCCGCCCCTAGCGGGCGGCCAGCGGAGGCCGCCCCTAGTTGGCGACCTGGGCAGACTCCAGGGGGAGTCCGCCTAGCTAGCGGAGGCTGCCCCTGGCGGGCGGCTAGCGGAGGCCACCCCCTAGCGGGCGACCTGGGCGGACTCCAGGGGGAGTCCGCCCAGCTGGCGGAGGCCGCCCCTAGCAGCCGGCGAGCGGAGGCCGCCCCCTAGCGGGCGAACTGGTCGGACTCCAGGGGGAGTCTGCCCGGCAGGCGGAGGCGACACTGGAGGGCGGCCTTGGCGGACTCCAGGGGGAGTTCGCCCGGCAGACGGACAGAGGCCGCCCCTGGCGGGCGGCTAGCGAAGCATCCATCCTTGTGTGACTTTAGACTCTGCAGTCCACCTTGCACGGACACGGTGGACATCAGGGGTAGCCTGCTCCTTGCGGATGGGAACCTGTAAGAGAAAAGCAGAAAAAATGGGAACCTTGGAGAGGATTGTCGATTTTGGGGTTAACACCACCTATATTCACCAAAGCCTAAATGCCAACCCTTTTTTCGCAACCAAAACCTGGAGCTTGATCGATTTCAAAATTTTGTTGTTGTGATATTTGGGATTCTTGTGATGTTAAGATGAATTCATGAAGCGTTAAATAATAGATTTGGGTATTGCTGAATGAAAAAAAAGAATAAAAATAAAAAAGAAAAAGATGGAAAAAAAGAGATAAAAACTTAAAGTATTACAAGGGATTTGCAATCCCCATCTTGTTTGTTAGTTTTTGGTCGGGATAGGTCATATACACACCCAGTTTTCAAGCCAAGTCTGGGGGTGTGTCGCACATGCATTTCTTTGTGGCTGTTTGGGTTTACCTCTTGTTTGCTCGCTTTGGTTGTGTGTAGCCTCCATGTTTATCATTGACTACCACACCTTAGCCTTAGCCCCATTCAAACCTACAAGTCCTGCTGATTCACATTTGAGTCTACTTTGCATCGTTGAGAGAGTGTGAAGGGCAAGCTTATGGTTCCCAACATTGATGGATTTCTTTGGAGGTGATCACGAGCCTCGGTCTTGGGCAATGCTCACCTTCGTGGCCTGTCTACTTTCTCCATACACATGACCGAACGACTCTCTAGAATTCTAATTTTAAGTAGACACAATATTTATTTACCTCTGTCGAATAATTTAAGCTCCGTAGTATAATTAAAAAGTTCTTCTATTCAATTTTCTATGCGCATGATGTATTTGATTTCTCGTCCTACTTAATTTTGAAGTTTCTAAGCCATCTAGCTGTTTTTACAGTCCACGGAGTAATGATTTGTGCGGGACGCACAAATGGGTATGTCTGGGGGTGTGATGAGTCCAAATATTACACTGATTTTTGGATGCATCTGGGACAGTTTTATCGTCTTAGCACTGCACTTGAGAGCTATAACTGCTTATATTCGTTTATCTGCCTGTTTCATGATTAAGTGCACTTTAGGCCTGTTTTCTGTGTGCTTTAGATGTTTCTGTGTTTTTCGTTTGTTTTACTTATTCTTTCGTCGTGTCTTGAGAATTTGGTGTGCACTTTGAGTGACCTTTCTGCCTCTTCTACTAGTGCATGGGTCGTGTGCGTGCTCTGAAACCGCTCGCGAGACCCCGACGATACAGGAACACTGTGCACGATCACTGGACTCACTGTGCACGACAACTGGTCATGCGCCACTGATCGTGCGCATTACATTCTCCTTTTCCCCAGTTCTATCTTGATGATCGCACGATCACTGGACCTATTGCGCATGACCATTGGTCATGCGCTGGTGATCGCGCACTCTGTCCTCTTCATTTTCCTTGTTCTGCCCGGGTAATCGCACGAGCACATTCAATTTCGCGCACGACCACTAGTCGTGAGCCACTGCTCGTGCGCATTTACCTCAAGTTTTCTGCAGTTATGTCTTTGCCAATCGCACGATCAGTGGATTCAGTGCGCACGACCACCGATCGTGCGCCACTGATCGTGCACATATTTGCTGATGTTTCTATCCAAGTAGTAAGTTTAATCAGAAATTGCGCACGATCATCGACCGACAGTGCGCACGACCACTGGTCGTGCGCCACTGATAGTGTGCTCTGCTTGTTTTGCCTCCATATTTAAGGACCTGCTCCGTGAATTAGGTCAACGCTGCTCATTTCTGCGATCAGGGAGTGTGCGGGAAGTGTCGTTCTACTTCTCCAGCTGATCCAGCCACCTCCACCTTAATCCCTTCAATCGGGAGTCAGTAGCCATTGATTCCGAAGCTTTCCAAACCCTCCGGCGAAGCTACCGGCCATTGACGACCTCAACTCAAAGATTTCCACCGGAGTTGGAGAAGAAGACGACCTAGAGAACAGACTCAAAGGCCTTCGAGGTGACAGCTCGTTGGTACCAGAAGCCTCCTCGGACTGAGCCCGGAAGCGGATTGACAACTCTCTATTCCGGCCACGACCTGCGGTGGACCTTCACCCTCTAGTGGTTTACTCCTCTTCCCCTTCCTTCGTTGTATGGAATGATTTGATATTGTAATGAACTACATTCTCTGCTCTATATCTAATTGGGTATCTGTAGTTTTCATTTGCTTTTGAGTTGTGTGTTGTGAATGCACCTTGCCCACTTCACATCCACTCCATACCCTTGTTTCACCCGATTGCACTCCGCACAAGAACACTTCCATACATTAGCTTTCTGTCCACTCGCCCAACCAAAGTTCAGCATTGCGGCCGATACACTCACCTCACTTTACGAAGCGGTGCCTTCGACCCGCAAAGTCTTAATTAGTTTATTCGATCAAGACACCGCAATCTCACAAGCCCCCTTTTTAATCTTTTCTAAGTATAACCCTCGTAACAATATTTTCAGAACTATCACCGCTCTATTCAAATTTCATTCCTCAAGAGACCGACACTCGGGGATTTATTCCCTAGCTTAATAACTTGTGCGACCGGTGCGCTTGCCGATTTCCACCCATCACCTGACAAAATTCGTGAAAGCTTTTTAAGTATCTGACTTGTGTTTTAGAAAGAACACCCAAGTAAAACGAGAGTAGTCATCAACAATAACTAACGTATAGACTTTACCTCCTAAACTATGAATTAGCATAGGACCGAATAAGTCAATATGAAGTAGATATAAACATATAGAAGAATCTTTTTCAACAATACCATTAAAGGTTGAACTTATCTACTTACCCATTTGTCATCTATGACATGAACTATCTTTAAGGCACTTAATGCTGGGAGCATTACGTACTAAGTTGTGAGAAAATAACGTACTTATAGTTTTGAAATTAATATGTGCTAATCTCTTGTGTCATTGGACACAGAGAGACGCATTGTCTTTTGCTAAAATAGACACTGGTGTAGAATTTTCTAAACAAAGAAAATTTAAACAGAAAATATTTCTACTCCGAGTGTCTATTAAGACAGTCTCCAAATTGGCAAACGATTTTATCTGACACTTGTCCTTGTAGAACTCAACGATATAACCTTTATGACATAGTTGGCGTATGCTTATGAGATTGTATTGTAATTCTTTAACATAAGCCACGTCTGTGAAGGAGACGATACCGTTGGAGATCATTCCGTATCCTTTATTGATTCCCTATTCAAATACAAAATAAGAGTATTGTTGGCCTTTGGACATACTTGCATTTATAAATCACTTTCCCTTAGGAACCAAAATAGATTTGGGTCCTTGGTTCCTGGTTTGCTGAATACCACTAGGAATATTAACATTTTGATTGGTCGGTCTCGCAACATTAACTCACGGAGTTTTATATTTAACTAGATAAATCCAACAATCTACGGCAAAGTGACCAATCTTGCTGCAACACCAATAGCCAGACCTATTGTACCTTCTTTTATATTCCTGCTTTACCTTCAGAATAGGAGTTCTAGAAGTAGCTATATACTTGGAGGTGGAAGCCTCATGAGTGTAGCAAACACAAGGCTTCATTATCTCCTTAGCCTTAGGAACAATAGCTTTGGCTTTGGGTGCTTTCTTGATACTTGGTCCATGAACGTAGGGAACATACTCTTTAAGAGTTTTCTCTTCATAAGGCGAATTGAAAGCACTTCTACCAAAGTCTCGGGGATGGGTCCATCCTTGGTAGTTTTTTAGGCTCAACATAAGTTGGCTTAGCAAAGTGACCATAGAACGTCTCAAAGTCATATTGATTTGTGAGAAATATTACCTTCTTAAAAGATGGCTGACTTTGTGGTGCCTTCCCTTGCCTTTGATAGCGGCTCTCTTAGTTTCCTTACCTTTATCAACTACATGGCCTAAACCACTACCCTTCTTAGGGGCAGAAAATTCATCAATGAGTGTAAGAACAGTCTTTGGCTTGGAGTAGCTTTCAACAAGTTTTCTCTCAACTAAAAGTTTTATTCTAGTTCATTTAAGAACTCCTTCTAACTTAGTAGCTCAGTTGAGTATTTTAATTCCTCTTTCAAGTAGTGAACTTCATCTCTGAGAGGAGACAATTCAATAATTTCCTCCCTCATACTTGATACCACTGACATGAGAAATAATCTCTTTTGATTACTTTTTGACAACCTTACGACTTTTGTAAAATGCTTTCAAAAGAACTTGATGCTGAGCCATCAATTCAAAATCATCATCCCCAGAAGAATAGTCTTCAGGACCATTAGATGACATTTCTTATTCTGATAGCATGGGTTGCAAGTTTACCTTCCCGTTGTAGTGGGAGTTGCCCACTTCTTCATTTGAGTGAGCTATGAGCCCGAAGTAGTCTTCTTCATCATCTGAGCTTGACTAACTTGAGTAACTGTCACTAAGAGTATTTGAATTCTGCACGACAATGCTCTTTTCTTCCTTCCTCTTACCCTTGAAGGATCTCTTATCTTCTTTCGTGGATCCTTCCTTTTTTCTGTAAGGACACTCTGCGATCATGTGTCCTGGCTTATTGCAATAATAACAAATGATGTCAGAAGAAGAATGTTTGTTAGGTTTATATTTGTACCTGTCATCTCAGTTGTGGCTTTTCTTAGAATGATCGCCATCACGATGTGAACTTCTATAATCAGAGGAGGAAGACTGATTTTTTACTTTCTTTTCTTTTTGCTAAGCATTCTTTTGAATTGCTTGTAGATCAGTGAGAACTTTCTATCAGACAATTCAGAGCCCGAGGTACTTGGTTTAGAATCTTCTTCAGCATCAGAAGCTTGTGTTCTTACTGGTGACATGACTTTATATTTCTTTGACCCTTTGGCCTTTAGTGCTATATACTTCTCTTTGCTTGAAGTCTTACTATTTTGCTCCTCTTTCTTCCTTGTATTAATTTGCAGTTCATAAGATAGGAGCTTACCAAATAGATTTTGAGGATCAGTGTCGGGCAACATTCCAAAATCTCTAATGGCGACGACCTTATTGTCCCATTCTTTCATCAGGGATCTTAAGAATTTATCTTTAAGTTCACCATTAGTGAATGCCCAACCATAGTTTCTCAGACCATTGATGATTTGTAAAAACTTTTCATAACTGTCAGTAATGGTATCCTTAAAGTCTTGTTTGAAGGCCTCGTACTCCTGATTTAGTAGAGATCTTCTATCATATCTCACTTCTTCAGTACCTTTCATCAGTACAACCAGAGAATTCTGCATCTCCTTGGTAGATTTGTAGTGGAAAAGGTTTTGCAACATTGAGTCATCCGCTGCAGTTGCAATTATATTTTTAGCCTTCTTATCCAAGGAGATGAGAGCAATCTCATCTTTGTTCAAGTCCATCATCTTTTTAGGAACCAACACATTTGGATTTAAAGCACATGGTTGAGTAGGAACGTGAGGTCCTTCTTCTACAATCTGAAAGATTCTGGGATTAGCCGCTTCCATAAAGAATCTAATTCTTTCATTCCACATAGGAAAGTTCTCCTTAGTGCACACTTGAAGCTTCATTGAGGACAAGTCCTTGATTTTGTAAATCAAATAAATCTTGTGCTCAGACAACTAGGTGGAGATCTTGTTCAAGGTGTTAACCTTATAATGAACAACCTTTCGATGATACCAATTGAAAGTATCTATTTACCTACCTAAATACCCTAGAGGGGGGGTGAATAGGTGAGTTCTGTGTCTTATAGGAGATTTAAATGTATAACAAACAGACATACAAAACAAATACGGCAAAATACAGGAATTAATAGTGGTTTGCATATTTGGGTACGTCCACTGTCCCGCCTAGCCTATCAACTACAAAGGGCTAGATTCAACTACTTCACCTTTCTCAGATTTAAACAAATCATACAACACAGTTTCAACACTCCTACTTCTCATAGAATAACCTCTCCTACACTCGGAGAACAAACACTCCTACAACTTGATCTTTGCAAAAGGATCTACACCTCAAAAGAAAAAACTTCCTGCAATAGTACAAAGGAGTTTTATACAAAAATTTAGATTGAAAACTAATCTACTTCTTTAGGTATGTAAATATTCAATCTTCTCCCTTGGAATGAAAAAATTGAGGCTCTTGTTGAAGGAGAAGACTTGAATTAATCTTGAAAGCGCGATCTGAAAACGTTGATCCGACGAGATTTGAAGGATTCAGAAAAAACTTGAGATGAGAACTGTAACTCCCCTGATTTTTTGATGTTTAGTTAATTCTTTTATTTGGCATATTTATGATGTCAAGGCATTACGTTAACGCATGGTTGGCGTTTGCCATTGTTACAGCATGGGTTTTACTCTTGAGTTTTCTGTGTGTGGCTGGGTTTAGCCTGTTTGCAAGATTTCCTAGCGAGTCGGGTCTGCTTTGGTGACTTGGTGGAGCCTTTTGGGAATGCTTGTATTTTGGCTTCGGGAGGTGTTTACCCAACATTGGTTAGTCAGATTTTGATTTCGAGTTCGTTGTTGGATTCGTAGTGTCGGTATTTAGCTACAGTGCGATTTTCGTAAAATTTCGGGTATGTTTGGTTTTCGGGTCGTTTTGACGTTTTACTTAATTAATTATGTTATCCAATATTAAAATAATATGATAAAGTATTATAAATAGAAACCCATCGCGTCAAAACCCTATTCATTGTATCCCTCGTGAAAATCATAGGCCTGTTGCGAAAGAACGAGAGCGGTGGACATTCCCTCACCTTTAGATGGCCTACTTCCCTCACCTTTAGATATAGTAAAGATGAAGTCTCATCTTGCTGGGAAGCAGCCACCTATAGGGAGGCAATTTTCTTTTCTTGTTTCTTAACAAGCATCTTGCTTTTCTTGAAAGCCTTCAGAAGTGCAGCATGATTTTCAATCACTTGCTTGATATCATCTTCTGACAGAGGACTCTCATCATCACTTGATGAGGATGCATCAGAGTTTGAGAAGGATTCATATCTAGACTCTGAGGATGAGCTAGAAGGGGAATATACCTCATTTTGTCCAGTATGATCCTGGCAGGATTCTTCTTCTAGTGTAGTTATCAACCCAGAGCATCTGCATTCACCTTACTCAACTTCATCCACCTCTGATTCACTATTTGAATGTGTCATAGGGGCCCTGATCTTTGCTCTGGTATCTGGATATACATTGTCTTTTGCAAGAGCTGCCAACAGTCCAATGTTGTTCTTGTCTTTTCTACATATTTGAAGCTCCATTGATCTCCACACCTTATGGTTCACTTTTGAACACATAAGTTTAAATCTTTTTATCTATCCTTTGAGCTCTACTCTTACTGTTAGGTCCTTTTTGAGTAACCTCCCTCTGATACCACTTTAAGTTATTTTTTTCAAGGATAGCTAAATCACCTAGAGGGGGGTGAATAGGTTTATTAGTCCGTAGTGACTATTTTTTATTTTCCTTGAGTTAGATACTTTATTAGTTGATTAAATTCTACTTTCAAGACATGCAACTTGCAATAAATCCAACATAGAGAAAACACACAAGACACACACAAGATTTATAGTGGTTCCCCTTATAAGGTTACATCCACTTTCCCTCCCATCTATCCAACTCTATTATTGGACTAGGCACTTCTACAAAACTCTTCTCCAAAGAGCTTACACCTCAGATCCCTCAGTCTCCTCCAAGACTTAAAATTCAGCCACAAGGGCCTACAACTCAGAGATCAGCTGATCGCCTACCTCGGGACAAAGGCCCTACACTCAGACTTGGAGGACAGCCCTACCTCAAATCCACTAGGGATCCTACCTCAAAGCAAACTTGCTCCTACCACTCAGATCCAAGAGGATCCTACAAGATGGAAATGGGTTGGTGAGTCTTGATTGGACACAAGATAAATTTCTCTGTGCCAATCTACCTTCACTGAGATAGACTCAACACAACTTTGACACCAGGAATATATTTCTCGAGTCTATCTTTACTTGAAATGAGATATACACAGTCCTAACTTCTTCTTCACGACACTAGGGATTTTTCCTGTAGGAATTGTAAAGTGACTGCAACAAAACTTGCTGCTACCTGAGCTGAAAGATTCTCAGCTAAACTTCTTCACAATAACAAGGATACAGATCTTGCTTTGACTTGTGCTGGATGTAACTTATAGAATAAATGTTCTTCTTCTTATTTATTTCCTGGGTTGATGATGTTCAGCCCTAACTTCTTCTCCACAGTCTCCAATAAATGTTCTTCAAAGTTGAATAGCTTGATTTGTGAGGAACTTGCTAGTGCTGATAAAAAATGGCACCAACTAACTTTCTTTTTTCTCTTCATAGATCTGCCCTGATCTTGTTGTAGTCGATGATGAAGACAAATAGCTAACTTGTTTTGCTCTTAATTTTTCTGACTTGAGTTTCATGTACTTTTGTCACAGCAACAATGACGATGAAGAAGAAGCACATCAACAGCTACTTTTTCTATAAAAAGTTTCTACTTGTATTGAATGCAACCCAAGAGCTCTTTTAGCAGTGGGCCCCACACCATTAATGGCCACCTTATATCTTGCTTTAACGTTAACCATCGTACAGTAGCTCTGCAGTGCATTTGTTCATGTACTATAGCTTTGTCGCTAACAATTGAATAAGGTTGACTTATTGACTTGCTGGTGTCACCATCTATGGACATAGCGAAAAAAATTCAATCATCAGCAGCATAGGCATTGAGTGAGCAAGCCTCACTCAGTGCAAAAACACATAGACAGAATTCTGTCTATCTAGGCGTTGAGTGAGTAAGCTACACTCAACGCCAAAACACTTAGGCAACCTTTCTGTAATTAGGCATTGACAGCATTGAGTGATCAAGCCTCACTCAATGCAAAAATATTTAGGCAATCTTTCTGCAGTTAGGCGTTGACAACGTTTAGAGAGCAAGCCTCACTCAACGCCAAAACACTTAGATAATCTTTCTATCGTTAGGTTTTGACAGCATTGAGTGAGCAAGCCTCATTAAATGCTTTTTGCCTTAGCTTATTCTGCAGCATCTTCTACATGCTTGGCATTGAGATCATTGAGTGAGCACACCTCACTTAACGCTTTTTTCCTTAGCCATGTTTTCTGCTACTTGGCGTTGAGTGTGTATGCTCCACTCAACGCCAAACTACTTAACAGATTTTCTTCTATTATCTGGCGTTGAGTGAGTGATCTACATTCAACACATTTGGACTTAGCCAACTTTTGTGTCTAAAAACAACTCTGGCTTTGAGAATTAGTCAACGCATTATTACATGGTGTTGAGTGAGCTTGCATCACTCAAAGCTTAGGGACTTGTTAAATATTCACAGTTTTCTCGTGGCATTGACTGACTGAGCAATACTCAATGATTATAACGCTATGGCATTGAGTGAGTGATCTACACTCAATGCATGTGGACTTAGCCACTTTTCTGCTCCTTTCTTCTTATGATTTTACTGTATTAGCCTATCTCACAGCTTTTTGTTGTATTGGGTTGAGTGAGTTGACCTCACTCAATGCCTGTGGTCTTTGCCACTTTCTCAACCTGCCACTCCTTTGGCTTTGACTGTATAGGCTCCACTCAGTGATATAATTCATATGGCGTTGAGTGAGTAACCTTCACTCAATGCCTGTGGACTTAGACAGATTTTGGTCTATCCACATCTTGGGTAAGCGTTTATCTGAATTAGCAACTTAGGCTACCTATCCCATCAATGTTATTAGGAAATCCTGCAATCACTAAACTTGAGCATAAGTTAGATCACCACCTGTGTATATATTGTTTGTTAGGCCTTCTTCAAATCCAGAACATTGGGATCAATGGACCCAACAGAGGCCTTGAAGATGAGCAACAACTTTAAGCTTGCGTTGCTTCTCCTTCTTCAGAAAAAGATTTTTTGATCTTGCTTTTGAAGACAGATTAACTCTTCATTGCTTTTGTTTCTTCAACAACTAACTTATGTCTGTTAATCATAGACTTACTATTAGAGCAAGTTCTTATCAATCTTTCACTAGGTCAAGAGGAAGAAGATGACCAAAAACTCTTTCTCGAAAAAGCTCTGTTTTCCTTTTTCTCTCTCCTCTTTTCCGTAATTTCTTCTATCGCGGAACTCTGCTTTTGTATCCCACCAATCAACGGCTCTTTGTGCAGTGTGGACCACCGGAGTTGGTAACTGCAACACTTCTTTTGCATTAAATGCAGTACTAAAGGCAAGCGGCGTCTTTTGTCATCTAGCGTGAAAAACCCGCGACATTTGAATTCTTGCTGACACCAGCAAGACTCAATGCTTCTAACTAAGTAATTTCCAGACAATCTGTATAGGCGTTGAGTGAAGCCTTGTCACTCAACGCAAAAGTATATTATAGAATTCTGCATCTTCAGGCGTTGAGTGAGCCTTCATCACTCAATGCTTTTTGACTTTTATAGTCTAACAATTAAGGCGTTGAGTGACCCTTCATCACTCAACGCTTCTGTACTTGGTTGAAACTTTATTGTATGAAGGCATTGAGTGAAGCTTCCACACTCAATTCTTTCTAACTTAGCATGACTTGTTGATGAGGCATTGAGTGTCCTGTCTTCACTCAATGCTGCTATACTTGGATAGATTTCTTGATGAGTAGGCGTTGAGTGAACTTTTTTCACTCAATGCTTCTGTCCTTAACAAGAATTCTAGTCAGCAATACTGAGGCTTTGACTGCAGTGTGGTCTGTCAATGCTTTTAGCCTTTTGGCATTGAGTGAACTATCTTCAATCAACGCTTCTAGACTTAGCCAATTTTCTATTGTGCATGCATCCTATCTTGAGTCCAACTGTCATTGTGACTCTGACAGTCTATCTAATTAATGTAGCAGAGTACAACATGTATACAATGAACTTAAACATATATCAAATACATTCATGTGTATACCATTGACTTGTAAGCCTTCTTTAAATCTAGGACATTGTGATCAATGGACCCAACAATCATCCCATATTTGAAGAATTCAGAACCTTAGTCAATGATATACACTAGTATATACAGATGATAATCATTCACAGTATATAGGAGAAAAAATTGATACACACACAGATATGATTATCAAAATAGACAATGTGCATATAACAAAATGTCCACACTCCTAAAGCCCTTAAGGAAAGCAAGAAACATGTCATGTTTCAAGCTCCTTGAACATTATCCCCTGCTGTGATTCATTGCAGCCTTTTACTTGCATGACTCAACAACATCTGGTGGCACAACATCTGAATTATGGTCTCCTCTGTACTTCCTCATACTGAGCCAGATCTCTTCCTCTTCTTCAACAATAGACTTGCTTATGGCTCTAGCTATCTGATTAGAAGCATTAGAGGGTTGAGCTCACTGAGCACCATCTTAATCATCACATTGATCTACCCTCAGATCACCATACTATACATCATACAGTCTTTCTTGAATAGGAGGAATGTTGTCATATGTTTATACTATTCATTGCCCCAATGAACCTCTGATTACATTGGTAACCCTAACAACATTCTGCCCCTTGATCATTTCATTCTCCCTTGATCATTGCATTCTCCCTTGGCCATTCCTTCTCCCCTTTTATGACTTCTTCATTAAGGGAGTCTCTTCAGAGAGAGTTGTATTCAGGGAGTTTTTAGTATGATCTATCTTTTCATCTAGATAGTTCACTATCCTCTGAAATTTCAATGATACTCTTATTTTATTGAGCAGGGAGCTATTTTGGAATCTCCCCCCTCAATCTCTGCATTCCCTATAGGGATTTGCTGACTTATATCAACTATAGCTAGAGCATCTTCAGTAATTTAATCATGAACTTACTCCCCCACAACTTGAGGACATAAAGGATTGAGCAATCTTGTTCTACAGATTTTCAATGAAGCAATCCAATTGTTCTTGAACTGATTGCACTGGCTCTCCAACAGCATGTGCAACCATGTGGGTAGTCTCCCGCTCAACCTCAATATTGTCCATAAGGACATTCAGGTCTTCAATAGTATTATCCTGATCTATTCTATTAAAGTGGTAGCAGAACTCTGTCTCACCTATCAAGCATCTTTGAGTCCATTCTCCTCATGAGATGGATAAACAGAGTATAGGTGTAGGAATAGTGTTTTTATTATAATCACACACACTTCTATTTAAACTTGCCTCATATTTGAGAGTGTGGAGAGGCGCCTACCTGTTGTGATAATTAATCACAAGGAGATCAACGGTTGGGATTAATCACGAGAGATAGCCACAAATAGAAGTCCTGGGGAGAATGCGTTGGGTTGTCTCGATGCACTTGATGCTTTCGATTCTTGAAGTTGTCTCAATGCACTTGATGCTCTCGATACTTGGACACTTAGTCCATATATTCTTTGTTATCTTGTAGGGATTAATACTGTCTGTAACTGAAAAGCATGAAGTTATACTGAATATATACCAAGTTCATCATACCCAATTCAAATTTGAAGGTGTTGAACTTGGCTTCATCTAGTGGCTTGGTGAAGATATCAATCACTTGCTTGTCTGTGGGGACAAACACAAGAATGTTGTCCTCACATTCCACATGCTCTCTTATAAAATGATACCTAATCTCTTTGTGCTTAGTCCTGTTATGAGATACAAGATTCCTAGCAATAGAGATTACATTAGTAGACTCACAAAACATATGATTTCTACTTAGCTTGAGATTATAGTCTTAGAGTTGATGATGGATCCATGGTACCTGTGCACAACAACTGCCAGCTTATATGTATTCTGATTCAGCTGTTGAGATTGCAACACTTGTTTGCTTATTGCTGCTCCAAGATACAAGCCTTCTTCCTAGAAAGTGATAGGATACAGAGGTGCTTTTCCTGTATTCTCTACAACCTGTAAAGTCTATATCTGAATACATAATTAGTTCAAAGCCATTACTCCTAGGGTACCATAGAATAAGATCAAGTGTGCCATTGAGATATATCAAAATTCTTTTTGCTACACAATAATGAGATTCCTTAGGGCAAGTCTCGTATCTTGCACAAACACATGTAACTATCATAATGTCTAGCCTGCTAGCAGTTAGGTAGAGGAGGGAGCTAATTTTGTCTAGCTTGATAGACAAATTTTTTTCTTGACCAAGGACCTCTTCACAGTCTTCTTGTCCCTGTGATTCTTTATGCCATTAGACTTCAGCAGCTCCTTCCTCTTAACTAGAAAGTCAGTAATGATATGTCCACTTCTGTTGCAATAATAACAAACAACATTAGAACATATTTATTCTGTTTGGAGTCATACCTTTCCCTAGAGGGGTCATTTCTAGATTTGTATTTGTTTGAGTAGGGCTTCTTTGAGGTGGAGCTGGAAGAGCCTTTGTTCATCCATTATCTCCTCCTGCTAAGCAGCTTCTTGAACTGCTTGGAGAACAATGTCAGTTCTCCCCCTGACAGCTCATTTTTAGAGGAGCTGGGATCTGAGCATTCTAACTTAGCAAATCTCCTTGGAGGAGAAGGCGTATTTTCCCTGCTTCTTCTTGTGGCTTCAGCTCTGAAGGCCACAGTTTTCTCCTTGCTTAGAGATCAGATAACATCCTCTTCAGCCTTCCTGGAGTTCAGCTACATCTCATGGGATAGTAGCTTCCCATACAAGTTCTGGGGAAATGTGTTGGCCGGGTTTCCAACTTCTCTGATGGCACAGATCTTGATGTCCCATTCCTTATTTAGGGACCTCAAGAACTTGTCATTCTGCTCATAGTTAGTGAACTATCTTCCATAGGTGATCATACTATTCACTATCAATAAGAACTTCTCATAGCATTCATCTATGGAATCTTTCCTGCCTTATTTGAAGGCTTCATATTATTGATTTAGGAGGGATTTCCTGTCATCCCTCACCTCCTCTGTCCCTTCCATATAAAAAATAAGAGAATCTCAAATCTCTTTAGCTGTCTTGCAGTGGACCAAGTTCTAGAAGGTAGAATCATCTATGGCACTAACAATGTTGTTTTGTGCCCTCTTATCTATAGAAGCCATGATGACTTCATCCTGAGTCATTTCAGTGTACTTCTTTAGAGTCTCGACATTTGCATCTAAGGCAGAGACATTCAAGGAGATGAAGGGTCCTTTTTGATAAAAGCTTCCATGAATAGCCTGACCCTCTCTTTCCAAATCCCTAAGTTTTCCTTCCTACAAACTGGAAGCTTCATTGAGCTCAACTCCTTGTGGTTCTCACCTGAACCCATAGAGATAAACTTTAGCTACACTTGGAGATCTGTTCGGACTGTTAAGTCCTTTTTGAACAACCTCCCTCTGATACCACTTGAAAGTCTTTATTTCAAGAGTAGCTATACACCTAGAGAGGGGGGTGAATAGGTTTCTTAGTCTTTAAGACTATCTTTTTGTTTTTGTGTGTTGAGTGTTTAGTTATTTTAGTTAGCTTTCAAGAAAGAGACACAGTACACCTGTATTTATAGTGGTTGCCCATGGTTGGGTACATCCATTGTCCCTCCCACCTTTCTAACAGTGTGTTAGACAAGGCAATATTGTCCAATCACAGCTCAATAAGCTTAAAACACAGTTCCCTTAGGATCTCTCAGACTTCCTCCAAGTCCTACCTCTGGGCAAAGCCCTACAACTCAGAGTAAATATTACTCCTACAGCTACGTGATCCACAGATCACCTACCTCAGACTTAAAAAAAAGTCTTACACCTCAGGCAAGGAGGATAGCCCTATACTCAAAGATAATAACTCTCCTACAGCTCAGATCATGAATGATCCTACATCAGGCCAAAGGCCCTATCTCAGATTCTCAATAGAATCCTACCTCAGAGAATAAATCTCCTACCTCAGGCACATAGGCCCTCTATCAGATCCACCACTGGATCCTATAACTCAGCTTTTATATTTCAGGCTTACAGCTCAGATCAAAATTGATCCTACAGAATGAGAAAATTTGTTATTGTTGATTGACTCTATAGAAAGTGTCCTCTGAGCCTGCCTGGTGATCTGAGTAAAATCAAGCCTATCTTCTTCATATCACTAAGAGTAAATCTTCAAGGTTGTTCTACTTGTGCTGAGAAGTAACTATAGAGCACTGCTTCTTCAATCCTAGATTGTAAAAGAGCTTAGAGCTAAGGCCTTGAAGATAAGCAGTAGCTTTATGCTTGCTCTGCTTCTCCTTCTTAAGAAAAAGATTTTCTAATCTTGCTGTTGAAGATAGATTAACTCCTCAGTGCTTTTGTTTCTTCAAAAACTAACTTCTATATGTTGATCACAGACTTAATGTAAGAGCATGTTCTTAGCAATCTTCTACTTAGTCGAGAGGAAGTAGATGACTAAAAACTATGTCTGAAAAAAGCTCTGTGTTCCTTTTCTCTCTCCTCTTTTCCGTAATTTATTCTATCATGAAACTTTTCTTTTGTATCCCGTAGATCAACGACTCTTTGTGTAGTGTGGATCACCGAAGTTGGTAACTGCAACACTTCTTTTGCATTAAGTGAAGTACTAAAGGCATGAAGCACTTTTTGTCATCTAGCATTCAAAACCTACGACATTTGAATTCTTGCTGACGTTAGCATAACTCAGCGCTTCTAGACTTAGTAATTTCTAGACAATTTGCATAGGCGTTGAGTGAAGCCTTGTCACTCAATGCAAAGGTACTTAGCAGAATTCTGCATCTTCAGGCATTGAGTGAGCCTTCATCACTCAATGCTTTCTGAATTTTTTTATTTAACTATTAAGGATTTGTGTGACCCTTTATCACTCAACAATTCTAGACTTGGTTGAAATTTCTTTGTATGAAGGCATTGAGTGAAGTTTCCACACTCAACGCTTTCTGACTTTGCCTGACTTGTTGATGAGGCGTTGAGTGGCCTGTCTTTACTCAATGTTTCTACACTTAGACAGATTTCTTGATAAGTAGGCGTTGAGTGAACTACATTCACTCAACATTTCTATCCTTAGCCCGAATTCTTGTCAGCAATACTGAGGCTTTGACTGCAGTGTGTTATGTTAATGCTTTTAGCCTCTTGCATTGAGTGAACTGTCTTCAATCAACGCTTCTGGACCTGGCTAGTTTTTTTCTATGCCAGTATCCTGTCTTAAGTCCAACTGTCATTGTGACTCTAACAACATGTCTAATCAATGTAGCATAGTATAACCTCCATACAATGAACTTAAACATATATCAAATACATTCATTAGTATGCTATTGTCTTGTGGGTCTTCTTCAAATCTAGGACATTATGATCAATGGACCTACCAAGACATTCACTCAATGCCCGTGCAGTTAAATCTCTCAAAGTCTAGAAGTGTTGAGTGATGGACATTCACTCAACGCCCCTTTAGAAATGCTGTCAATTCCAGAAGTATTGAGTGATGAACGTTCACTCAACGCCTTCATCTGTACTATTGCCAAGTTCAAATGCGTTGAGTGAAGTATGTTCACTCAACGCCGTCTATCAGGAAAATACTTCTAAGTACAAACACGTTGAGTGATGGATGCTCACTCAATGCCTTCTCAAATTAGTTGTCAAATGACAAAAGCATTGAGTGAGCCTCTGGAGATAGTCAGAATTTAGCTAAGTATTTTTGCTTTGAGTGAAGTCTTATCACTCAATGCTACTAGAGATAACAGTTAAATTCAAATGCGTTTATATATAAGGAAACACTCAAAGATTTATGTCGTTCAGTCACAAAACATTACTCAACGCCTGTGATGATAATCTGGAAGAAATTTCTAAGTCCACCAGCATTGAGACATGATTGTTGACGTCATCGTTAAATTCAAATCGACGTAAATCTCGTGCTAAAAGACAAAGACCACCATACTATTCTAACAATGATATCTTGGAATGGATCTTCCATTAAAGCCGACCATGCCACTTTCTAAAAAGGAAGATAGATTCGTTGCTGCCGCGGGGGTTTATATACAGAAGGAGGTCTTCTTTTACAATAACTTTTGAGAATACTTTTTCGAGAACATTTGCAAAAAAACCCTATGTTTTGAAAAAGTCAGCTAGCAGAGCTCAGGCCATTTTTTCATCTTCAAGCCTGCAATACATAACAACATACTTTCTTATGTTTGAAGAAGAAGCAGAGCTCTTCAGAAGTTCTACACAGCATAAGTTGATTCAACTGTAAAGATTTATTTTCTTATTGCTGTGAAGAAGAAGTACTCTTTATAATATAGTCAAGGAAGAGGACTAAAAGATTTTTCTCTGAAGTTATTTCATTCAAACGTTTTTGAAATATGTAGGATCTCTCTAGAGATTTGAGTTGCAAGCCTAATTTATAAAGACTGAGTTATAGGAGTGGGTTTACTCTAAGTAGTAGGGTACTAGAGTGGATATGAGGTAGGATCTTGGAGGAGATCTAAGGTAATAGATCAGCTGGATCTCTGAGTGGTAGCAATTAAAGAACTCTAAGTTGTATGGTCCTAGAGTGGATCTGAGATAGGGTCCTAGAGTAGATCTGAGATAGGAATATAAATAGTATTATAGTAATATCCCCTCTTTCAAAAGCCTCCAAATTTGGGTTGCATGGCCATTGAGTCATTATATGACCATGTAAAAGTTGCAGGTATTTGGACCTTTATGTTGGGGAAATACAACATGCATGGTGGAGGTAGATTTGTAAATATTGTGCCAAAATGTAAAAATGGGAAGTTAGCCCATTTGTCCCAATGAATGTCCATGGGATTTTGGACAGATGCTTACATGAATGAATTACACCTCCCATGGAAGGAGTGGGATTTTTTGGGAACAAAAATCCCGTTATTTTGAATTAATGAAGATTAAGATCTTTTAGAAATAAAAAAGAGATATAGGTCTACTGACCTTGTAAAATTCAAAAATTTTGATGCATGCCCTAATAGGACATTTTACATCTCTGGAAAAAGTTATAAGTCTATTTGAGTATTATATTTTGTGTATATAGTTGATTTACAATTTTACCCTTTTGGGAAATTAATTTAAAAGTATGGAAAAATACTGTTGAAAATTATGGAAAAATTTATAGCATCCTATTTCTGTGATTATAACCTAATATAATTAATTGAGAATTTTTGGATGATTACTAATCTGAAAACCATAGTAGTGGCATTTTGGTAATGATGTCCATATGAAATTATGATAAGGCAAATCACTGACTAGGATCATGAAATTCTGTTGTAAGTATTATTATATCAATTTTGATCATCAGAAATTTTCTAAGAATTTTTTGTTGTATATTTTAAGTACTTCATTTGAAAAATTAATTACTTACGGATTTATCATAAATAGAAAATATATGGAAACTCAAATTGGAAAAACATAATTTTTGATAAACAAACATTTTTAACCTAGATGAACCTTAGATAATTTATTTACACACAATGAACAACTTGTTAGAGTAGTTCATGCTCAAAGTGACCTAGATCACTTAATTGATTAATTTAAAATATCGTCCAAAATTATTATAAAAATGATGAAATTCTAAATGATAAATATTACATTCATTACAAACCCATGATGAATAGTTAGGGGCATCTGGCCCAAGGAATTGGCAGTCATCTCATACGGGTTAATATGGTAATGAGTTGTCCTTAGCAAATGTAACACATAACATTAGGACCCACAGGGGATATGATAGATGGTAGGATTGAGAAGTATTGGGAAGTAGATACCCTGGTTGGTGTCAAGTGGGTCACTATATAGTAACGAGTTATTAAGTGCAAAGTCCAAGGAATGTAATTAAAACGAAGACCGGCGGAAGACCGTCGTTATCCCAATAATACCAAAAGTCATCCGGTTCACTCAAGAGAAATATTGAGAGTTGGGTATTACTAATGGGTAAACACAAATAAAAGTAAGTGTTCTTGAGAAAGGGAGCTTTGGGCTTCAGCCCATCATAGTTCCTAGTGCCCCCGAGATCCCTTCACCGGGTATGCCCTGGGCTGTCCAAGGACTAACCATAAGTTGTTATGCCTAATAAGCATTAGACAAGAGTAGTCTAATAGGTTAAGGGAACGATATGACAATCTCACCACTATAGGGTTGGAGGATATAGGACGGGTTTTTTCCTGCAAGCTGGAGGCTCGGATGTTTGGATACAGGACGGGTTCTGTCCTCTGAGTTGAAGGCTCGGGTTGCAAACAAATTACATATGAATAAAACATATTAGTGGCAGGTCGTGCGGTATTGGACCAATCGTCACACCAAAGGTAGTACGGTGACTCAGGTGAGGTGTGAGGGTTTAAGGGGCCAGTAGGTTGTTTATACTGCGGTCTGAAGGACAATACCCGAAAAAGCACACCCGTCTTAAGAGTCTGGTGGACTAGCCAACGGTTTACTATGTGGTGACTTTGGTGTGTTCTTCAGAGGCGTACGGAATGTCTAGGCTTGGTAGTGTGTATACCCGCCTCGGAGTGGAGACGCCCACTCCACTGTTGCCGTAGCCACAACAGTAGTACCTAAGAGTTAAGCTAACTCCAAAAATTGGAAACTAAAGGTCTGTGTGCATAGATTCGTGTGGGTGAGTTGTATTTGTATGAATCATAACCCATATACCATATCATACATACATACTTAGGACATGCGCACCATAGATCCTTATCATATAAATTAGTATGGGCACTTTTATATGATATGTAAAATTTGTTAAACCTTAACTAATAAGTTTGTATGGGCATTCATATAAGTTAAGGTACTTCTGCGATGTTTGTGTAGTAGTAGCTAGTTTACTTTTCTACTCAGCACTTTACTCTACTTACCGCACTTCTTTTCAGTACTATTTTTCACTCCATTACTTGTACTATATAGAACTGCTAAAGTAGAGATATACTTGTCATTTTATAACCATGATAGGTTAGATCCACTATCACCTGCTATACTTTTATACCCCTTGTTGTTCTCCGCTTCGTCCTCCCGCTCGGTACCTAGGAGTCATGGGGGAGGAGAGGACAAAATGGCTTAATCTTTATGACTAACAGTCGATTGTGACTATATCATTTTAGGAGCTTGAGGAGTTGGAGCACCAGCAGGACGATGTGGCAGGACATGAGGAGCTGACACCACCTACTACTACTTCTACTGCAACCCAGCGTCAGGTGATGATGCGTGTACTGATGATAGATTAGCTTCCGCTTGGTTAGATTTTGTGTGAGAGAGATTGATTATAATATACTAGGCATAAGCCTTTTTCTATTACATTCTATACTCATTGTATAGTATTGGATCTCTATTTTACTTATATTATGATGATTCTGTGATGTGTACTTGATGTATAATTCCTTATATTTCTTCTCTTCTCGATTGGCTGATAGGTTGAATGATCGCACTAGCCAGCAGGATCGGCATCTTGCGGTGTCGACTAGCCCGTGTGCGTTAAGTGTCACTGTAAGGCGACGGTTCTGGGCATAAGACCGGGTTCCCTTCTTGGTAAGGGGGAGGGGGTCCTACAAACTTGTATCACTCAACGAATGATCATTGCGAGAGCAGTCCACAACAGTGGCACACCCCGCTCGGGCATTAGTTTGTGGACAAACTATGCAGCAGAAGCGATGGTGTTCCCATGTGTTAAAGTCACAAAAAATAGTCCAGTTAAGCAATGAGTTAGGCCAATCCTAGTATAAACCTTACATTATGCATCCTGCACAGGTCGCTGTACCGTAGGATGTGATCCTCCCCATCCAGTTGCCATAACTTTCCAGTATATGGAGATGGGGAAAACTCTAACAACCATCCTCGATGCCTTCAGGGATCAGCATGCCCCAGCCCAGCAGCCAAACCCGGGATCAAATTGGCTGAGTCCCTTCAAGAATCTATCCCCGCCGATGTACCACAGGACAGAAAATGCGGTAAAGACTGAGGAGTGGCTGAAGGCCATTCAAGAGAAGCTTGCAGGAATCAGCTTCCCTGTTAGGTAGGCAATTCCTTTGGCGACTTCTGCACTGGATGCTCACGCGAAGAGATAGTGGAAGTCCATGCGGGACTCCAGATATGCAGATAGAGAGCTGTCAGATATCTCTTGGGATGAGTTCAGCGAGGCCTTCTTGGATCTCTTCATGTCTGTTACAGATAGAGATGAGTTAGAGGATAGGTTTTTTAACATCAAGTAGGGGACCAGATCAGTGATAGAGTACAAGAGGGAATTTTCCCAACTTGCTAGGTTATCGGGGATACACGATCTTAATGACAGGGGGTATACAAAGAGGTTCTACCGGGGGATTAAGGACTCTAACTGGCTGGCTCTATTATTTATTTCCCATGGCACTTCAATGCAGATCATAGAGATGGATAAGGAGCTAGAGGCAGACCAACTTATGGTATAGAACAAGGGAAAGAGACCATTGGATTGGTCATCCTACAGGGAGAGCAGTATGGGCTCCCATAGTGGCAGAGTGATGAGCTACAAGAAGGGTCGGGGACATTATCGTTCTAACTACAGGCAGGAGCAGGGGCCTCCTGCAGTACAAGCTCCCCAGCCACTACAGGTACACGACCAGAGGAGATAGGATGACTGTGGCCACCGACCAGTGATTTGCTTTAGATGCCAACAGCCGGACACATTACAGTTGAATGTCCTCAGCAGTTCCATCCACCACCACCTCCTCATCTACCTCTAGTAGCCCCTCCGGCATAGCAGGGACGAGGCCGAGGATGAGGTCAAGGCCGAGGTCGAGGCCATTATGGTAGAGGACGTGGATGGGAGAAGATGTATGCTTTGGACCTCGCCGAGCCAAGGAATTCTGAGGAGGTTATTACAGGTACTTAAAATTAATTGCATTCTACCTTTCATTTTATAGTACTTTGCCAACCTTAGTAGAACAACAAACATGTTATAATTCAAACAAAAACCCCAAGCATTGTCTTTATCAGCTGCATGCCCGCTCATACATTATTCGATATGGGTGCTTCTCACTCGTTTTTATCAAAAGCTTTCCTTGAAGGACTAGCGGGCATAGACCGATTCACATGAGTAACCAGGAGGGTGTGTCTGCCAGACGGATCAGAGCTATTATCATCTGCCAAGTGTAACATGGAGGCAAAAATTGGAGGAAAGACCTTCGAAGCTCCAGCGACAATTTTGAGAACACCGGACTTCAATCTGATCTTGGGCATGACTTGGTTGCACTAGAACTATGCCCAGATCGATTGCCAGTCAAGGAGGATCACCTTACGACATGGGGACACCGATATTGTCATAGAAGGTATTAGACCAATCTCACACCTTCTATTATCATCTGCACAGCCTATCTGTAATACTTCCCCTGTAATGACCGTATAATATGGGTCTGGTCGGGGCCCCATAACATATAGACGCCACAACTTCAGCATTATAAGATGATATTTACTACATGATCTCAAAACTCAGAACAAAACACAGTGGAAACAAACTAAACAACTAGAAGTTATCCACCACTAAAAGGAGTATAAAATGGCCTTAAGGCCTTACACAAAAAGAGTCCAAAACATAAAGACAACAAAGTCAATCATCAACATGCAAAAGCACTCCTAAGCTACCTCGGCGTGCAAGCCGGACAAAATCTAAAACATGAATAACACAATCAAAGGAAGAAAGTTAAAGTACAGCAACACTTCATGAGGCTTATGGATTTTCGCCCAGCGCACAGGCTTCCGCTTGCGATCCTTGCCCTTTAAAGATTTGAAGTAATGTGGGTCAGTAAAGGCTGACCTCTACTGTGTAACCAACACATCTCTTCCTTTCCACCCCTAACGGACCCCGGGGTACCCCTCCAACCTGTAAGTCAGCACTTCATACACCATACACATAAATATATAAAGCTTTAAAACAGGTTTGGATGTCTCATACAACAAACACGTTTTCTATGTTAAGAACAGTATGAAAGGGGACTACTATGCAACATGTATGCAAACCCGGGATTCGCCCAAGGCATCCTATCTCGTATGCATCTAACACATCATCAAACAGCTGGGTACTTCTGTTTCCCTATTGGCATAAAGTCGCAAAACAAAAAGGGAACTACAATGTCCGTAATGGCCCAAGCGCCGTTACACGGGAATCTTGCAAAGGCCCCACACGCACACGTGTCTTAAACCCCTAGATTGCCTGCAAAATCTGACTTCTCACGTCAGGATTCCGTCTCACACACAAACCGATTCTAAGAACCCTTGCTGGACCCCACCTGCTCATGGCTTCATTGTCAGAGCTTGCCCTACGCTCGGCGTTCTCGTCACTCTCACAGAAGGGGACTAATCTCGCTGGGACACTCTCCCCACATGACTCTCACGTCACGGGATAGCCAGCCGACCACGGAGACGTAGCCACATCTTAGCACAACACAACCATAAACTTTCCCACCGTAATCCACCATTTGTACTGCAACGTTCCCGCACACCAAGGAAACCATCTACCGCCAAAATGGAGCTCACCTTGTCCGGTTTCGGCTACGAGTACTCACTCAAGAAAAGGGGGAAAATGCATACATCTCAACGGCGTCTTGCCGTAACGGATTTCTACTGAATCCTCAAGGCTCGCTATGCAACATCATCGAGTCAGACTAACGGTCGTGACTACGGCTTCACCCAAAAGGCCTAATCCATTAACGGAGCGGATCTCTAATGTAAAATCATGTCGGGGATGGACACAATCGACCCGGAGGTTCCTCTTGAACCATGGCAACAGAAACCCCTCTTATTTGAGAGATCTGGAGCCCAAAACTGAAAAGAAAAGATGCTAAACGTGCATCCTAAAACCAAAAGGAGAAGTGTCGTTACCTTACGACTTTCTTCCTAGACATGGAGAAACATGGTTGGATGAACACCACTGCAATGATCTTGCCTTCGCGAATCTGGACTCCTCTCGCGAAATGGGGCTCCGAATCTTCACCGGTGGCCGGAGTTGATCTCCTTCTTCCTCCTAGTTCTCCCCTCTCTATAATCTTTTAGAAAGAGGATGAAGATGGGAAATGAGGGTTTGAAACCTCTATTCCCAGCCTTAAATCTAGGATAGAGCACCCACAACCCTTGGATCCCAAAAGAAGGAAATTGACGTCCACGATTTGCCCTGAAAATAAACTTCCTTGGCCGAACACGACTTATGACACGCCCGTGTCCAAGGCCGTGTTCCTCATTTTCCATCAAACCGGAAAATACCGACCAGGACACAGCCTGTGAGATGTCTTGGGACATGCCCATGTATCATGTGATACGCCGGTGTCAAGGCCCGTGTCACGGCTCGTGTGCCATAAACGACACAGGACCAAAACGTCCCGAGAAGTACACGGCCATGTGACACGCCCGTGTCGCATGTCATGTGCTAGACACGCCTGGGACACGCCCGTGTCCCTAGCCGTGTAACTTCCTCAACACAAACCATCAAACGAACCCGAGCAGTACACGACCATTGACACCCCCATGTCTCAGGCCGTGTGCCCTCACTCAACGCTTGAAAATCGTTTAGTGCTCGATGAGGCATTAAGTGACTGACACGCCCGTGGGACATTCCCGTGCCCAGGCCTTGTTCCCTTTCTCAATGCTCGTCGGCCGAAAATTCGCCGACCATACGATCTCGTCGTTCTCAAGCATGACACGCCCTGTGACATGCCCGTGACACATGCCATGTCAACCTAGCCAGAACCCATCTTGGCCTGAATAATGCCAACCATTTCCCCTCTTAAGTTTTGGGGAGTTACAATTCCTCCCCCTTGAAAGAATTTCATCCCGAAATTTAAATATGGAAAGTACACAAAACTTAAACGGTACCTGAGAAGAAAAGCTTGGGGTACTCCTCAAGCACGGCCTGCTCTCATTCCCACGAAAGCTCCTCGCGATCACAGTTGTCCCAACGAACTTTTACGAGTTTAACCTCCATGTTCTGCAACTGCCGAATCTCTGAATCTTCTATACTGATTGGACGAACTCGCATCCTCAAGTACTCTTATATAGGCACTGATGTCGATTTGATCACCACGCTAGCCTCTACCAAAGCTTTCCTCAAGACGGAGACATGGAAGACATCATGTAATCCACTCATCTCCGTGGACAATGCTAACCGGTATGCTGTTTGTCTCGCCCGTTCTATAACCTCGAACGGTCCCAAAAACCTTGGACTCAACTTCTTGAGTCAGCGAATCCGCGAAATGCCTTTGAACGGCTTGATCTTTAAATAAACCCAGCCGTCTACCGCGAATTCCACATTCCTGTGGAAAGCATTAAATTATTTTGCTTGTCGATCTTGAGCTACCCTCATGCGCTCTTGAATTGTTCGTACGAACTCACAAGCATCAGCTACAACTTCTTTCCCCAAAAGCTTGGTGTCTCCCGCCTCTGTCCAAGACATCGATGTTCGACACCGCCTCCCATACAAAGCTTCGTATGACGCCATCTTTATACTTGCTTGGTAACTATTGTTATATGCGAACTCTACCATGAAGAGATGATCCTCCCATTTCTTGTCGAAGTCAAGAGTAAACATCCTCAGCATATACTCCATAGAACGGTTTGTTCTCTCGGAGTGCCCATCAGTTTGAGGATGGAAGGCCGTACTGAACTTGAGCTTCGTGCCCAGGCTTTTTTTGCACCAACCTCCAATCCTTAGACGTGAAACTTCCATCGCGATCACTAACTATGCTCTTCGGAATCCCATGCAGTTCCACAAGGTTGCGAACGTACAATTCCACCAGCTTCTCCACGCTGTCCTCCTTACAATTTGGGATGAAGTGTGCCACTTTGGTCAAGCGGTCCACGATCACCCAAATTGCGTCGTTACTCTGCTGTGATCTAGGTAACCCATGCACAAAATCCATGGAGATGTCATCGAATTTCCACTCTAGGATAGGAAGAGGCTTCAAAAATCTGCCCGGCTTTTGACACTCGGCCTTCACCAAGGCACAAGTTTGGTACCGACTCACATACAAAGCAACGTCCCGCTTCAGACTAGGCCACCAGTAGGATTTCTTCATATCCAAGTACATCTTTGTACTACCCGGTTGAATGGAGTACTTTGTAAAGTGGGCCTCAAACAATAACTCCTCACGGAGCTTGTCGAACTTCGGTACACAAATCCTCCCCCCTTCCTCAGAATCCCATCAATCATCTCCCAAGCGCTACCCTCGCCCTTTAGAGCTTCCTCCACGTATGGTTGGAACTCCGCATCCAAACGGGTCGCTTCCCAAATACGATCGCTCAAATCATTCTGCATTTCAATCCAATTCAACCGAGCCACATAAGACTCACCTCTGGCCACACACTCAATGCCTAGGGACTCCCAGTCCCGCCTCAATTGCTCATCATGAGCTTTGATCCAATTCCCTTTCCCAGAGTATTTTCTACTCAAGGCATCATCCATCACATTAGCTTTGCCTGGCGTGTACTGAATCGCCGCATCATTGTCCCCAAGGAACTCAACCCTCCTGCGCTGCCGCATATTTCAGTCCTTCTGATCTAGGAGATACTTCAGACTTTCGTGGTCCGAGAAGATCTCCACTTTCGCACAATAAACGTAGTGCCTCCAAAATTTCAACGCAAACATTACCGCCGCCAATTCCAAATCATGGACAGGGTAGTTTCTCTCGTGAGGCTTCAACTGCTTAGACCCAAAGGAGATCATACTGCCATGTTGCACCAAAACGCACCCCAAACCTCATCCGGATGTGTCGCTGAAAATTTGAAATCCTTCAGTCCCCTTTGGCAAACTTAGGATTGGAGTTGTAATCAGCCTTTCCTTTAGGGTATCAAATGCCTAATTGCACTCTTGTGTCCACACGAACTTCTGATCCTTACAAGTTAGTGAATTGAGGGGTAGAGCTATCCGCGAAAAGTTTTCCACGAACCTTCGATAGTACCCGGCTTGTCCAAGAAAACTCCAGACTTCTGCCACGGTCCTCAACACTGGCCAATCTCTGATGGCTTCCACTTTCATTGGATCTACTGCTACCCCATCCCCACTAATCACATGGACCAAAAATGCCACTTTCCCCAACCAGAATACGCACTTGGAGAACTTTGCATAAAGCTGATTCTCTCTCAACACTTGCAACACTATCCTCAAGTGAGTCTCGTGTTCTGCTTCCGACTTGGAATAAACAAGAATGTCATCAATAAAGACGACTACAAACGAGTCCAAGTGTTTGTGAAATACTCAGTTCATCAAGTCCATGAATACGTTTGGTGCATTCGTCAGCCCGAACAGCATCACTGAAAACTCAAAGTGACCATACCTCGTGCCAAATGCAGTCTTGGGTATGTCTTCATCTCGAGTTCATAACTGGTAGTATCCTGATTTCAAGTCTAACATTGAATACACCACCGACCCCACCAACTGGTCGAACAAATCATCTATCCGAGGAATCAGATACTTATTCTTGATAGTCAGTTTGTTCAACTCTCAGTAGTCTATGCAGAACCACATACTACTATCCTTCTTCTTTACGAACAACACCGGCGCGCTCCACAATGAAAAATTGGGTCTGATATACCCCTGCTCCACAATCTCCTGCAACTGAGCTTTAAGTTTGGCCAACTCCTTTGGTGCCATCCTAAAGGGAGGACGTGACATCGGCCTAGCCTCTAGCACTAACTCAATAGAGAAATCAATCTCCTGCCAAGGAGGTGCTCCCGGAAGCTCCTCAGGAAACACGTCCCCGAACTCTGCCACTACGGGTACTTCCCCAGTAGATAACTTGGAAAGGCTAACCTCCAACAATGCTATAAGGGCTACACCTCCTAGGTTAACCGCCCGCACTAACTGCATGGTCGAAACTAGCAAACATGCCACTCCATGAAGACCCTCAAACTTGACTTCTGCTTGCCTTTCGCCCCTCAGGGTTACCACCTTAGACAGGAAGTCAAAACTGGCATGCTGCTCTACTAGCCAGTCCATCCCCAATATTATGTCAAACTCAGCCAACGGTAAAACTTCCACTATCAACATGAAGTCGACTCTGTCTAAACTCCAACATATACGTCCTTTAGCTCTGGTAGTCGTGGATGAACCATTGGGCATGCGCACTTTCAACTTTGCGTACGTTGAGAAGGACCCAACTCCAATCCTCCGGATAAAGCTTTCCGCAAAGATGGAGTACGACGCTCCCGTATCAAACAGTACCGTAGAGAGGTTCCCATAAACTATCACAAAGCCTAAACACATACAACAAACATAAACGTCTTGAAAGCATGAAAACCCAAGGTGGAAGTTAAACTCTCATACCTGTCACCACATCGGGTTGACGAATCGCTTCCTATTGCCCAAGGTTATAGGCCCTTGGCTGCACCAGTTGGAACCGATAAGCGCTCGACTCCGCCATCTTCCCTTTTTCTACGGCACTGGGGCCAGAGCGCACAGTCTGCTCCTGCCTTGGCTCTTGCTCAGTGCCTCCTTGAGTACAAAATCTTGTTATGTTCCCTGCCTTGACACAATTATAGCATGTCAGAGGTCCCTTAGAGCAAGACCCTCGGGACGTCCAGTTACTTTTCTCACCGGACTTGTATGGGTGAGGCTTCTTCTTCCATCTTCTCCCTTCCGACTTCCCGTGGGATTGAGAAGGCGTCCCTTCCCCTTGCTTGGGTGCAAAACCCTTGCGGTGCTGGGTACGGTCCATATCACTTTCTAAAATCCTGGCTGCCTAAACCAATTCATTGAAACCCACGCGTTTCATTGATATGAGGGGTTGCCTTAGGTTCTCCCTCAATCCGTGGTAGAAGAGGTTGTCCCTCTCCTCATCATCCTCCATAGTCGTTCCCGCATAATGACCCAACCGAGTGAATTCCTGAACATATTCGTCCACGGTCTTGTCTCGCTGCACCAAGTGCAAAAACTGTCTCTAGAGGGCTAATCTTGTCGATGCGGGAATGTACTTCTTCAGGAAAGCATTCCCAAACTCATCAATGGATGGGGTACATCCAGGAAACTATCTGCCACTATGGCTCACCCACTACAACTTGGCATCTCCTTCCAATATGAAGGCTGCAAACTCTGCTTTCTTCTCTTTTGGCGTCTCTGCCGCCCTCAAAAGCTCCTGAATCAGAGCCCACCAATCCTCTGCATTAGTTGGCGTACCGACTCCTTTAAAGGTTGGAGGGTGGAAGCTAAGGAAATACTTCATTTGCCGGTCACCATGCCCGACAATTACCCTTTCGGTCAGCGGCTCTGCCCGTCTGGCTTCTTTGCCCGGCATGGCCGTCGCCATATCCGGGGTAGCAGGAGTTGCTACCTGAGCAACGGGGGATACTACTTGTGCTACTGCTGCAGCTTGGGCTGTTACCATTGCTTCTGCAAGCATGCGGCAAAAGTCGGATGGGGTTACCCCCATGCCTAAAGGACCTTGCGCAGTAGCGCTACTCGCCGAGAGCTCTTCTCCTGGCCTCGATGTTCTCGCCTCATTGCTTGCACTCTTAACACAAGCAAAGAAAAAACAAATCAGTCTCTAATCGCAAGACTCAAACACAAGGACACTCATGGTCCCACGATACTCCTATGTATATTACTTCTTATACGCGATTCGATTATGAATTTCGACCACGAATCCTTACCTTGGAACGCTAACCTGGCTGTGATACCAAAATGTAACACCTCCCCTGTAATGACCGTATAATATGGGTCCGGCCGGGGCCCCACAACATACAGGCGCCACAACTTCAGCATTATAAGATGATATTTACTACCCGATCTCAAAACTCAGAACAAAACACAGTGGAAATAAACCAAACAACTAGAAGTTATCCACCACTAATAGGAGTATCAAATGGCATTAAGGCCTTACACAAAAAGAGTCAAAAACATAAAGACCACAAGGTCAATCATCAATGTGCAAATGCACTTCTAAGCTACTTCGGCGTGCAAGCCGGACAAAATCTAAAACATGAATCACACAATCAAAGGAAGTAAGCTAAAAGTACAGCAACACTTCATGAGGCTTAGGGCTTTTCGCCCGGCTCACTAGCTCCCGCTTGCGATCCTTGCCCTGTAAAGATTTGAAGTAACGTGGGTCTGCAAAGGCTGAACTCTACTGTATAACCAACACATCTCCTCCCGGCCGCCCCTAACGGACCCCGAGGTACCCCTCCAACCTACAAGTCAGCACTTCGTACACCAATCACATAAATATATAAAGCTTTAAAAGAGGTTTGGATGTCTCATAAAACAAACACATTTTCTATGTTGAGAACAGTGTGAAAGGGGCCTACTATGCAACATGTATGCAAACCCGGGAATCGCCCAAGGCACCCTATCTTTTATGCATCTAACAAATCATCAAACAACTGGGTACTTCTGTTTCCCCATTGGCATAAAGCCGTAAAACAAAAAGGGAACTACAATGTCCCTAACGGCCCAAGCGTCGTTACACGAAAATCTTGCAAAGGCCCCACCCACACACGGGTCTTAAACCCCGGGCTTGCATGCAAATTCTGACTTCTCACGTCAGGATTCCATCTCATACACAAACTGATTCTAAGAACCCTTGTTGTACCCCACCCGCTCATGTCTTCATTTCCCAAGCTTGCCCTACGCTCGGCGTTCTCGTATGTCACACAGAAGGGACTAGTCTCGCCGGGACACTCTCCCCACATGACTTGCACGTCACGGGATAGCCAGCCGACCACAGAGATGTAGCCACACCTTAACACAGCACAACCATAAACTTTACCACCCTAATCCACCATTTGTACTGCAACATTCCCGCGCACCAAGGAAACCATCTACCCCCAAAGGGGAGCTAACCTTGTCTGGTTCCTGCTACGAGTACTCACTCAAGAAAAGGTGGAAATGCATACATCATAATGGCGTCTTGCCGCAATGGATTTCTATCGAATCTTCAAGGCTCGCTATGCAACATCACCGAGTTGGACTAACAGCCGTGACTACGACTTCACCCAAAATGCCTAATCCACTAACGCAGCGCATCTCTAATGCAAAATCATGCCGGGGACGGATACAATCGACCTTGAGGTTCCTCTTGAACCATGGTAACCCAAACCTCTCTCATTTGAGAGTTCTGGAGCCCAAAACTAAAAAGAAAAGATGTTAAACATGCATCCTAAAACAAACAGGAGAAGTGTCATTACCTTACGACCTCTCTTCCTAGCCATTGAGAAACTTGGACAGATGAACACCACCACAATGATCTTGCCTTCGCATATCTGTACTCCGATCGTGAAACGGGGCTCCAAAGCTTCACCGGCGGTCGGAGTTGACCTCCTTTTTCCTCCTAGTTCTCCCCTCTCTCTAAGCTTTAAAAAAGAGGATGAAGATGGGAAATGAGGGTTTGAAAACCCTATTCCCAGCCTTAAATCCATCATAGACCACCCACAACCCTTGGATCCCAAAATAAGGAAACGGACGGCCACGATTCTCCCTGAAAATAAACTTCCTGGGCCGAACACGGCTTGTGACACACCCGTATCCAAGGCCGTGTTCCTCATTCGTCGTGAAAACGGAAAATCCCGACCAGGACACGGCCTGTGACACGGCTTTGGACATGCCCTTGTCTCATGTGGTATGCCTGTGTCAAGGCCCGTGTCACGGCCCCTATGCAACAAACAACACAGGACCAAAATGTCCCGAGAAGCACATGGCCATGTGACATGCCCGTGTTGCATGCCGTGTGCTAGACATGCCTAGGACAGGCCCGTGTCCCTGGCCGTGTAACTTCCTCAACACAAACAAGAAAACGAACCCGAGCAGGACATGGCCATTGACACGCCCGGGTCTCAGGCCGTGTGCCCTCACTCAACGCTTGAAAATCGTTGAGTGCTCGGTGAGGCGTTGAGTGACCGACAGGCCTCTGGGACATGCCCGTGTCCCAGGCCGTGTTCCCTTTCTCAATGCTCATCGACCGAAATTTCTCCGACTACATGATCTCGTCATACTCAAGCATGACACGCCCTGTGACACACCCGTGTCACAGGCTATGTCAACCTAGCTAGAACCCATCTTGGCCTGAATAATGCCAACCGTTTCCCCTTTTAAGTTTTGGGGCGTTACAATATCAAGGCCTATGAGCAAGGGGAGGAGGCATACATTATCTTCTTCGAGATGGCGGGAGCAGAAGCTTTTATCATTGATATCCTGGTGGTTAGGGATTTCTTCGATTTATTTACGGAGAAATTGCCCGGATTTCCACCGACTAGGGATATGGACTTTCGGATTCAGTTGGTGCTGAGATCGAAGACCGTATCTCGGACATCGTATAGGATGTCCCCCAAGGAGCTAGCGGAGTTAAAGACCCAGTTACAGGAGCTAGTGGTGTAAGGATTTGGCAGGCCTAGCTCATCACCATGGGGAGCACCAGTGCTATTTGTTAAGAAGAAGGATAGATCGTTTCGGATCTACATCGACTATCGGGAGTTGAACCGGTTGACAGTCTGGAACACGTATCTGTTGCCCCGGATCGACGAGCTTTTTGATCAGCTACAGGGAGCCTTTTGGTTCTTTAAGATGGATTTGAGGTCCGGGTACTATCAGCTGCACATTCACGAGGAGTATATCCTAAAGACAACCTTTTGTTCTTGGTACGACCTATATGAGTTCCTCGTGATGCCCATCGGACTCACGAATCCACCTTCTGCATTCATGAGTCTGATGAACCGTGTCTTCGAGCCCTTTCTGGATAGATTTGTTATAGTTTTCATTGACGACATTCTGATCTACTCCCAGACTAAGGAGGAGCATGCCCAACATTTGGCACTAGTGTTGGCCAAGCTGAGAGAGCATCAAATGTATGCAAAGTTCTCCAAGTGCTAGTTCTGGCTGCAGGAGTTAGCATTCTTGGGGCATACTGAAAGTGAAGGGATAGATACTACTCTAGAGGGGGGGGGGTGAATAGAGTTATCAAATTTTGCACTAGACAAAACTTAATAGTCTACCCAACTCCCTTGGAGTGAAATGCGGAATGAAAAGATTATAGATATAGAAATAACCCTAAAGCCTAACACAAGTGTTGTGCACAAACTCAAGCTAACTGTAATTACAGTTAAGGCTTGGAAAACCTAATCAGCAACTAGCAAACCTAGTTATAACTAATCACAGCCACAATGCAGGAATTAAATTAAGCAAGCCAGACGACACAAGGAATTTATAGTGGTTCCCCAAACAACTTGGGTACGTCCACTCTTCTACCAACAAGGTAGGAATCCACTACAGGTTTTTGATCAGGTGCCCTGCCACCACAAGATCTACTTCAGGTAGATCTAGAAACCCTTTAGACTTTTGATCAGGTGTCTAAAAACCAAACACAGGTTTTTGATCAGGTGCCCTGCCACCAAGGGATACTTTTGAAGGGAGTAATAACCCTGTACAGGAGGGGGAAAGAAGGTTAAAAGGTCTTCTCTATTTTACAATAGATTAGAGAAGAACAAAGACTTGCACTGAGCTAGAAAGCTCAAAAGAATCGAGGCTCCCCCTGGCTCAAAGAATGTCCAGGTGAAGTCTTGCTTCAGTGCAGAAACTCTTCAGTAAGAACTGAAGGAAAAACTACAAGAAGATATAAGATAATAAAATAGAAATCTTCTAGCAGCTATCTTCTTCTTCTTCTTCAAAAATAACTCTGAGTTTGAACTTCCTGGAAGCAGGAGAACTCAGGTTGAAAAAGAGCAGAATAGCTTAACACTTCTCAGTTGAGTTGAATATTGCTGAGAGCAGTTAAACTTGGTCTTGATGAAAACTTGAATGCTTAAATGAATAACTCTTAGAATAACTGGTTAGCTAGCTGAAATCCTTCTCCAAAGAATTCCTTTTATAGCAGCAACAAGCAACGGCTCTTTTCAATTTGAACTGTTTGTCTTCTTCTGAAACTTGAAACCTGGGCTGCAAATATCACAAAGACAAACAAACTCTGCAGCAAAATATTCTATAAAAGGGATAAACCTTTTTCAAGGAAGCTGCAGGAAGCAATCTGATAATACAGGTACTAAATAAAATCACATCAGAAACAAACTCTTTATAGCAAAAGGAAGACTTTTCAGTCTAACGACTATAAAGGACTGACAGCAGATAAAGTAAAATACACTGTCAACTAATAAGACAAACAACTTTATCTGAAAAGATTTGACTCAGGCAAAAGAGATGGAGCAGATATTGCCTGGAAATATTATCATAAAACAACTGAAATAAAATGCCAGATAATGTATTAATTTATTAAATAAATACAAAATAAAAAGGCAAACAGAAAACGTCGAACGACCCTCGGAGATCGTCGACCGACGGACGGAGATCGTCGAACTATCGGACAGATAGTCGAATGATCCAGATAGTCGAACTATCAAAGGAGATAGTCGAACCATCACAACAGATAGTCGAGCTATCAGAAGATAGTCGAGCTATCAGATAGTCGACCTATCAACAGATAGTCGAACTATCAACGCAGAACAGATAGTCGAACTATCAACAGATAGTCGAGCTATCAGATAGTTGAACTATCAAGGCAGATAGTCGAACTACCAAGGGAAAACAGATAGTCGATCTATCAGCAGATAGTCGAACTATCAGAAGAGAGCAGATAGTCGATCTATCAACAGATAGTCGAACTATCAAACAACGCAGATAGTCGACCTATCAAACAGATAGTCGAGCTATCAGCTAGTTGAACTATCCAAGCAGATAGTCGAACTATCAAACAAACAGATAGTCGAACTATCAACATATAGTCGAACTATCACAGCACACAGATAGTCGAACTATCAACAGATAGTCAAACTATCGTCGCAGACAGAACGTCGAGCAACTGATAGACGATCGTCGAACAGTTAGTCGACGATAGTCGAGCGGCGTTTGACTATAGTCGAATGAAAAACTACTTAACCAAATTCTTCATCTGGAAAAGCGGGGACTCTACAGCTAGACCACTAACCATTGACCATAGATATTTCTTGGGTCAAGGGACTAAAAAGACAAGACTAAACTCAAATCAAACAAGGGTACCAACAATCTCCCCCTATTTGAGTTAAGTCTCTCAAAAACTAAAACACAGAGCTAGCTATAGAATAATAAAATCAATACAGGAAATAGATAAACAACTAACTAGCAATTAACAATCAGTCAGATATATATAACAGCAGTCAATCAAAATTAAGAATCTACAGAATCTGGCTTGGGATCAGAAGAGCTAGGAACAAAAGAAACTTTTCGCAAGGGATCAATGGCTTCTTTCTTAGACATCTTCAAATCTTGCACGCCAATAATCTTCAGTTCTGCAGCCCTTGGAACAACTGCTTCTGGGTGCTTTTCCATATATTTAGAAGGGTCAAAAACTTCAGGACTAACCTGGATTTTATCGAGTTCCTTCATTCTGTACTTTAACATTGTAGAAAGACCTGCAGAGTCCTTTCCTTCAGCCTTAGCTTTCTTTATCTGGGCTGATCCAACAAGTTCTATAAATCGAGCCATCCTGAAGTCAGGATCTAACTCTTGGCTTTCATACACATTTTCAGATGATGTATCAATAGGCTTCACAGCTTTAAACTTAACAGATAAATCTAATAAACTTTCAGCTGTATCTTTAACTTCTTGAATAACTAAAGATGATGGAGGAGCAAACTCAGCAAACTTTTTACTGGATTTTTCAGAGAAAACAGTTCTTTTACCTTTTGAAATATCCTTAGCAACATGAACTGGTATAGCAGGAGAAACCTTTTTCTTGGGAGAAGGAGGAGGTGAAAATGTTGGCTTTTGATATACAACCTCCTTTACTTGCTCTTTAACCTCAGTATCATGCCTTTGAGTACCAGTATATGATTTGCCTTGGTGGCTTTGAGAACTTTTCCTTGAATGAGGCTGAGAAGGAGCAGATTTTGCAGATGGAGCAGATGGATTAGCAGATAAATTGCCAGAGGCTCCTGCATCGGGAGGTGGAGGAGGAGGACCTCTGGGAGTCCATCTGGGAGCAGGACTATCATATCTCTTAGATTTCTTTCTCTCGTTTTGATGGTTCTTGGAAAACCACATCCACTACTGGAAGTCTTTCGACTTAGGGTCAATCCCTTTCAATATGTAATAGGGAGTATCATTGTCTCGATTAGGAGGAGGAGGAGCAACAGCTTTCCTTTTTCTCTTTGCATCTTTCTTTTTCTTAGAGTCCTCAGACATATCTGAATCATCTTCATCTTCAGAATGAGATGAGGGAGGATGATCATAAGGGTCATAGGCTTCTGATACAGCCTTTTCCTTTGCTTTCAGAGCAGCTTTCTCTTTTTCTTTTTCTATGGCATCCTGTGCCAGAAGAGAATCCAGATCAGGTCCTGGAGAGTCATCCCATACAGTAGATTTTTCATCTTGCAAAACTTTTTCTTTCTCTTTCAAAATATCTTGTACTCTTTGCTGCCAGGCAGCTCTTGCTTTCTCTTCTTCTAAACTCAGTACTGGAGTCTTTTCATCTTGACTTTTAGATTCTGCATCTTCTATATCAGCTAAGAAAAGATCCAATTCTGGATCTATTTGCACATCTGACTGAGCTGGTTGAGCAGACTCAATATCTTGAGCAGCAGGCAAAAGATCAGCTGGAACTTCTGGAGAGGGTTCTGATACTGTCATTATGACATCTAGAACAACTAAAACATCTGAAACAGATTCTCGAACAACTACTTCTACTTGAGCAGCTATATCTTTTTGAATATAATCTGTAGATTCATGAACACAAATCTGCTATATAAGCTAAAAACATCCCTTCTAGGTATTCACAAACTAGCAAATCAGTTGACTCGTCAATAAAACGGATGAGTGAAATACCTTCATACTTTACCAACTCCCAGGATTCATCTAGATAGGATGTAATGACTCCTTCTAGGAATTGAGCAACAAAAGGAGTTGAGGCTTCTTCCAGATAAACTTTTACAACAAACTCAGACAACATTATTGCATCAGATATTTCTTTCTCTTTGTCAGATGGAGGAGGAGCTGAAACTTCTGCTACTTTTTCTGATACTGCAAATTGAGCTGCTGGAGGGGAGGCTGGGAGCTGCTCAGAGACATCTTCATTGAACATCTCCCCCTGCCTGATTTCAGTGGGAACTGAAACCAGGCCCATGGATGAAGAGGGCTCAGCAGAGTTGGAGAGAGTTTTGATGGCATCAGACAGAGAAGCAATGGAGGAAGCAAGTGGAGCAATTGCCTCTTCAATCATGATTTTGATTGAAGGGGTAATTAACTCCACAATGTTGGAAATAAATTCTGGAGTTATTTCAAAAGATGGTGGGGGAACTGTAGATGATAGAAGATCAGCAGGAGGAATGTATTCCTGTTGAACTGGAGAACGAACAGGAGATGGAGAAGGAGAATGATGTGGAGATGGAGGAGGAGATGGAATGGGAGAATGAACTGGAGAAGATATTTCAGAAACCAATAAATCAAAACTGGGTTGAGATGTCCCAGCCAGATGAGATGGTATAGGAGATGCAGGAGGAGAAGGAATAACAACCGTGGTTGTATCTCGAATAGGAGAAGCAGAAAGTCGTACTTCAGCTGAAGTTGAAGGAACTTCAACTGAAGTAGACTGCAGAGCAGAAGAAGATGATGGAAGAGAAGGATGAGCTGAGCCAGCTTCTAGAGGGTGAGGAGTGACTGAATCAGTCCTTGTGCTCTCGAATGCCGCTGGAGCAACCCCTTTGAGAGCGGGCTTCAAGAAGGTCCTCTTCCACTTGGAGAACAAATTCAGATCCATCTTCTTGCTGGCATTAATGGTTGTAGCAACTGAAACTAGTAGATGGGAATACTTCTCTTTCAGAAAAATTCCAATAACCCTGCCTAGGGTAACCTCTTTCTTACTGTTCTTCTTCCTTATTAAATCGAACAAAACCCCTGCCCAATTAATCCTTTTCTGATTTACAATTGCACACATCAGTGCAAATTGTTGTCTAGTAATGTTGTCAAGGGCGGAGTGCTTTCCTAGAAGCACTTTTCCAACTATTTCTGCAAGGAACTTGATCTTGAAGGGAAAATTCACCTTGAGGAGCTTGGAGGGAATGCCTTCGGCATGTCCCAGCTCTAACAACATTCTTCCGAACTCTGGAGCATCTTGCTCAAATTCTTCTTCACCATTTATCAATCCAAATAAATCAGTCAGAACGGCGGGAGTCAAGATTACCTCTTCTCCGCCAATTGATCCTGTCATTGAATCTTCAGTAGACGATGAAGTAAATGCCCATTCCTTTATTTCTGGGATGTTTAACTTAATCCTTGTAGACATTAATCTTTCCAATCCTTGATCTCTGCATAACTGGAGGATTTCCACAATCCCTGATTCACAACAGCTGAAGGCATCGAAGTCGACACTGAAACCTGCATCAAACTTCACAACTGCGAGCAATGCTGGAGAAATCGCCATTGAAGGAGCTAGAGAAGGCGCGAGAGGAACGAAGAAGACGAAACGGCAGAGAAAAAGAGACAGAGCAAGCGGGAAGACGGAATGCGAAAGGACGCTCTCCGTCGATGATAAAAGCAAAGATCTTTTAACCTAGGTCGACTATCGGCTTTATATTAGACCGGAGATAGTCGATCTATTTAAAAGATACTGGACACGATGGTCAAACGGTCGTTCGACGATCGGTCCAGAAGCAGAGTAGTCGAGCAATCGTTCGACAATTTCTGGCTTCTCAAACACACAAGCTGTCGTCATCCAGAGATCGATGATGAGCTCGACTTGTTCGACGATGGTCGAACGCCGGTCGACGATCTTCAAACAGATAAGCTATCATCAACCAGAGGTCGACGATGGGCTTGACCCGATCGACTATCTACGAACGTCGTTCGACTATCTTCAAACAAGTTTCAACATTGGCAGATAAAGTCACACTTAGTCTCTTCTGTTGGTACCCTAGTTTGATTTGAGTTCAGTCTTCTCCTTCTGTCCCTTGACCCAAGAAATATCTATGGTCAATGGTTAGTGGTCTAGCTGTTGAGTCCCCGCTTTTCAAGATGAAGAATTTGGTTAAGTAGTTTGTTCGTTCGACTATGGTCGAACGCCACTCGACTATCGTCGACTAACTGTTCGACGATCGTCTATCAATTGTTCGACTTTTAGTCTGCGTTGATAGTTCGACTTGATAGTTTGACTATCTGTGTGCTGTGATAGTTCGACTATCTGTTGATAGGTCGACTATCTGCTTTCTTCTGATAGTTCGACTATCTATTGATAGGTCGACTATGTGTTTTCCCTGGGTAGTTCGACTATCTGTTGATAGTTCGACTATCTAGTCTGCGTTGATAGTTCGACTATCTGTTGATAGGTCGACTATCTGCTTTCTTCTGATAGGTCGACTATCTGCTTGATAGGTCGACTATATGTTTTCCCTGGGTAGTTCGACTATCTGTTGATAGTTCGACTATCTGTTCTGCGTTGATAGTTCGACTATCTGTTGATAGGTCGACTATCAGTTTTTCTTTGATAGTTCGACTATCTGTTGATAGGTCGACTATCCGATAGCTCGACTATCTTCTGATAGTTCGACTATCTGTTGTGATAGTTCGACTATCTTCTTTGATAGTTCGACTATCTGGATCATTCGACTATCTGCCCGATAGGTCGACGATCTCCGTGCGTCGGTCGACGATCTCCGAGGGTCGTTCGACGTTTTCTGTTTGCCTTTTTATTTTGTATTTATTTATTATATTTAATTAATTAATACATTATCTGGCATTTTATTTCAGTTGTTTTATGATAATATTTCCAGGCAATATCTGCTCCATCCCTTCTGTCTGAGTAAAATCTTTTCAGATAAAGTTGTTTGTCTTATTAGTTGACAGTGTATTTTACTTTATCTGCTGTCAGTCCTTTATAGCCGTTAGACTGAAAAGTCTTCCTTTTGCTATAAAGAGTTTGTCTCTGATGTGATTTTAATTAGTACCTATATTATCAGATTGCTTCCTGCAGCTTCCTTGAAAAAGGTTTATCCCTTTTATAGAATATTTTGCTGCAGAGTTTGTTTGTCTTTGTGATATTTGCAGCCCAGGTTTCAAGTTTCAGAAGAAGACAAATAGTTCAAATTGAAAAGAGCCGTTGCTTGTTGCTGCTATAAAAGGAATCCTTTGGAGAAGGATTTCAGCTAGCTAACCAGTTATTCAATTAGCATTCAAGCTTTCATCAAGTCTAAGTTTAATTGCTCTCAGCAATCCTCATTCAACTGAGAAGTGTTAAGCTCTTCTGCTCTTCTTCAACCTGAGTTCTCCTGCCTCCAGGAAGTTCAGACTCAGAGTTCTTTTGAAGAAGAAGAAGAAGAAGATAGCTGCTAGAAGATTTTCTATTTTATTATTTTATATATCTTCTTGTAGTTTTTCCTTCAGTTTTTTACTGAAGAGTTTTCTGCACTGAAGCAAGACTTCACCTGGACATTCTTTGAGCCAGGGGGAGCCTTGATTCATTTGAGCTTTCTAGCTCAGTGCAAGTCTTTGTGCTTCTCTAATCTATTGTAAAATAGAGAAGACATCTTAACCTTCTTTCCCCCTCCTGTACAGGGTTATTACTCCCTTCAAAAGTATCCCTTGGTGGCAGGGCACCTGATCAAAAACCTGTGTTGGTTTTTAGACACCTGATCAAAAGTCTAAAGGGTTTCTAGATCTACCTGAAGCAGATCTTGTGGTGGCAGGGCACCTGATCAAAAACCTGTAGTGGATTCCTACCTTGTTGGTAGAAGAGTGGACGTACCCAAGTTGTTTGGGGAACCACTATAAATTCCTTGTGTCGTCTGGCTTGCTTAATTTAATTCCTGCATTGTGGCTGTGATTAGATATAACTAGGTTTGCTAGTTGCTGATTAGGTTTTCCAAGCCTTAACTGTAATTACAGTTAGCTTGAGTTTGTGCACAACACTTGTGTTAGGCTTTAGGGTTATTTCTATATCTATAATCTTTTCATTCCGCATTTCACTCCAAGGGAGTTGGGTAGACTATTAAGTTTTGTCTAGTGCAAAATTTGATAACTCTATTAACCCCCCCTCTAGAGTAGTATCTATCCCTTCACTTTCAATTGGTATCAGAGGGAGGTTGACTGACTGAATAGGCTAACACCTAAGTCACAAGATCCTGATAGATACCAAAGTTTTTAGATATTCACAATCACTATCATGGCCCAGTCCAAGGATTATTCTAGCACCAGACCTCCAGCATGCAACTTAGCCAAGTTTGGCATCTGGAAGGCAAGGATAAAATTATATATGAATTCTATTTATGAAAGTATCTTTGCTTCTATTTTGTCAGGACCCCCAAGAGCACCTGCTGCTGCTACTGCCTCATTATCTGATATGAGTGCAGTGCCTCCTCCAGATTACAACGATGAGTACAAGAAGGCAAAGATAGCAGATGCCAAGGCGATGAACATTCTGGCTCAGACAATGTCTGATGAGGTATTCCAGAAGGTAGCTGACTGCTCTTCAGCAAAAGTTATGTGGGATACACTGAACCAGATTGTAGCTGGTTCAGCTGATGAAAGGAAGGACAGAAGGTCCAACCTTATCTCACAATATGAGAACTTCAAGAAAACTGATGCTGAATCAGTTGAAGCCATGTATACAAGGCTCAGCTCAATCATCAATGAGCTGAGGACCCTTGACAAGGACATATCATTGACAGAGGTCAATGATAAGATTCTTATGTGCTTCCCTAGCACATGGGATCTAAGGATCTGGCCCATCAAGGAGGCCAGAAGCACAAATGAGATTTCAACTGAAGCCCTTCTCGGCAAGCTCAAGTCTTTTGAGCAAGTGCTGAAGACAAGGGAAGCAGAAGCTGAAGCAAAGACCCCTACTCCAACAAGAAAAGAGCAATCTCTAGCTCTTAAGGCTGCTGATGCTTCTGAAGGCAGCCAATCCAATGAGGAGCTAATGGCATTATTTGCTAAGAGGTTTCTCAAGATGGGGAGAAAGGAATTCAGAAAGAAGTCTTCACGCTATGAAGACAAACCAAGGTATGATCGTTCACCTGCTAAAGAAATTATCTGCTATGGTTGCAGGAAGCCTGGACATATCTTACCAGATTGTCCAGAGGAGAAGAACAAAGATAAGAGGAAAGAAAAGGAACAGCACAGGAAGCACTCCAAGCCATCCTCCTATAAGAACAAGAAGAAGGAGAGTGGTTTCATTGCTGAAACCTGGAGTGATTCTGATGAAGAATCTTCCTCCTCTAGCTCCAGTGAGGATGAGGAAGAGAAGAAGGCAAAGGAGGTTTGCCTGATGGCAATAGATGCCTGCAGCAATCATTCAGCTGCAGAGATTTCAGATTCAGAGGAAGAAATGCCAACAGAAGATGAGGTACTATCTTCTTATGACTTCACTTCTGAAGAATTTAAATTAGATTTTAAATCCTTATGCTTAGACTTAATTAGTTCAGAAAAAGAGATTAAAGAACTTAGAAATAAGTTAGCTGACTCAGAATTAATTGCTACAGAAAATATTAAGTTAAAGGAAGATCTCACTAATTATAGTGAAGAAATTAAGTTTCTTAAAATTGAGTTAGCTAAATCTAAGAGGTTAGAAGAATCTCTAAATGGTAGAAGCCTTAAGTTATTAGAAATAACCAGCATGACTAACACTAGGTCAGGCAATAACAAACTAGGCTTAGGAGCTTCTCCCAGTGAACCCCCAGTTATTCTTAAAAATAATCTTTCAACTCCAGTGAACTTCATTTCAGCTAGTGGAATGAAGAACACTGAGCAAGTAAACCAAGTTAATAAAACTTTAAATAAAGCTAAGAGAGAAAAGAGGAAGAAATTTTTTAAAGAAATACAAAGAGCGTCGAACGCTGCTCGACGATCGGAAGCTCAATGGTCGAACGAAGCTCGACGATCTGAGCGCCCATCGTCGAACGTCGATCGACGTTTTCAATATGATTTTCAAAATCATAATCAACCCCGTAGAAACCTAAATGAAAATAGAAACCCTAGGTTTGTTGACCCATCATCTGCATGGAGAATCCCACCTAGGAGATCTCACCCATTAGGCTATCACCCTCAGCCTGCATTTTCATTTATTTCTAGCTTTTCTTATGTGAAAAACAAGGGACCCAAGGTTACCTGGGTCCACAATGTCTAAATGAATTTCATGCAGGTGAAGGCCTATCCTATCACTCAAAATAAGTGGTATTTGGATAGTGGATGTTCCAAGCATATAACAGGAAATAAAAATCATCTGTCAAAATTCAAAGCTAAGCTCGGCCCAAAGGTTATCTTTGGAGATTCAAGCTGTGGTCAGACAGAAGGCTATGGCAGGATCACAATTGGAGATGTTACTTTCAAGAGAGTTGCATATGTGACAGGACTGAAGCACAATTTGATATCAGTCAGCCAGCTATGTGATGCTGGCTACCAGGTTTCATTTTCTAACTCTTCTTGTAATATTACTTTAAATAATAATGTTGTTTTAGTAGGCATTAGAATAGGTAATATTTATTTAGTAGATTTCAATTCAACTCATTCTGAAATCTGTTTATTTAATGAAGTAACAATTAATAATAATTCTTTGTGGCATAAGAGGCTTAGTCATGTTAACCATAAAAATATATCTAGGTTATCTAAACACAACCTTGTTAGAGGTTTACCTTCTTGCCCCTACAAGAAGGAGAGCCTATGCAAGGCTTGTCAGCTAGGCAAGCAAACCAAGAATTCTTTTAAATCAGTAAATAAAAGTGATTCTCCTAGAATCCTGTATTTATTACATCTGGACCTTTTTGGCCCAATAAATGTACAGAGTTTAGGAGGGAAGTATTACACCTTAGTAATTGTAGATGACTTCTCTAGGTTCAGTTGGGTTTTCTTTTTGAGAACTAAGGCTGATAACTTCAAAGCCCTTACAGACTTTCTATTATGTGTGCAGACTGAGTACTCTACTCATGTGGCCTTGATCAGAAGTGATCATGGTACTGAGTTTGACTCTCTTCTCATGCAAGAATTCTGTGAGAGAGAAGGTATCAAACATAGCTTCTCAGCTCCTAGAACTCCGCAACAAAATGGGGTAGTTGAAAGGAAAAATCGAACACTCATTAAAGCTGCTAGTACATTGTTGGCAGATGCTAATATGCCTCTTTACTATTGGGCAGAAGCTGTTAGTACAACCAATTATGTCTTGAATAGAAGTCTGATACACAAGCTTAAGTGTAAAACTCCTTATGAGTTGCTTAAAAGAAAGAAACCTAAAATTAATTATTTTAGAATATTTGGTTGTGTAGTGTACATTCATAATAACAATAAAGAATACCTTAGAAAGTTTGAAGCAAAAGCTTCAATGGGAATTATGCTTGGATATTCCCAAGTAAGCAAAGCTTATAGGGTTTATAACAAATCAACCTGTAAAATTGAAGAATCTGTGCATGTATCTTTTGATGAGTCTCAGATGTTTTACAAGGAGAAGGAAAATTCTCCTTCCTCTAGTTCATTGCAGGTACCTGATGCTACTCAAGAGATTCTTCAACTATCAACTCTTCAGATCACTGAATCAGACAGTGATGAAGACATTGCTGAAGCTGTTGTTGTTCCACCAACAGTAGATCAAATTCCTCCTGAGGAATTAATCCCAACTGTTGCTGAAGATCACATCCCACCTGCTGATATTGTCACACTTAGAGATCACCCTACATCTCAAGTGATTGGAGACATATCAGCTGGTGTGCAAACAAGACACCAATTAAGACAGGATGTGATGCACGCTTGTTTCCTCTCACAGATTGACCCCCTCACCTTTAAAGATGCTGAGCTAGATCCCCACTGGATAATTGCTATGCAAGAGGAACTCAATTAGTTTGAGAGATGTAAAGTTTGTACTTTGGTTCCAAGACCTAAAGGCCAACTGATCATAGACACCAAGTGGGTGTATAGAAACAAGTTGGATGCAAATGGAATTATTGTATGGAACAAAGCTAGGCTTGTAGCTCAGGGCTACAGACAGGAGGAAGGCATAGATTATGACCAAACCTTTGCTCCTGTTGCAAGGCTAGAAGCAATAAGGATCTTCTTGGCCTATGCAGCCTACATGATGTTTAAGGTCTTTCAAATGGATGTCAAAAGTGCATTCCTGAATGGTGAGCTTAAGGAAGAGGTGTTTGTTGAACAACCACCAGGGTTTGTTTCTTCAACTCAATCCTCACATGTGTTCAAGTTGCAGAAAGCTCTTTATGGACTAAAGCAAGCACCCAGAGCCTGGTATGAGACTCTAGCTAGTTTCCTCTTAGAGCACAACTTTACTAGGGGAGTAGTTGATAGAACCCTTTTCGTCAAGCACCACAAGGACACAATCCTGTTAGTTCAAGTGTATATGGATGATATTATATTTGGTTCCACTGATCCCAAACTTTGCAAAGGTTCTCTGACCTGATGCACTCTAAGTTTGAGATGAGTAGTATGGGTGTGCTGTCTTACTTTCTTGGTCTCCAAGTTAAGCAAGATGCTGATGGTATCTTCATTTCCCAATCCAAATATGCCAAGGAATTGGTAAAGAAATTTGGGATGGATGATGCTTCAGCAATGCCTACACCTATGGCTACTAATGTAGTTATTGATTCTGATGATCACGGCAAGCCAGTTGATCAAAAGAATTATAGGGCCATTGTTGGTTCCCTATTATATTTAACTGCAAGTAGGCCTGATATAATGTTTGCTACATGCCTTTGTGCTAGATTCCAGGTCAATCCCAAGGAATCTCATCTGATTCTTCTAAAGAGAATCTTGAGATACCTAAAGGGATGTCCAAATCTAGGACTTTGGTACCCAGCTGAGTCAGAATTTGAATTGATTGGATATTCTGATTCTGATTATGCTGGTTGCAGAGTTGACAGGAAGAGCACCTCAGGAACTTGTTAGTTTCTGGGAGAGAGATTGGTCTCTTGGTTATATAAGAAGCAGGCTTCTGTCTCAACTTCAACTGCAGAGGCTGAATATATTGAAGCTGCCAGTTGTTGTTCACAGATCGTGTGGATTCAAAACCAGCTTGTGGATTATGGTTACTCACACAAGAACACCAAAATCATGTGTGACAGTACCAGTGCTATCTCAATTGCACAAAATCCAGTGCACCACTCTAGAACGAAGCACATTGAGATTCGACACCATTTCCTGAGAGATTGTGTGGAAAAGAACAAGATTTGTCTTGAGTTCATATCCACTGAGTTTCAGAGAGGTGATATTTTCACCAAGCCCTTAGATGAACAGAAGCATCTGTTCTTTTTGGTTCAACTAGGCATGATCAATGGAAGAGACCAAGTGTGACTATATCTGCCAATGTTGAAACTTATTTGAAGATAGTCGAACGACGTTCGAAGATAGTCGATCGGGTCAAGCCCATCGTCGACCTATGGTTGATGAAAGCTTGTCTGGTTTAAGATCGTCGACCGGCGTTCGACCATCGTCGAACAAGTCGAGCTCATCGTCGATCTCTGGATGACGACAGCTTGTGTGTTTGAGAAGCCAGAAATAGTCGAACGATTACTCGACTACTCTGCTTCTGGACCGATCGTCGAACGACCGTTCGACCATCGTCTCCTGTATCTTTTAAATAGATCGACTATCTCCGATCTAATATAAAGCCGATAGTCGACCTAGGTTAAAAGATCTTCTGTTTTATCGTCGACGGAGAGCGACTTTTCGCATTCCGTCTTTCCGCTTGCTCCTCCTCTTGCGATTTTCTGCCGATTCGTCTTCTCCGTCTCTCTCGCGCCCTCTCCAGCTCCTTCAATGGCGATTTCTCCAGCATTGCTCGCAGTTGTGAAGTTCGACGCAGGATTCAGTGTCGACTTCGATGCCTTCAGCTGTTGTGAATCAGGGATTGTGGAAATCCTCCAGTTATGCAGAGATCAAGGGTTAGAAAGACTAATGTCTACAAGGATTAAGTTAAATATTCCCGAGATTAAGGAATGGGCATTTACTTTGTCCTCCACCGACGAATCGATGACCGGCTCAATTGGCGGAGAAGAGGTTATTTTAACTCCCGCCATTCTGACTGATGTATTTGGATTGATAAATGGTGAAGAAGAATTTGATCAAGATGCTCCAAAGTTTGGAAGAATGTTGTTAGAGCTGGGACATGCCGAAGGCATTCCCTCGAAGCTGCTCAAGGTAAACTTTCCCTTCAAGATAAAATTTCTTGCTGAGTTAGTTGGAAAAGTGCTGCTAGGAAAGCACTCCGCCCATGACAACATTACTAGACAACAATTTGCACTGATGTGTGCAATTGTAAATCAGAAAAGGATTAATTGGGCAGGGGTTTTGTTTGATTTGATAATGAAGAAGAATAGTAAGAAAGAGGTTACCCTAGGAAGGGTTATTGGGATTTTTCTGAAGGAAAGATATCCCCAGCTGCTGATTTCAACTGCTACAACCATCAATGCCAGCAAAAAGATGGATCCCCACTTGTTCTCAAAGTGGAAGAGGACATTTGTGAAGCCCGCTCTCACAGGGGTTGCTCCAGCGACATCCGAGAACACAAGGACTGATTCAGTCACTCTTCACCCTCTAGAAGCTGGCTCAGCTCATCCTTCTCTTCCATCATCTTCTTCTGCCTTACCATCAACTTCTACTGAAGTAGTTCCATCCTCTTCAGTTCCGTCTACCTCAGTTGAAGTTCCATCAACTTCAGCTGAAGTACGACTTTCTGCTTCTCCTGTTCGAGATACAACCACGGTTGTTATTCCTTCTCCTCCTGCATCTCCTATACCTTCTCATCTGGCTAGGATATCTGATCCTAGTTTTGATTTGTTAGGATCTGAGAGGACTCCAACACCTCGTCAGTCCCCTATTCGTTCTCCAGTTCATTCTCCTCTTCCATCTCCTCCTCCATCTCCACATCATTCACCATCTCCTGTTCGTTCTCTAGTTCAACCGGAATACATTCCTCCTGCTGATCTTCCATCATCTGCAGTTCCCCCACATTCTTTTGAAGTCACCCCAGCATTCATCTCCAGCATTTTGGAGTTGATTACCCCTTCAATCAAAATCATGATTGAAGAGGCAATTGCTCCACTTGCTTCCTCCATTGCTACTTTGACTGCTACCATCCAATCCCTCTCAAATTCTGCTGAGCCCTCTTCTTCCAGGGGCCTGGTTTCAGTTCCCACTGAAATCAGGCAGGGGGAGATGTTCTATGAAGATGTCTCAGAGCGTCCAGCCTCCCCTCCAGCAGATCCTCCAGCGGTGACAATATAGTGATGACAGTTCAAGAAGAGACTGCTCCAGCTCAAGAAGAATCAGTTTTAGTGTTATCTGAAAAAGAAATATCTGATGCAGTTATGTTATCTGAATTTGCTGTCAAAGTTTGTTTAGAAGATCTCACCACTCCTTTGGTTGCCCATTTCCTAGAAGGCATTATTACATCCTATCTAGATGAATCCTGGGAGTTGGTAAAGTATGAAGGTAATTCACTCATCCGTTTTATTGACGAGTCAACTGATTTGATAGTTTGTGAATACCTAGAAGGAATGCTTTTAGCTTATATAGCAGATTTGTGTTCATGAATCTACAGATTATATTCAAAAAGATATAGCTGCTCAAGTAGAAGTAGTTGTTCGAGAATCTGTTTCAGATGTTTTAGTTGCTTCAGATGTCATAATGACAGTATCAGAACCCTCTCCAGATGTTCAAGCTGATGTTTTGCCTGCTGCTCAAGATACTGAGTCTGCTCAACCAGCTCAGTCAAATGTGCAAATAAATCCAGAATTGGATCTTTTCTTAGCTGATATAGAAGATGTTGAATTTAAAAGTCAAGATGAAAAGACCCCAGTACTGAGTTTAGAAGAAGAGAAAGCAAGAGCTGCCTGGCAGCAAAGAGTACAAGATATTTTGAAAGAGAAAGAAAAAGTTTTGCAAGATGAAAAATCTACTGTATGGGATGACTCTCCAGGACCTGATCTGGATTCTCTTCTGGCACAGGATGCCTTGGAAGAAGAGAAAGAGAAAGCTGCTTTGAAAGAAAAGGAAAAGGCTGTATCAGAAGCCTATGACCCTTATTATCATCCTCCCTCATCTTATTCTGAAGATGAAGATGATTCAGATATGTCTGAGGACTCTAAGAAAAGGAAAGCTGCAAAGAGAAAAAGGAAAGATGTTGCTCCTCCTCCTCCCAATCGAGATAATGATACTCCCTATTACATATTGAAAGGGATTGACCCTAAGTCGAAAGACTTCCAACATTGGATGTGGTTTTCCAAGAACCAGCAAAAGGAGAGAAAGAAATCTAAGATATATGATAGTCCTGCTCCCAAATGGACTCCCAGAGGTCCTCCTCCTCCACCTCCCGGTGCAGGAGCCTCTGGCAATTTATCTGCTAATCCATCTGCTCCATCTGCAAAATCTGCTCCTTCTCAGCCTCATTCAAGGAAAAGTTCTCAAAGCCACCAAGGCAAATCATATACTGGTACTCAAAGGCATGATACTGAGGTTAAAGAGCAAGTAAAGGAGGTTGTATATCAAAAGCCAACTTTTTCACCTCCTCCATCTCCCAAGAAAAAGGTTTCTCCCGCTATGCCAGTTCATGTTGCTAAGGATATTTCAAAAGGTAAAAGAACCATTTTCTCTGAAAAATCCAGTAAAAAGTTTGCTGAGTTTGCTCCTCCATCATCTTTAGTTATTCAAGAAGTTAAAGATACAGCTGAAAGTTTATTAGATTTATCTGTTAGGTTTAAAGCTGTGAAGCCTATTGATACATCATTTTAAATTGTGTATGAAAGCCAAGAGTTAGATCCTGATTTCAGGATGGCTCGATTTCTAGAACTTGTTGGATCAGCTCAGATAAAGAAAGCTAAAGCTGAAGGAAAGGAATCTACAGGATTTACAACAATGTCAAAGTTCAGAATGAAGGAACTCGATAAATTCCAGGTTAGCCCAGAGGTATTTGATCCTTCTATATATATGGAAAAACATCCAGAGGTAGTTGTTCCAAGGGCTGCAGAACTGAAGATTATTGGTGTGCAAGATTTGAAGCTGTCCAAGAAAGAAGCTATTGATCCCTTGCGGAAAGTTTCTTTTGTTCCTAGCTCTTCTGTCCCTAAACCAGATTCTGTAGATCTTTAATTTTGTTTGACTGTTTTTTATCTGACTAGTTGTTATTTGCTTGTTAGTTGCTTATCTTTTTCCTGTATTGATTTAATTGCTCTATAACTAGTTCTGTGTTTTAGTTTTTGAGAGACTTAACTCAAATAGGGGAGATTGTTGGTACCCTAGTTTGATTTGAGTTCAGTCTTCTCCTTCTGTCCCTTGACCCAAGAAATATCTATGGTCAATGGTTAGTGGTCTAGCTGTTGAGTCCCCGCTTTTCCAGATGAAGAATTTGGTTAAGTAGTTTGTTCGTTCGACTATGGTCAAACGCCGCTCGACTATCGTCGACTAACTGTTCGACGATCGTCTATCAGTTGTTCGACTTTTAGTCTGCGTTGATAGTTCGACTATCTGTTGATAGTTCGACTATCTGTGTGCAGTGATAGTTCGACTATCTGTTGATAGGTCGACTATCTGCTTTCTTCTGATAGTTCGACTATCTGTTGATAGGCCGACTATCTGTTTTCCCTGGGTAGTTCGACTATCTGTTGATAGTTCGACTATCTGGTCTGCGTTGATAGTTCGACTATCTGTTGATAGGTCGACTATCTGCTTTCTTCTGATAGGTCGACTATCTGCTTGATAGGTCGACTATCTGTTTTCCCTGGGTAGTTCGACTATCTGTTGATAGGTCGACTATCTGCTTTCTTCTGATAGGTCGACTATCTGCTTGATAGGTCGACTATCTGTTTTCCCTGGGTAGTTCGACTATCTGTTGATAGTTCGACTATCTGTTCTGCGTTGATAGTTCGACTATCTGTTGATAGGTCGACTATCGGTTTTTCTTTGATAGTTCGACTATCTGTTGATAGGTCGACTATCTGATAGCTCGACTATCTTCTGATAGTTTGACTATCTGTTGTGATAGTTCGACTATCTCCTTTGATAGTTCGACTATCTGGATCGTTCGACTATCTGCACGATAGGTCGACGATCTTCGTGCGTCGGTCGACGATCTCCGAGGGTCGTTCGACGTTTTCTGTTTGCCTTTTTATTTTGTATTTATTTATTATATTTAATTAATTAATACATTATCTGGCATTTTATTTCAGTTGTTTTATGATAATATTTCCGGGCAATATCTGCTCCATCCCTTCTGCCTGAGTAAAATCTTTTCAGATAAAGTTGTTTGTCTTATTAGTTGACAGTGTATTTTACTTTATCTGCTGTCAGTCCTTTATAGCCGTTGGACTGAAAAGTCTTCCTTTTGCTATAAAGAGTTTGTCTCTGATGTGATTTTATTTAGTACCTGTATTATCAGATTGCTTCCTGCAGCTTCCTTGAAAAAGGTTTATCCCTTTTATAGAATATTTTGCTGCAGAGTTTGTTTGTCTTTGTGATATTTGCAGCCCAGGTTTCAAGTTTCAGAAGAAGACAAACAGTTCAAATTGAAAAGAGCCGTTGCTTGTTGCTGCTATAAAAGGAATCCTTTGGAGAAGGATTTCAGCTAGCTAACCAGTTATTCAATTAGCATTCAAGCTTTCATCAAGTCTAAGTTTAATTGCTCTCAGCAATCCTCATTCAACTGAGAAGTGTTAAGCTCTTCTGCTCTTCTTCAACCTGAGTTCTCATGCCTCTAGGAAGTTTAGACTCAGAGTTCTTTTGAAGAAGAAGAAGAAGAAGATAGCTGCTAGAAGATTTTCTATTTTATTATTTTATATATCTTCTTGTAGTTTTTCCTTCAGTTTTTTACTGAAGAGTTTTCTGCACTGAAGCAAGACTTCACCTGGACATTCTTTGAGCCAGGGGGAGCCTTGATTCATTTGAGCTTTCTAGCTCAGTGCAAGTCTTTGTGCTTCTCTAATCTATTGTAAAATAGAGAAGACATCTTAACCTTCTTTCCCCCTCCTGTACAGGGTTATTACTCCCTTCAAAAGTATCCCTTGGTGGCAGGGCACCTGATCAAAAACCTGTGTTGGTTTTTAGACACCTGATCAAAAGTCTAAAGGGTTTCTAGATCTACCTGAAGCAGATCTTGTGGTGGCAGGGCACCTGATCAAAAACCTGTAGTGGATTCCTACCTTGTTGGTAGAAGAGTGGACGTACCCAAGTTGTTTGGGGAACCACTATAAATTCCTTGTGTCGTCTGGCTTGCTTAATTTAATTCCTGCATTGTGGCTGTGATTAGATATAACTAGGTTTGCTAGTTGCTGATTAGGTTTTCCAGGCCTTAACTGTAATTACAGTTAGCTTGAGTTTGTGCACAACACTTGTGTTAGGCTTTAGGGTTATTTCTATATCTATAATCTTTTCATTCCGCATTTCACTCCAAGGGAGTTGGGTAGACTATTAAGTTTTGTCTAGTGCAAAATTTGATAACTCTATTCACCCCCCCTCTAGAGTAGTATCTATCCCTTCACTTTCATCTTCCATTGATCATGCCTAGTTGAACTAAAAAGAACAGATGCTTCTGTTCATCTAAGGGCTTGGTGAATATATCACCTCTCTGAAACTCAGTGGATATGAACTCAAGACAAATCTTGTTCTTTTCCACACAATCTCTCAGGAAATGGTGCCGAATCTCAATGTGCTTCGTTCTAGAGTGGTGCACTGGATTTTGTGCAATTGAGATAGCACTGGTACTATCACACATGATTTTGGTGTTCTTGTGTGAGTAACCATAATCCACAAGCTGGTTTTGAATCCACAGGATCTGTGAACAACAACTGGCAGCTGCTATATATTCAGCCTCTGCAGTTGAAGTTGAGACAGAAGCCTGCTTCTTACAGAACCAAGAGACCAATCTCTCTCCCAGGAACTGACAAGTTCCTGAGGTGCTCTTCCTGTCAACTCTGTAACCAGCATAATCAGAATCAGAATATCCAATTAATTCAAAATCTGACTCAGCTGGGTACCAAAGTCCTTTATTTGGACATCCCTTCAGGTATCTCAGGATTCTCTTTAGAAGAATCAGATGAGATTCCTTGGGGTTGACCTGGAATCTAGCACAGAGGCATGTAGCAAACATTATATCTGTCCTACTTGCAGTTAAATATAATAGGGAACCAACAATGGCCCTATAATTCTTTTGATCAACTGGCTTGCCGTGATCATCAGAATCAATAACTACACTAGTAGCCATAGGTGTAGGCATTGCTGAAGCATCAGCCATCCCAAATTTCTTTACCAATTCCTTGGCATATTTGGATTGGGAGATGAAGATACCATCAGCATCTTGCTTAACTTGGAGACTAAGAAAGTAAGACAGCACACCCATACTACTCATCTCAAACTTAGAGTGCATCAGGTCAGAGAACCTTTTGCAAAGTTTGGGATCAGTGGAACCAAATATAATATCATCCACATACACTTGAACTAACAGGATTGTGTCCTTGTGGTGCTTGACGAAAAGGGTTCTCAACTACTTCCATAGTAAAGTTGTGCTCTAAAAGGAAACTAGCTAGAGTCTCATACCAGGCTCTGGGTGCTTGTTTTAGTCCATAAAGAGCTTTCTGCAACTTGAACACATGTGAGGGCTGAGTTGAAGAAACAAACCCTGGTGGTTGTTCAACAAACACCTCTTCCTTAAGCTCACCATTCAGGAATGCACTTTTGACATCCATTTGACAGACCTTAAACTTCATGTAGGCTGCATAGGCCAAGAAGATCCTTATTGCTTCTAGCCTTGCAACAGGAGCAAAGGTTTGGTCATAATCTATACCTTCCTCCTGTCTGTAGCCCTGAGCTACAAGCCTTGCTTTATTCCTTACAATAATTCCATTTGCATCCAACTTGTTTCTATACACCCACTTGGTGCCTATGATCAGTTGGCCTTTAGGTCTTGGAACCAAAGTCCAAACTTTACATCTCTCAAACTGATTGAGTTCCTCTTGCATAGCAATGATCCAGTGGGGATCTAGCTCAGCATCTTTAAAGGTGAGGGGCTCAATCTGTGAGAGGAAACAAGCATGCATCACATCCTGTCTTAATTGGTGTCTTGTTTGCACACCAGCTGATATGTCTCCTATCACTTGAGATGTGGGGTGATCTCTAAGTGTGACAATATCAGCAGGTGGGATGTGATCTTCAGCAACAGTTGGGATTAATTCCTCAGGAGGAATTTGATCTACTGTTGGTGGGACAACAACAGCTTCTGCAATGTCTTCATCACTGTCTGATTCAGTGATTTGAAGAGTTGATAGTTGAAGAATCTCTTGAGTAGCATCAGGTACCTGCAATGAACTGGAGGAAGGAGAATTTTCCTTCTCCTTGTAAAACATCTGAGACTCATCAAAAGATACATGCACAGATTTTCAATTTTACAGGTTGATTTGTTATAAACCCTATAAGCTTTGCTTACTTGGGAATATCCAAGCATAATTCCCATTAAAGCTTTTGCTTCAAACTTTCTAAGGTATTCTTTATTGTTATTATGAATGTAAACTACACAACCAAATACTCTAAAATAATTAATTTTAGGTTTCTTTCCTTCAAGCAACTCATAAGGAGTTTTACACTTAAGCTTGTGTATCAGACTTCTATTCAAGACATAATTGGCTGGACTAACAGCTTTTGCCCAATAGGAGAGAGGCATATTAGCATCTGCCAACAATGTGCTAGCAGCTTCAATGAGTGTTCTGTTCTTCCTTTCAACTACCCCATTTTGTTGAGGAGTTCTAGGAGCTGAGAAGCTATGTTTGATACCTTCTCTCTCACAGAATTCTTGCATGAGAAGAGAGTCAAACTCAGTACCATAATCACTTCTGATCAAGGCCACATGAGTAGAGTACTCAGTCTGCACACATAATAGAAAATCTGTAAGGGCTTTGAAGTTATCAGACTTAGTTCTCAAAAAGAAAACCTAACTGAACCTAGAGAAGTCATCTACAATTACTAAGGTGTAATACTTCCCTCCTAAACTCTGTACATTTATTGGGCCAAAAAGGTCCAAATATAATAAATACAGGATTCTAGGAGAATCACTTTTATTTACAGATTTAAAAGAGTTTTTGGTTTGCTTGCCTAGCTGACAAGCCTTGCATAGGCTCTCCTTCATGTAGGGGAAAGAAGGTAAACCTCTAACAAGGTTGTGTTTAGATAACCTAGATATATTATTAAGGTTAACATGACTAAGCCTCTTATGCCACAAAGAATTATTATTAATTGTTACTTCATTAAATAAACAGATTTCAGAATGAGTTGAATTGAAATCTACTAAATAAATATTACCTATTCTAATGCCTACTAAAACAACATTATTATTTAAAGTAATATTGCAAGAAGAGTTAGAAAATGAAACCTGGTAGCCAGCATCACATAGCTGGCTGACTGAGATCAAATTGTGCTTCAGTCCTGTCACATATGCAACTCTCTTGAAAGTAACATTTCCAATTGTGATCCTGCCATAGCCTTCTGTTTGACCACAGCTTGAATCTCCAAAGATAACCTTTGGGCCGAGCTTAGCTTTGAATTTTGACAGATGATTTTAATTTCTTGTCATATGCTTGGAGCATCCACTATCCAAATACCACTTATTTTGAGTGATAGGATAGGCCTTCACCTGCAAGACATTCATTTAGACATTGTGGACCCAGGTAACCTTGGGTCCCTTGTTTTTCACATAAGAAAAGCTAGAAATAAATGAAAATGCAGGCTGAGGGTGATAACCTAATGGGTGAGATCTCCTAGGTGGGATTCTCCATGCAGATGATGGGTCAACAAACCTAGGGTTTCTATTTTCATTTAGGTTTCTACGGGTTTGATGATGATTTTGAAAATCATATTGAAAACGTCGATTGACGTTCGACGATGGGCACTCAGATCGTCGAGCTTCGTTCGACCATTGAGCTTCCGATCGTCGAGCAGCGTTCGACGCTCTTTGTATTTCTTTAAAAAATTTCTTCCTCTTTTCTCTCTTAGCTTTATTTAAAGTTTTATTAACTTGGTTTACTTGCTCAGTGTTCTTCATTCCACTAGCTGAAATGAAGTTCACTGGAGTTGAAAGATTATTTTTAAGAATAACTGGGGGTTCACTGGGAGAAGCTCCTAAGCCTAGTTTGTTATTGCCTGACCTAGTGTTAGTCATGCTGGTTATTTCTAATAACTTAAGGCTTCTACCATTTAGAGATTCTTCTAACCTCTTAGATTTAGCTAACTCAATTTTAAGAAACTTAATTTCTTCACTATAATTAGTGAGATCTTCCTTTAACTTAATATTTTCTGTAGCAATTAATTCTGAGTCAGCTAACTTATTTTTAAGTTCTTTAATCTCTTTTTCGGAACTAATTAAGTCTAAGCATAAGGATTTAAAATCTAATTTAAATTCTTCAGAAGTGAAGTCATAAGAAGATAGTACCTCATCTTCTGTTGGCATTTCTTCTTCTGAATCTGAACTCTCTGCAGCTGAGTGATTGCTGCAGGCATCTATTGCCATCAGGCAAACTTCCTTTGCCTTCTTCTCTTCCTCATCCTCACTGGAGCTAGAGGAGGAAGATTCTTCATCAGAATCACTCCAGGTTTCAGCAATGAAACCTCTCTCCTTCTTCTTGTTCTTGTAGGAGGATGGCTTGGAGTGCTTCCTGTGCTGTTCCTTTTCTTTCCTCTTATCTTTGTTCTTCTCCTCTGGACAATCTGGTAAGATATGTCCAGGTTTCCTGCAACCATAACATATAATTTCTTTAGTAGGTGAACGGTCATACCTTGGTTTGTCTTCATAGCGTGAAGACTTCTTTCTGAATTCCTTTCTCCCCATCTTGAGAAACCTCTTGGCAAACAATGCCATTAGTTCCTCATTGGATTGGCTGCCTTCAGAAGCATCAGCAGCCTTAAGAGCTAGTGATTGCTCTTTTCTTGTTGGAGTAGGGGTCTTTGCTTCAGCTTCTGCTTCCCTTGTCTTCAGGACTTGCTCAAAAGACTTGAGCTTGCCGAGAAGGGCTTCAGTTGAGATCTCTATTGTACTTCTAGCTTCCTTGATGGGCCAGATCCTTAGATCCCATGTGTTAGGGAAGCACATAAGAATCTTATCATTGACCTCTGTCAATGATATGTCCTTGTCAAGGGTCCTCAGCTCATTGATGATTGAGCTGAGCCTTGTATACATGGCTTCAACTGATTCAGCATCAGTTTTCTTGAAGTTCTCATATTGTGAGATAAGGTTGGACCTTCTGTCCTTCCTTTCATCAGCTGAACCAGCTACAATCTGGTTCAGTGTATCCCACATAGCTTTTGCTGAGGAGCAGTCAGCAACCTTCTGGAATACCTCATCAGACATTGTCTGAGCCAGAATGTTCATCGCCTTGGCATCTGCTATCTTTGCCTTCTTGTACTCATCGTTGTAATCTGGAGGAGGCACTGCACTCATATCAGATGATGAGGCAGTAGCAGCAGCAGGTGCTCTTGGGGGTCCTGACAAAATAGAAGTAAAGATACTTTCATCAATAGAATTCATATATAATTTTATCCTTGCCTTCCAGATGCCAAACTTAGCTAAGTTGCATGCTGGAGGTCGGGTGCTAGAATAATCCTTGGACTGGGCCATGATAGTGATAGTGAATATCTATAAACTTTGGTATCTATCAGGATCTTGTGACTTAGGTGTTAGCCTATTCAGTCAGACAACCTCCCTCTGATACCAATTGAAAGTGAAGGGATAGATACTACTCTAGAGGGGGGGGGTGAATAGAGTTATCAAATTTTGCACTAGACAAAACTTAATAGTCTACCCAACTCCCTTGGAGTGAAATGCGGAATGAAAAGATTATAGATATAGAAATAACCCTAAAGCCTAACACAAGTGTTGTGCACAAACTCAAGCTAACTGTAATTACAGTTAAGGCTTGGAAAACCTAATCAGCAACTAGCAAACCTAGTTATAACTAATCACAGCCACAATGCAGGAATTAAATTAAGCAAGCCAGACGACACAAGGAATTTATAGTGGTTCCCCAAACAACTTGGGTACGTCCACTCTTCTACCAACAAGGTAGGAATCCACTACAGGTTTTTGATCAGGTGCCCTGCCACCACAAGATCTGCTTCAGGTAGATCTAGAAACCCTTTAGACTTTTGATCAGGTGTCTAAAAACCAAACACAGGTTTTTGATCAAGTGCCCTGCCACCAAGGGATACTTTTGAAGGGAGTAATAACCCTGTATAGGAGGGGGAAAGAAGGTTAAAAGGTCTTCTCTATTTTACAATAGATTAGAGAAGCACAAAGACTTGCACTGAGCTAGAAAGCTCAAAAGAATCAAGGCTCCCCCTGGCTCAAAGAATGTCCAGGTGAAGTCTTGCTTCAGTGCAGAAACTCTTCAGTAAGAACTGAAGGAAAAACTACAAGAAGATATAAGATAATAAAATAGAAATCTTCTAGCAGCTATCTTCTTCTTCTTCTTCTTCAAAAATAACTCTGAGTTTGAACTTCCTGGAAGCAGGAGAACTCAGGTTGAAAAAGAGCAGAAGAGCTTAACACTTCTCAGTTGAGTTGAATATTGCTGAGAGCAGTTAAACTTGGTCTTGATGAAAGCTTGAATGCTTAAATGAATAACTCTTAGAATAACTGGTTAGCTAGATGAAATCCTTCTCCAAAGGATTCCTTTTTATAGCAGCAACAAGCAACGGCTCTTTTCAATTTGAACTGTTTGTCTTCTTCTGAAACTTGAAACCTGGGCTGCAAATATCACAAAGACAAACAAACTCTGCAACAAAATATTCTATAAAAGGGATAAATCTTTTTCAAGGAAGCTGCAGGAAGCAATCTGATAATACAGGTACTAAATAAAATCACATCAGAAACAAACTCTTTATAGCAAAAGGAAGACTTTTCAGTCTAACGGCTATAAAGGACTGACAGCAAATAAAGTAAAATACACTGTCAACTAATAAGACAAACAATTTTATCTGAAAAGACTTGACTCAGGCAAAAGAGATGGAGCAGATGTTGCCTGGAAATATTATCATAAAACAACTGAAATAAAATGCCAGATAATGTATTAATTTATTAAATAAATACAAAATAAAAAGGCAAACAGAAAACGTCGAACGACCCTCGGAGATCATCGACCGACGGACGGAGATCGTCGAACTATCGGACAGATAGTCGAACGATCCAGATAGTCAAACTATCAAAGGAGATAGTTGAACCATCACAACAGATAGTCGAGCTATCAGAAGATAGTCAAGCTATCAGATAGTCGACCTATCAACAGATAGTCGAACTATCAACGCGGAACAGATAGTCGTACTATCAACAGATAGTCGAGCTATCAGATAGTTGAACTATCAAGGCAGATAGTCGAACTACCAAGGGAAAACAGATAGTCGATCTATCAGCAGATAGTCGAACTATCAGAAGAGAGCAGATAGTCGATCTATCAACAGATAGTCGAACTATCAAACAACGCAGATAGTCGACCTATCAAACAGATAGTCGAGCTATCAGATAGTTGAACTATCCAAACAGATAGTCGAACTATCAAACAAACAGATAGTCGAACTATCAACAGATAGTCGAACTATCACAGCACACAGATAGTCGAACTATCAACAGATAGTCGAACTATCCTCGCAGACAGAACGTCGAGCAACTGATAGACGATCGTCGAACAGTTAGTCGACGATAGTCGAGCGGCGTTCGACTATAGTCGAACGAAAAACTACTTAACCAAATTCTTCATCTGGAAAAGCAGGGACTCTACAGCTAGACCACTAACCATTGACCATAGATATTTCTTGGGTCAAGGGACTAAAAAGACAAGACTAAACTCAAATCAAACAAGGGTACCAACACATACCATCAGTGGAGCTGGATTGGCTGTGGACCCGGCCATGGTATAGGAATTTCGAGATTGGTCGCGACCAAAGTCAGCTTCAGATATAAGCAGTTTCTTGGGACAGGCAGGATATTATCACAAGTGTGTTGAAGGATTCTCAAGGGTAACATCCCCCTCACGTCCTTGACAAAGAAGGATGCGACATTTACTTGGATCGAGAAGTATGAAGCAGCATTCTAGGAGTTGAAGGACAGGATCACCTCTTCCCCCATCCTTGCAGTTCCATCTGGGAAGGAAGGATTTCACATTTATACCGACGCATCATATCCGGGGATGGGTGCAGTATTGATGCAGCATGAACATGTTATTGTGTATGCTTCGAGATAGCTGAAAAAGCACAAACAGAACTACCCCATACATGATTTGGAGCTCGGGGCTGTGATATTCGTATTAAAGACTTGGAGGCATTACTTGTATGAGGTTCATTGTGATATCTTCTAAGATCACAAGAACCTCAAATATATTGACACGCAGAAGGATATAAATCTGCGCCAGTGGAGATGGCTTGAGTTCCTGTGCGACTATGACTATAAGATGCATTATCACCCGGGAAGGCGAACACTGTGGCGGATGCCTTGAGTAGGAGAGCCGACACTACAGGACCGGAGCCCCGGGTAATAGCAATTGAGCTGGTACGGATGCTGTAGGATATGCACATTACCATGGTTTCCAGAGCTGAGCTAGATGTTTATTAGGAGTACTTGAACTCCTTGGTCATCGAGTGTGACATACGGGAGCGCATCAGGACACAGCAGAGGCTGGATGCAGATTTGGAGCCAGTATTTATAGCCTTGGAAGGGGGCAAGTTGGAGGACTATTCTTTAAGTGATGACCTCATTCATTTCTGTGTCCGTGTCTATATACCCGCAGGATGCGGTGTCCGGGAGGATATACTCAGGGAGGCACACTTTTCTCAGTACTCAGTGCACCTCGGTATCACCAAGATGACAGCGGATCAGCGGAGGAGCATATACTGGCCAGGGATGAAGAGGGAAATCATTTATTATGTGACGCATTGCGAGACCTGCTAGTGGGTAAAGGCAGAGTGCAAGAGCCGAGGAGGGTTACTACAGTCATTACTGGTGCCAGAGTGCAAGTTTGAGGATATAGCTGTGGACTTCATGCACGGATTGCCTTGCTCCCACTCTGGGCATGACTCTATATGGGTCATTGTCGATTGACTGACCAAGATAGCCTGGTTTATACAAATCCGGACAGACATCCCAGTTGCTATTTTGGTGAGGTTGTTTGTGGAACAGTTTGTCAGGTACTGCGGCGTCCCTAGGACAATTGTCTCGGATCGTTACAGTCGGTTCACTTCTAGGGAGTGGAGATCGGTGCAAGCATATATGGGTTCTCAGCTTGCTTTTAGTACCGCATTCCATCCGCAGACCGACAGCCAGACAGAGCAGACCAACCGAACTATGGAGGATCTGCTGTGTCTATGTATACTGGACACGAGGAAACCCTGGGAGAGACTATTGCCCCTGATTGAATTCTCCTACAACAACAGTCACCAGGCGAGCATTGGGATGGCACCATATGAGGCTCTATAAAGAAAGAAGTGTCGGACACCACTATCTTGGGTCTAGGATGAGGACCCTAGGTCACTTAGGTCGGTATATATTGAGGATACGGATGCTCAGATACGGCTGATAAGGGATCGGATGCTGGAGGCACAAAGTAGGCAGGCCAATTACTACGATGCGAGGTATCAGAAGGTGGAGTTTCAGGTGGGGGATAGGGTTTTCTTTAAGATATGTCTGATGCATGGTGTCTCGTTGGTACGGAGGCACAAAAAGCTCACCCCTCAATTTATAGGACCATACTTGATCCTAGAGCGGATCGGTCCTTTGGCATGCAGGTTGGAGTTACCGCCTGAGTTAGGGGCTTTGCACGACGTCTTCCATGTCTGTTCACTTCAGAGAGATCTCCTTCGGTCAGAGCAGCATATTACTACTATAGCAGGCCCGGTAGCACCTAATAGATCAGTCCGTTTAAAGCAAGTTCGGATCGATTATGCATCGACTCGAGTACTACGAAAGAATACGGTTCCCTTGGTCAAGGTGTTGTGGTCCAACCATGGACGGGAGGAGCACACTTGGGAGCCGATTGATTTGATGCGTGAATGGTACCAAAAGCTTTTTCATCTCAGGTACCTTTTAATTTTGTTTAAAGTCCTTAAAATTCTTGTGCATAGAAACCCCGTAGACCCGTACTTGAATTTTGTTGACGAAACTATTTTTTTGTTTATTGAGATTTTAATATCCCATTTCATGCTAGACCCCTTGAACACGTTTTGAGTTAATAAAATTGACTCATGCTCAAGAAGCATCAAGTGGGTCGAGGGAACACGACGTCACTGGTTGAATTTAACATAGAAAATACTTGGAAAACTTTAGGCGTCGAGTGATCTCGACGCCATTTTAAAAGGCGTCAAGTGAGCTCGACGAAAAATACTCGGGAAACTTTAGGCGTCGAGTGATCTCGACGCCATTCGACGAAGCGTCGAGTGAACTCAATGCCACTCAATGTGGCGTTGAGTGGTCTCAACGTACTCGACACCGTGTTACTTAGATGTTGTGGGATGGTGTTGGCGTTGAGTGGTCTCAATGCCACTCAACGTGGCATTGAGTGGTCTCAATGCCACTCAATGCCGTAACTTGGAAAAGTCTGGAATGCTGACGGCATTGAGTGGTGTCAACACCACTCAACGCAGTGTTGAGTGGTATCGACACCACTCAATACCTTGACTTAGGATTGCTGGCGGCATTGAGTGGTGTCAACACCACTCAACGTGACATTGAGTGGTGTCGACACCAATTAATGCCTTGATTTAGGATTGTTAACAGCGTTGAGTGGTGTCAATACCACTCAACGCCTTGACTTTGGATTGCGGGCAGTGTTGAGTGGTGTCAACACCACTCAACCCTGCGTTGAGTGGTGTCAACACCACTCAACACGGTGTTGAGTGGTGTCGACACCACTCAATGCTTTTTACTTAATTTTTTCTAGAGTACTGAAGGCGTTGAGTGGTGTCAACACACTTAATGCTTTTGGATTTGGAGAATTCTTCAGTCTAAAAAGCAGTGTTGGCCGGTTCATTTTTTTATACCGGCGGAACCAGGTTAAGGATAAAATAGTGATGGGACATTTGGGATCTATCTCTACTGCAATCTATTCCTCATTTAAATAAAATATATTTATGGCAATAGTTGGCGGCCTATTACATGGCTGACACGTGGCGGCATGGCGGAGAATCATGCTCAATGACGGCCATGCCCAGCCACTCTTATTAAGTCAAAGCCATTAAACCAGCCAGCCTTACCTCCATTCCACCCCACCATCACCTTCAGTGAACCTTAAGGAGCAGAGGATTAGCCGGAGGAATCAGCAAACGAGCTAGCCCACCCGAGTAAGGGTCGGCCATGGCGCATCACCACCAAACTCGACGTCAAGCTCGTCTAAGGGTCTGTTTCTCCTCCCCACCTTATTAGCTAGCTGTCTAGCTCTTTTAGGAGAGATATTGGGCTCAAATGAGCCTAATGCCATGTGAGAGGGAGCATGCCGAGCATTTCTACTTGCTCGGGTTCACAGGAGGAGCAACATCCGGCAGCCATACTGCCGGGAAACGCAATCCACCACCTCAATGGAGGTGGTGGTGACAATCCCTAGCTGTGGTGGCGGCCAGTAGTATGGGATATACAAGATCTAGATGGTCAAGGTTGGGGTCCATCTGGACCGTAGGCTCATTGGAGAAGATGAACCGATGCCCTTGAATTTTTATGGAACAATAAAAAGTCTTTTTTCTGTCCCAGTTTATACAGTCACCTTGTGTAGATTATTTAGGCCTCTTAGAGGCATTTTTAGAAATAATTCCCAACATAAAAAAGGTCCATATAAGTCTTACCTTTAATTTGACACCTTAAACATGAAATATGGAGCAATATTGCTCCCTATAGGGCCATTCTACTAAGACTGGACCTAGGCTAGGGCAAATGTTTAAATGAGTGCCCAAGCAAAACCCTAAGTCCACATGTCATGAAATTTAGGACATGCATGTGTTTATGCAATACCTAGGTCTAGTACAAAAATCCGAATTTTTGGGATTTATTTTTCTATAATTTTAATAGAAATATCATTTATTGAATAAATGGAATATTAGAAGATTCCCTCTTTCAAATGCCTCCAAATTTGGGTGGCATGGTAATTGGGTCATTATATGACCATGGTAAAAGTTTCAGGTCATTTGGACCTCTATATGTTGGGGAAATCCAACATGCATGGTGGAGGTAGATTTGTAAATATTGTGCCAAAATTTAAAAATAGGAGGTTAGCCCATTTGGCCCAATGAATGTCCATGGGTTTTTGGAAAGAGGCTTACAGAGATGAATTACACCTCCCAAGGAAGGCATGGGATTTTTTGGGAACAAAAATCCCATTATTTTGAATTAATGGAGAATAAGACCTTTTAGAAATAAAAATGAGATATAGGTCTACTGACCTTGTAAAATTCTAAAATTTTGATACATGCCCTAATAGGACATTTAACATCTCTGGAAAAAGTTATAAGTCTATTTGAGTATTATATTTTGTGTATATAGTAGATTTATAATTTTACCCTTTTGGAAAATTAATTTAAAAGTATGGAAAAATACTGTTGAAAATTATGGAAAAATTTATAGCATTCTATTTCTGTGATTAAAACACAATATAATAAATTGAGAATTTTTGGACGACTACATATGCTGAAAACCCTAGTAGGGGCATTTTTGTAATGATGTCGATATGAAATTATGATATTGCATATCACTGACTAGGATCATGAATTTCTTTCGTAAGTATTATTATATCATGTTTGATCACCAGTAATTTTCTAGGAATTTTTGGTTGTATATTTTAAGTACTTCATTTGGAAAACGGATTATTTTTGGATTTATCATAAATAGGAAATATATGGAAACTCAAGTTGGAAAAACATGATTTTTGATGAACAGTGTAACGCCCCAAAATGTTGTAGGAGCGACGGGGATCGCTTTTGGCCAAGACAGTTTTTTTGGAGCAGGTGACACGGGTCCCGACACGGCCGTGTCGGAGGCCGTGTCGGCTGTGTCGAGCTCGGTCGTCGAGCTGGCCGTATGGTCGACCATGTTAAGGTCGACGATAGTCGGGTATGGAACACGGCCAGGCACACGGCCGTGTCCCAGGCCGTGTAGCATCGGGTCGTTTCAAACTTTTTTGAGGTATTGCACACGGGGCATGACACGGGTCCGGACACGGCTGTGTCCCAGGTGACACGGGCGTGTCATGGGCCGTGTCAGAGGCCGTGTAGTTCTTTGATTGAAAATGTTGAAAACGGGTGCCGTGACACGGGTCACGACACGGCCGTGTGGAGCGAGGCACGGCCGTGTCGAAGGCCGTGTCAGGAGCCGTGTGCTGGTTTTCGAATCGATCGAGACGGCGAATGGGTAACACGGCCAGGCACACGGCCATGTTGTAACCCGTGTTCGGCCCATTTTTGTGAATTTTTAGGCTGAATCGTGGCCGTTCGTTTCTTTGGTTTGAGATCCGACGGCTGGGGGCTGGATCTGAGGGATTATGCTCGGGAATAGGGTTTGAAACCCTCATTTTCCTTTGGGCTTTATCTCACTTGATTCTAGAGAGAAGGGAGAGCAAGGAGGAGGAAGAAGGCCAAGATCCGGCCGCCGGCGAAGCTCCGAAAGTCCGTTTCGCGAGCGGAGTTTAGATCCGCGAAGGTGGGAGCGTTGCGGTGGTTTCCAACCGAGCAAATCTTCTCCATGGCTAGGAAGAGGGGACGGAATGTAACGACACTTCTCCTCTCAGTTTTTAGGATTTAGGATGCATGAATAGCATCACCTTCCTTTCGTATTTTGAGCGCCGAATCTCTCAAATGAGAGGGATTCGTGTAGCGGTTCAAGAGGAACCTCCGGGTTGAGTATGTTCATCCCGGCATGCATGCATTAGAGATCCGCTCCATTAGCGGATTAAGCATTATGGGTGAAGCCGTGGTCGCGCGACCGATAGTCCGACCCGGTGATGTTGTATAGCGAGCTTCGGTAGAAAATCCGTTGCGGCAATACGCCGTTGTATGTATGCGTTTTTCCCCTTTTGTTTGAGTGAGTACTCGCAGTCAGAACCGGACAAGGTTAGCTCCGCTTTGTGCGGTAGATGGTTTCCTTGGAGCGCGGGAAAGATGCGGTACGAATGGTAACTGGGGTGGGGAAACCTTGTTTTGTGCTGTGCAAAGGTGCGGCTAGGTCTCCGTGGTCGGCTGGCTATCCCGTGACGTGCAAGTCATGTGGGAAAGTATCCCGGCGAGACTAGCCCTTGTGTGAGACTGACGAGAATGCCGAGCGGAGGGCAAGCCCGGGCAATGTGGCCATGAGCTGGTGGGGTCCAGCAAGGCTTCTTAGAATCGGTCAGTGTGAGACGGAACCCTGACGTGCAAAGTCAGAATATGCGGGCAAGCCCGGGTTTTAAGACCCATGTGCGGGTGGGGCCATTGCAAGGTTCCGTGTGACGGCCTGTGTGCCGTTGGGGGCCTGGTGTTTCCTTTGTTTGCGGCTTTAAGCCAATAGGGAAACGGAAGTACCCAATGTTTGTTGTTGTGCTAGATGCATACGAGCTAGGGTGCCTTGGGTGAAACCCAGGTTGCATTCATGTTGCATAATAGGCCCTTTTACTTTGTACAAACATAGAGAACATGTATGCTGTATGAGACATCCAAGCCTGTTTTACCGCTTTAATATATATGCTCTTTCGTATACAAAGTGTTAACTTGCAGGTGGAGTGATACTCGGGTCCGTTAGGGACGGCCGGGAGGAGATGTGTTTGTTACACAGTAGGGTCAGCCTTTGCTGACCCACTTACTTCAAATCCTTACAGGGCAAGGATCGCATGCAGGAGCTAGCGCGCCGGGCGAAAAGCCCTAAGCCTCATGAAGTGTTGCTGTGTGCTTGGCTAGTTTCTTTTCCTTGTTTTGCTGATGTTGTTTGATCATGTTCGGCTTGCATGCCGAGGTAGCCTAGGAGTGCTTGGCACATTTATATTTTGTTTGGACAATTATTGTGTATGGCCTTAAGGCCATTTGATACTCTATCGTTAGTGGATAACTTCTGTCGGTTTGTTCTGTTTCCGCTGTGTATGTCTGGAGTTTTGAGTTTGGGTAGTTTCATATCATCTTTTAATACTAAAGCTGTGGTGTCCGTATGTTGTGGGGCCCCGGCCAGACCTATATTATATGGTCTTTACAGGGGAGGTGTTACAAACAACATTTTAAACTAGATGATCCTTAGATAATTTATTTAGACACAATGAATCACTGGTTAGAGTAGTTCATGTTCATAGTGACCTAGATCACTTAATGATTAATTTAAATTATGGTCCAAAATAATTATAAAAATGATGAAATTCTGATGATCAATATTACATTCATTACAACCCATGATAATATTTAGGGCATTTGGCCCAAGGAATTGGCATTCATCTCATACGGGTTAACATGGTCATGGGTTGCCCTTAGCAAATGTAACACATACATTAGGACCCACAAGGGATATGATAGATGGTTGGATTGAGAAGCGTATGGGAAGTTGAAACCTGGTTGGTGTCAAGTGGGTCACAATATAGTAATGAGTGCTAGAGTGCAAAGCCCAAGGAAATTAATTAGAACGAGACCGCGGAAGACCGCCGTTCTCCCAATAATACCATAAGTCATCAAGGTTCACTCAGAGAAATATTGAGAGTTGTTAATTACTAATGGGTAAACACTAATAAAATTAAGTGTCCTTGAGAAAGGGAGATTTGGGGTTCAGCCCAACATAGTTTCCTAGCTCCCCCTAGAGCCCTTCACCGGGTATACCCTGGGCAGTCCCAAGGACTACCATAAGTTTGTTATGCCTAATAAGCATTAGACAATAGTAGTCTAATAGGTTAAGGGAACGATATAACAATATCACTCGTATAGGGTTGGAGGATACATGACGGGTTTTGTCCTGCGAGCTAGAGGCTCGGATGTTTGGATACATGACGAGTTTTGTCCTTTGAGCTGGAGGCTCGGGTTGGAAAAAAATTGTCATGTGCATAAAACATATTTGTGGCGGGTCATGCGGTACTAGGACAATCATCACACCGATGGCAGTATGGTGACTCAGGTGAGGTGTGAGGGTTTGAGGTGGTTGTAGGTTGTTTATGCTGTGATCTAAAGGACAATCCCCGAAAACGCACACCCGACCTAAAAGTCTGGTGGACTAGCGAACAGTTTAGTACGTGGTGACTCTGGTGTGTTCTTCAGAGGCGTACAGAAGGTCTAGGCCTGGTAGTGTGTATACCCACCTAGGAGTTGAGATGTCTGCTCCACTATTACCGTAGCCACAACGGTAGTACCTGAGAGTTAAACTAACTCCAAAAAGTGGGAATTAAAGGTCTGTGCGTATAGATTTGTGTGGTGAGATGCTTTTGTATGAATCATAACCCACATACAATATCATACATACTTACTAAGGATATACGCACCATAGATCCTTATCATATAAATTAGTATGGGCTTTTTTATATGATAAGTTAAATTTATTGAAACCTTAACTTATAAGTTTGTATGGGCATTCATATAAGTTAAGGTACTTTTGTGATGTTAGTGTAGTAGTAGCTAGTTTTCTTTTCTTCTCAGTACTTTACTCTACTTACCGCACTTATTTTCAGTATTTTTTTTCACTCCATTACTTGTACTATATAGAACTACTAAAGTAGATATATACTTGTCATTTTAAACCATGATAGGTTAGATCCACTATCACCTGCTATACTTTTATACCGCTTGTTGTTCTTCGCTTCATCCTCCCGCTCGGTACCTAGGAGTCGTGGGGGAGGAAAGGACAAAGTGGCTTAGTCTTTATGACTAAATGTCGGTTGTGACTGTATCATTTTTTGAGCTCAAGGAGCTGGAGCACCAGCAGGATGAGGTGGCAGGACATGAGGAGCTGACACCACCACCTACTACTTCTACTATAACCAAGTGTCAGGTGATGATGCGTTTACTAATGATAGATTAGCTTCTGTTTGGTTAGATTTTGTGAGACAGAGATTGCTTACTATGTACTGGGCATAAGGCCTTTTCTCTTTCATTCTGTACTCATTGTGGACTATTGGATCTCTCATTTTACTTATATTATGATGATTCTGTGATGTGTACTTGATGTATAATTGCTTATATTACTTCTTTTCTCGATTGGACGATATGTTGAATGAACATACTAGCCAGCAGGATTGGCATCTTGCGGTGTCGACTAGCCCATGTGCGCTAAGTATCACTATAAGGAGGCAGTTTTGGGCGTAGATCGGGTTCCCTCCTTGTAAGTGGGAGGGGGTCTTGCCGGAAAGTCTACACCCTTGTGGTGGTTGATGACTATTTGTAAGACCCCCCCCCCTTTTTTTCTTTTTAAACACCGGGGTCTTAGCCCAGAATTGCCTCTTTGCGGTGGCACCGACTCACGGGAAGGTGTTGGGGTTTGTCTCCACAATACCTCAGATTTGTAGGAAGTCAGACCTTGAACTAAGATGAATTAAGATGTATTTGATGTGGTGTTTGAGTTGTATGTGTGCAGGTTCTAATTGCCAAGTGTAGACCAATGTCAGTCTATAATGGGTCACTAAACACAGGACCATGCAATGTAATCCCTCATTGTGTGATCCAAAGTGTTGGCCCATGTATAGCCTCTCTATTGGGATACACTTCTCATTCATGCACTTGGATTGATGGACAGAAGCATTGGAGCTAATTTCCTCAGAAAATATTTCTAAGTCCAAAATACTCGAGTAACCCCTTTTTATACTCGAGTATCAGACTTAATACTCGAGTAGCTAGTTAGACATACTCGAGTAGCTAGTTAGACATACTCGAGTAGTTAGTTAGACATACTCGAGTAATCAGTTAGACTTACTCGAGTAGGCTCTGAATACTCGTGTAGATAAATCTATACTCGAGTAGTTAGTTAGTCACTCGAGTAAGTTCTTTTCATACTCGAGTAAGTAACTTAATCACTCGAGTAAATCATGTATCATACTCGAGTAGATCCATTTCTTCTCTTCTCTGCAAGTTCAAGTAGTCGTACTCGAGTAGTTTCTTTTCATAATCGAGTAAGTGTTTCTATACTCAAGTAATTGTTTTTCATACTCGAGTAAATTATTCGATACTCGAGTAGTTAATTTTATACTCGAGTAAGTGAAGTTCTATACTCGAGTAATTGACTTTCATACTCGAGTAAGTGAATGTTTTTTCCTCGGTATACATATTCTGATACTCGAGTATATCTTTTCTGAGATACTCGAGTATATT